>SOPF01027476.1:0-21708 GCA_012979155.1 Hypericum perforatum
AAATTAATGGAAAGAGATAAGTCCCAATAAATTAGGTGATAAGTATTCTGATGAAGATAAGGATAAACATCCTCAAAGATAGGTATCAAGAGAGTCCAAGTGCAAGGAGAAGACGAAGTCTTTTGCCTATATAAGGGACACTCAAGGAATACAAGGGATCATCAATCAATCAACCACACAAATCTTTTATCAAGCTCAAGCTTCTATTTGTAGTTCTTAAGGCGGGCATTACTGCTTGGTTAGGAGGCCAGGCAATAGAGCCTAGATAGTTGGTTGGGTAGTAGAGCCTGGTTAGAGGAGTTTAGCTTGTTTATATAGTGGTGGCATTTGATCACTTGTATCGTTAAAACTGACCTTGAGACGAGCCTCCAAATCATCACGTGATCATCCTTGACACCCTCATTACTTTTTTCCCCATAATAGTTGTTTGGCATGCCCAATAGGACTAGGAGGATGTCTAGAGAAGGAGGCAAACTTGTTCCAACAAGATGACTAAAAACAACATACCATCCTTTTCTTGACATCTTGTTGAGAAAAATACGACTAAGGCGACTTTTCCCAAAGAGCCAAGGAATTTAACTAATACAACACTCCCATGGGAGCCAGCCATATCTTCTAGTGCTCAAAGGGGCATAGGAAGGAACATCACTTTTAATATGGCCCTTTTCAAGGAGCCAGGCCATATAGCTCTCTCGAAAGAGCCGACCAATACAACCCCTTCTTGGGAGTTGTCTAATTTTACCTCTATTGATGAACCAACGACCGAAAGTATTGCTGCCACAGGAGGATAAGATGCCCTAGCCTAGTTAAAGCAAATGATGGAGCAAATGGTAGAGTAAATAATGAAGCTACTGACGGTAGAGAATAAAGTGATGTCTGCCCAGATTGAGCAAATGATGATCAAAGAAGATCAAAATATAAAAGAGTACCATAGACAACCTTATTTGTCACTCTGATCATAATGGTTGGCCTAAAGAAAGATAAGCCACCTCTGGAAGACCTACGAGACATACTTCAGAGACAAAAGATTAAAGACATAAGAAATACCTTCAGAAGAGAGCAAACATGGGATCTAAGAGAAGTTTTTGAAGAAATGGGCACTTCAAAAGGTCCAAGGAAGGTGCATCAGAAAAAGGAGGCTCCTGAAGACTTAAGGGAGACACTCAAAAGGCAAAAGAGACATTCCAAGTCATCTAGACACCCTACAAAAGACAGATGGAGGTCTCACCCCTATATTAAGATCGATCTCTAAGAAGGCATGAATGCAAGGTAAATTGTCTTTGGTCGATTAGGAAAGAAGAGACATTTATCTGAACTTGGGGGATAAGAGGTTGTTGAAGATCCAAAAAAGGCATCCGGGGGCAGAGTAGGCACCCAAAGTCACCTAGGCACCCTATAGAAGGTAGATAGAGATCTTACCCCCATGTCAAGACTGACCTACAAAAAAGCACGAATATAAGGCAAAGTGTCTTCAATCAGTTAGGGAAAAAGAGACCCATATCAAAACACTTCTTACCTGCGGTCCTCACGAAGACACAAAAATAACGTTTTGAGAGAAAGGTCCATGCATAGAGATATATCATAAAAGATCTCAAAATGTTATTAGAGGATCACAAAGCTCGACTCTGAGAGTATGAGGCTCTTTTGACCTTACTAGTAATGCAACATAATATGGCCGCCAAGCAAGGTCGAAGAATCCAAGAGGGTGTTTTGAACTATGACAATGATAAGATACCACAGTCTGATAATAGAAGAGTACCATATCAGAAATCATGCAAAGAAAGGCTCCCTAAGGAAGAGGATCAACATGTAGATCTGAGGAGCCTAAGCACAGAGAAGTGGATACCCAAGAATAAGGCCAAGGGTCCTTTTGAAGGTAACCTAACTGAAGAATCACCAGTTGATAAGAAGGACAAGATGATGGCAGATATAACCTGTTTACTAAGGTTAGGGAACTTTGAGAAGCTGAGATCGCATACCTTCTCTGAAGAAGATAAGGAAGACAAGATAAGTTTACCCAGCCTAGATGAGGAAGACAAGGAAGGCTTATATGATACTCCTCTCAATAAAGACAAATATCTGAAGATGCGCCTGAAGAGGTACGTAAAAGACCAAAAAGATGAGAAATTGGCACTCGATGATAGTATGAGTGAAGATAACTTGAGCAAAGAGGAACAAGACTTGGAGATAGTAGCTACAGATAAAGAACAATTTCAAGTAGTTATAAACTGTGTGGAGGTAGCCTTCTATGATGGTTCCATCATGCTAACCACCCTTGTACATTGCTACGTGGATGGATGAGTTGTAGACTATACAAGCTCAGTTAAACAAGAGATTCCCCTTTCTAATCAACCAGCAAAAGTCATACCAAAAAGGTAAGCCTTTCGAGACTGGAAGAGAAGAAGAAGAGTGAACAAGGTGGTCGGAGGTTTACGTCTTATCGCAGTATAAAGTAGTCAAATTTTTCTTCAAGGATGACGGCCAAGACCTCATGCAGACACTAAAGATAAGTAACCTTCATCCGGCCCTAAGCAAAATATATAATGCCAAGGCCAAAGTAAAAGACCCCTTAAAAGAGATACTACTTCATTCCAACAAAAGAAGCCAACCAATCTTGATCCATGAATGGCTTCTAAAAGACTTCAAAAAAGATCTAGTTAGCCTACATTAGGCCAACCATGACTATAGAGAACATGTATAGCATAAATTGGTTAGAAATTATAGATACTAACTACATGAAAGGAGAAGAGTAGATATCCGAGAATAGGTCATTTAAATAGCCTTTACCTACACAGAGGTAAAACAACCTTTGCCTACAAGAGGTGAAAAAACCTTCGCCTACAAGAGGTGGAATGACCTTTACCTATAAGAAGTAGAAAGACCTTCGTCTACAAGAGGTGAAATGATCTTGGCCTACTCAAGGGGTAAATTAACCTTTGTCTATCAAAGGGTGAAGTAACCTTTGCCTACGGAAGATCTATTATGCCTATCATGGGGTGAAGTAACATTTGCCTACAAAAAGTCTTTTATGCCTATCAAAGAGTAAAATAACTTTTGCCTATGATTGGTCTATTACACCTATCAAAGGAAGAAATAATCTTTTCTTATGGAAAGCTTACCGATTTGGAGCTTTGGAGGAAATCAAGGTCTACATGGTGACCCTTCTCATTCTAATAATTCAAAACATTACCATACAGGGGGCATTGTTGGAACCCAAAAATAACATTTGTCTTAGGAAGGGTAAACCAAATATTAGTCCCTCCCACGATGGCTATTTGGTAATTTTTGCCTTCCAGAAGGGGAAGGAATTCACTTAGTGACTTTGCCTTTTGGAAGAGGGAGGTGTGAAGAGTTACTTTGCCTTTTGGAAGGATGAGTGTGAAGACCTTTCTTTATCTTTCGGGAGAGGAGGTGTGAAGAACTCACCTCGCCTTAAGGAGGTGCTAAGAGCTTACTTCATCTTGGAAGGGTATGAAGACCTTCCTTGCCTTTCGAAAGAAGGGGTATGAAGACCTTCCTTTCTTTTCAAAAGGGGAGGTGCAAAGAACTTGTCTCACCTTAAGGAGGTGTGAAGACCTTACCTCGCCTTAAAAAGATGAGAAGACCTTACCTCGCTTTAGAAACTGCGAAGAGCTTACTATACCTTAAGGAGGTGCTAAGAGCTTACTTCACCTTGGAAAGGTGTGAAGAGCTTACTTTGTCTTAAGGAGGCATAAAGAGCTTACCTTGTCTTGAGGAGGCATAAAGAGCTTACCTTGTCTTGAGGAGGCATAAAGAGCTTACTTTGTCTTGAGAGGGTACAAAGAGCTTACTTTGTCTTCAGAGGGCACAAAGAACTTACCTCGCCTTAGAGAGGTGCTAAGAGCTTATTACACCTTGGAAGGTGACGAGGGTGCATTTTCGTGCTAACAAACAAACAACCGTTGCAATGATAGTGAAGTAGAGTGTTGAACCATGAGGAACTAGTTTAGACCACCTTTTTGGTTAGCTAGCTAATCTAGGACGAAATGAATGAAAAAGATCTACTTAAATCTAAACCTATGAATGACTGATCACTTCTAGATTTGTGTGATTTATGGCCTACTGAGCTTGACCTGGCGTGCGCTAACTATGCTTGGTGTATACCAAGTCTCTCGAATTGGCTTGATTGGCGTGCGCCAATGGTGTTAGCGTACACCAACTCTCTTATTTTTGGACTGTTGGCGTACACCAATGAGGGCTGGTGTGTGCCAATTATGCAGCAGAAGCAAAACAGTTTACTGGTTTTACTAACTAAACTAACATTTAGCAACTTAAAACACAAAAGTGAGTAAGGTACACTTAAAATCAATATAACCATTTAATTCAGGGGGTTTATGGTTTATTATGTATGTGATATGGTCCGAGTATTTCAAAGGCGACTAATCTACACTCTTACGCTAGATTGGTCTAAGTCGATACTTAACTAAGCTTAGAATGGCAAGATGTTCTCTTGACCCCAAAAGCCAACTAAACTCAGCCAAGCACCAACTATGCATATCACTCAGTGGACAATCAATTACCAAGGAAGATCTCTCTCTCACAAGGTAACTAATCATCTAGCTAATCTTTCCATTAACCATATCTCCTCTTGGACTAAATGATTAACTAAGTTCATAGTCAAGGTTACTCACAAAGATTTTATCACAGCCAATCAGTCTAAACCAATGCAAGGTTGCTATGACTTTGTAAAAACCAAAGTTCGTTGTGTCAAAACCAAACTTACTTGGCCACTAGACTCTTGTCGAAATCAAAGCATGTAACTAAGACTAATAGTGATCATAATCTGAGCGAAACCATGATTAAGCATTAAGTTCATTAACCAGAACATAAACCTTATAGTTTTAACCCCTTAAAACAATTGATTACATGTTAGTTTGAAGGCACCCAATCTACAGAATTAACTACTCAAACATATTTACAAAGAACACAAGCATAAACAAGAACATATTTAAGCATAAATACACAAAGAAAGAGTTAGGGAGAAGAAAGCTTATGAAAGTTCTTGAAGCTTTCTTTCTTCTCCCTCACGTTCCTTCCCTTGCAGAGAGTTACATTTTCGTGGCCTCTCCTCTCTGCCTAAGTCTAATGTAATACACTTAGACATATTTACTTATTACAAACCAAGTGGCCAAATAGTAAAAGGTAAGTTTAATGTTTAAAAACCATAATATCCTAACAACTACTCAAAGATGTCTCCCACAAATGTCTTCCATGATCACAAGATGTTAAATCTCGAGTGCAATGATCCCCCCACATGTTTGCCATCAATTTCAGCAAGTGGCTGGCCTGACTTCTGTCTCTATCGTGCACTTGGCGTACGCCAATTGTCCCTAGCATACGCGAGGTCTTTGGTTTTGCTTCATTGGCGTGTGCCAGAAACTATTGGCATGCGCCATTCTTGCGTTTTGGACCTCTTAGACTCAGAATTTGAAGACGCCTATTATTGACAAAGTTGTAGCCTTGGATATCTTCTTTCCAACGCCACCAACCTCATCGCATTTGGACGTTGTATGCAAAAGTTATCATCATTTGAGTAGAAAGAGGTCTGTCTTCGCGCGCCAATCGCACCTATGGCGCGCACCAATCTTCAAGTTTTAAGAACGATAGCGTGCACCATTCTTCATTGACGTGTGCCAACTGTGCCAGATTTGCACTTCTTGCCTTCGTGGCTTCCCTCTTGTCCATGCATCTGCGCGTCTAGCTCGATCGTCCTCCATTTCACCTCAAATATGCTCCTAAACATAAGAAAATACAATGAGTAACGATAAACTCAACCAAAACATACAATGAACGAGAATTAACACTTTGAAAACTAATAAGCAACTAAACTAACTATAAACACTAGAAAACTCATACAAAATAAACACAAGTAATGAGTGTTTTCGACACTCATCACACCCCCACACTTGAATCTTTGCTTGTCCCCAAGCAAAACTCAAATGTAGACACATACAAACATATGAAAGAAAAGCACACAAAAAGGAAAAGACATGGCATAAAGAATTCGTAAAATGACTCCCCTCAAAAATATCAGCTTAAGTCAAAAGAATATCCCTACATAGCTAGTTCATTAGCTTAATCATAAAACGAATGAATAGTTAGACTCTTCTACACTTAGTTGTTTAAACTAATATTAACACTATGTAAAAGACACTAGAACATTAATCTCTCAGTGGTAAGAAATTCATCTCACTTATTATATAAGTAGGCAACTTCCTATCACTCGTATACTTAGCCAATATATTTCTAGGCATCCTACGTCCTACTCAGCGATATCTTTGATCGTACAGTTGTTAATGCTCAGGGGGTCTTTATATCGGGTTATAATGGGGCTTAGGTAAAGGTGAGGTAAAAATTTGGATAGTGGCTAAACCACCCAATCCGAGGACATTACAAAAGTAACTAGTCACTCGTCTAATCTAGACACCCTCACTTAAAATAATTAAGCTCCCACCCATTTTTCCAATATTCTACGACTCTGAAGCTCGAGGTTATGTCAAGAATTCATGCTTTATTCACAACTTTCTTTTTGCGCTTCTTTTCTCTGTTTTTCTCTTTTTTTTCTTTTTCTTGACTTTCACTTTTCTTTTTTTTTACTAACACAATATTTATAACACATTTTTTTTGTTATAAAATAAACAAACTAAAATAACTTAGCATGTTCTAGGCATAAACTCGGCTTCTACACTTGGCCACTCATTTTTCTAAAATTTCCACAACTTAAATCGTATCCATGAAGCTACCAACTAAACCTATAGAATTCATCCTAATATCCTCGGATATGATGGTCAAAGGTAAGGAAGAACAGTAATTTAGGCTAGAAGTTGGTTACCTAGTCTATAATCAAGAAAAGGCTAGGCTTAAATTGGTTTAAAGTAATTGGAATTATAGGATTTTGTCTCTAAAGCTCTAGGCTCAAATGTCAAAGAAATGCCCCCGTCGTCTACTAACTTCTGCACAACTAAGATTACGATAAGTAATAGTAGGATACCCTAATTAACTGACTTAGTATACACCTCATGAAAAGATTTGGAGACGGTTGTCTCCTCCTTCGGCTCAAAGTACCTCACAAGGTTCGTAGATTATCATTCTAGTCTAGTCTAAACATCGAAATCACTAGTCTAAATAACTAAGTGTGAAGTTTCTATATATTCCTAAGCTTTGTGTTCGAGTTAAACTCCTAACTAATAAGGTGATAATATTCTAACACAAGTTGAAAATTTTTGAAGGGGGTCAAATTTTGAAAAATTTATACCAAGTCTAAACCTAGACACAACAAACTTAAAAAATTATTAATATACAAAGAAAGATTCCTGAAGGGAACCCTCCCCCACACTTGAACGACACATTGTCCTCAAGGTGTCTGAAACACACATACAAAAATACAAATATCACACAAAAATAAAAACACAATCATGCAAGTAATCAAAAGCAAAGACAAGCAAACAAACATAAGTAAACTGATAAATACAGTATCACACAAAGTCACAGCTATAAACTAAAGAACAAAATTGAATAACATAACACATATATAAGAACAGAAAAATGAAAAATAATAATAATGAAATAAAACAAAGAAAAAGGAACTCTCTGTCACTCGTCCGGTAATGGTTGCGGTTAGATCTTGCATCATCCGCCATTGTCGAAGTTGTTCTGGCCGTAATGTCTGTCAGAGGTCGGGGAGGCTCAAGCCCATGATTTTTGGTTGAAAATTTTGGATGTGGGTGAGTTATGGCAAAAATCGGTGGATGTCCGAATTTATAGATTTGGGTTTTGCCTTACTTGGCGTACGCCAGCCTTCAGTTGCGTGCACCAGGTCTTCAGTGGCGTGCGACAGGTCTTTAGTATTGGCAAAATTGGTGTACGCCAACTTTTATAATAAAGTAACACACACTGAACAATAATGCTACAAACACATAGAATAAAAGTAAAAAAAAATAAAAAAAACATTTGATACAAGCTATGCTAATTTTTTTGTTTTTCTATTTTTTAATTTTTTTGGCTTTTATTTACCCTGCGTTCCTGGAAAGCTTGAAAACTAGACGCCCCATTCTGATGGGTCACAAGTGAAATTTTGACTTTTGCAAATAATAAAACTGACGAATGGCGTACCATGATGAACTACCTCTCCTAGCGGCCTTTTCAGCGTTAAGCTTAACGGGGTCACCACGTAGTAACACGGTACGCACATTTTGTGAGTTAGTACAATTCTTGCTGCAGTCACCCTTGTTTTTGGATATCTCCCTTTATACAAATTGTTGAGCATAACAATCATATAGGAGCAACTTCTTACCTCTCATCAATCACAAAAATACTGTCATGCCAATCAACCAAAGGATCAATGGCACTCATATTAAACATGGGATTGTGAGATATTTCAATTTTACCCAAAACTAACCAATCCCAACCAAGAGTGGGAGGTTGTTCATCATTAAGGCTGGGTATTTTGCCTTCACTAGCCAAATCCAAGATTAAAGGTTTGGCAAACCTTCTTGGATCTTGAAGTCGAGGTGGAATATTATGGCGGATGACACTTGACTCTTCTTTCGGTATAGCTGCTTCTTTTTCCTCAAAATCTTCAATGTTTGCCAAATCCTTAGTTGAGCAAGAGTCATGCAAAAGGAAATATGCACTCGTCATAGGCTCGTCGCCTTCTTCTTTGGTGCTTTCTTCTACCTCAATCTCTTCTTTCCATTCCTCCTTTTCCTCATTCTTTTCATCATCTGTTAGAAGTGCGTTGGTATGAGTAAATAAACTCGTAGGGGTTTCTTTGTACCAATCCTCTGTTTCAAAATCTCATAAACGAGCCTTATTCTCTAAACTAGATAAAGCTTCTAAGAATGGCATTGGATAGATGTATGATAATTGAGGAACATATGACCGTTCCTCAACTTCCAAGTCCATTTGCATATTGCCATCCTCAACTTGCACTTCATTGTCTTCCCAAAAATGATGGACTAGTTCAGATGGTTTAAATGGGATAGCATCTTTTGCATATGCATTGAAGCAAATGTCATCTGAGTGAGTTTGCCTTCTCTCAAAAGTTTGAAGTGAGGTAGTCAACTCCTCAAAATCTTTGAGCTTAAATTCAATATTTTCCATCATCTTCTCCATCCTTGCTTCCATTGATTCTAATCTATCATTTAGGGAATCAGACTTTAAGGGATGTACTTCTTCTTTGCACCATGAGGAATAAGGATTTCCACTCCATGTTGGAATACTAATGGTGTCATGTTGCCCCTCATTGTTAAGTGCAAAATTCTCATGATCTGAGAAGGCTCCATGGGGGTATCAAACCAATATTCTTCACATCAACTTTTGTTATATCCTAACCACCCGCACCATTCGCAAGTCCAATGCTGAGCTTTGTTGAGATTGAGTTTCCTTCGATTTGCTTCCACCAAGTTATGTATATCCTCAACTTCATCGTCATGAAACGAACTTTGAATTCCATTGTACCAATGGTACCCAAAGGAATTCATCTCTATAACCTCAACAAAAACTAAAACTAATAAAAAACAAAAATGTCCTAATCCCAATTTGCTAACCTACTCAAATGTCCTTTGCCTAGTTCCCCGACAACGGCGCTAATTGACGAGGGTGCATTTTCGTGCTAACAAACAAACACCCGTTGCAATGATAGTGAAGTAGAGTGTCAAACCACGAGAAACTAGTTTAGACCACCTTTTTGGTTAGCTAGCTAGTCTAGGACGAAATGAATGAAAAAGATCTACTTAAATCTAAACCTATGAATGATTGATCACTTCTAGATTTGTGTGATTTGTGGCCTGCTGAGCTCGACCTGGCATGCGCCAACTATGCTTGGCGTACACCAAGTCTCTCGGATTGGCTTGATTGGCGTACGCCAATAGTGTTGGCGTACGCCAACTCTCTTGTTTTTGGACTGTTGGCGTACGCCAATGAGGGCTAGCGTGCGCCAATTATGCAGCAGAAGCAAAACAGTTTACTGATTTTACTAACTAAACTGAGATTTAGCAACTTAGAACATAAAAGTGAGTAAGGTACACTTAAAACCAATGTAACCATTTAATTCAGGGGGTTTATGGTTTATTACTTATGTGATATGGTCCGAGTATTTCGAAGGCGACTAATCTACACTCTCGCGCTAGATTGGTCTAAATCGATACTTAACTAAGCTTAGAATGGCAAGATGTTCTCTCGACCCCAAAAGCCAACTAAACTCAACCAAGCACCAACTATACATATCACTCAGTGGACAATCAATTACCAAGGAAGATCTCTCTCTCACAAGGTAATTAATCATCTAGCTAATCTTTCCATTAACCATATCTCCTCTCGGTCTCAATGATTAACTAAGTTTATAGTCAAGGTTACTCATAAAGATTTTATCACAGCCAATCAGTCTAAACCAATGCAAGGTTGCTATGACTTTGTCAAAACCAAAGTTGGTTGTGTCAAAACCGAACTTACTTGGCCACTAGACTCTTGTCAAAACCAAAGCATGTAACTAAGACTAGTAGTGATCATAATCTGAGCAAAACCATGATTAAGCATTAAGTTCATTAACCAGAACATAAACCTTATAGTTTTAACACCTTAAAACAATTGATTACATGTTAGTTTGAAGGCACCCAACCCACAGAATTAACTACTCAAACATATGAACACAAGCATAAACAAGAACATACTTAAGCATAAATACACAAAGAAAGAGTTAGGGAGAAGAAAGCTTATGGAAGTTCTTGAAGCTTTCTTTCTTCTCCCTCACGTTCCTTCCCTTGCAGAGAGTTACATTTTCGTGGCCTCTCCTCTCTGCCTAAGTCTAATGTAATATACTTAGACATATTTACTTATTACAAACCAAGTGGCCAAATAGTAAAAAGTAAGTTTAATGTTTAAAAACCATAATATCCTAACAACTACTCAAAGATGTCTCCCACAAGTGTCTTCCATGATCACAAGATGTTAAATCTCGAGTGCAATGATCCCCCCACATGTTTGCCATCAATTTCAGCAAGTGGCTGGGCTGACTTTTGTCTCTGTCGTGCACTTGGCGTACGCTAATTGTCCCTGGCATACGCCAGGTCTTTGGTTTTGCTTCATTGGCGTGCGCTAGAAACCATTGGTGTGTGCTATTCTTGTGTTTTAGACCTCTTAGACTCAGACTTTGAAGACGCCTATAAGTGACAAAGTTGTAGCCCCGGATGTCTTCTTTCCAACGCCACCAACCTCATCGCATTTGGACGTCATATGCAAAAGTTATCATCAATTGAGTAGGAAGAGGTCTGTCTTCGCGCGTCAATCGCACCTATGGCACGTGCCAATCTTCAAGTTTTAAGAACAATGGCGTGCGCCATTCTTCATTGGCGTGCGCCAACTGTGCCTGATTTGCACTTCTTGCCTTCGTGGCTTCTCTCTTGTCCATGCATTTGTGCGTCTAGCTCGATCGTCCTCCATTTCACATCAAATATGCTCCTAAACACAAGAAAATACAATGAACGAGAATTAACACTTTGACAACTAATAAGCAACTAAACCAACTATAAACACTAGAAAACTCATACAAAATAAACACAAATAATGAGTGTTTTCGACACTCATCAGAAGGGTGTGAAGATCCTTAATAAGGCATAAAAGACTTACTTAGCCTTAAGGACGCATAAAGAGCTTATTTAGTCTTAAGGAGGCTATCTTACCTTAGGGAGGTGCAAAGGGCCTATCTTGCCTTAGAAAGATCTACCTTACCTTAGGGAAGGTTAGTCCGAAGAAGGGATCCTACTCAAGCATCGGGTGACTTAGGTTAGAGAAGGTCGTTCTCCTCCCTCTCGGTAGGAATCCTGAAGGAGGGAGTGGTTATGTCCCTTCTTTCAGTGCAAGTCCGCAAAGTGGTTTTGTCTAGCTGAGGCAGCCGAGGGTCACAATGGCTAGATAAGGTGTTGGACGCCTAGGATAAGAGATCGTACGCTGTCAAAAGAGCTAAACTCATGCTCCGAATTAATGGGAAGAGATAAGTTCCAATAAATTAGGCGATAAGTATTCTGGTGAGGATAAGGATAAACATCCCCAAAGATAGGCATCAGGAGAGTCCGAGTGCAAGGAGAAGACGGAATCTTTCGCGTATATAAGGGACACTCAAGGAATGCAAGGGATCATCAATCAATCAACCACACAAATCTTTTATCAAGCTCAAGCTTCTATATGTAGTTCTTAAGCCGGGCATTAGCGCTTGGTTAAGGGGCCGGGCAATAGAGCCTGGATAGTTGACTAGGCAGTAGAGCGTGGTTAGAGGAGCTTAGCTCGGTTATATAGTGATGGTTGTTTGATCACTTATATCATTAAGGCCGACCTTGAGACGAGCCTCCAAGCCATCACGAGATCGTCCTTGACACCCTCGTTACTTTTTTTCCTACAATGGTTACACAAAAATATAGCACAAACTGCTTAAAAATTCAAAGGGTTTTTAGATTTTCAAACGGTCCCCCAACCATAAAAAATAAAAAAGGTATAACCTATCTTGTTCAAAAGCGAAAACCAAATGTTTATCATGACTAGATTTCGTCACCATGTTATCCATATCAACACATCGGGTGCCAAGCGGATCCCAGGCATCGAGAACTTTCAAAATAATATCCGACAATTCGATGACCATAAATCAAGTCCTTATAAAACGTCCTATTAGAATTATCTGGATAAGAAAAACAAATACACAAGTCCGAACAAATAAAAGACAGACATTCCCTTTTCTTGCATTGAGAATCTAATAGAGAAAGAAAGGCACACCTCAGATTTTTGCAGTTCTAGATAAGTCATCACCATCAATCATTCTTCTCTTAGAAATCACGGTCACTGGACGAAGCTAAAAGAGGCAACTGTGATTTGTCATCGTCGTCCAAGCAACCCCAACTTCCTTTTCTTAGCCTGCGAAAAAATATTATCATTTTGTAACACCAAGTTCTAAATAAAGTGACTTGCTCGGTGCCACGTTGGCACACCCTCTCTTTGCGGGCGGATTTCTTCTGCTCCAACGTCGAGGACCTTCTTCTTGTTGACCACTAGCTCCTTCGCCTCCTTTGCCTTCTTCTTGTGGTGGTCCTCTTTACCTTCCCAGTGATCTTGTACTTCTGACGTTACCCGCTTGCTCTTGCTCTCTATTCCAACCCAAAACACAAACAACAAAGTAACCAAAATTTGGGAAACATCTGTACGGGAAGATTGAAGCTCTATGAGGCTACTTGAATCATGAATTGAGGGATAAATAAAAAACGTTTGGGGTGAGAGAGGCTCGAACTCTCGACCTCAGGATAACTCAGAAGCTATGAGACCTACGCGCTAGCCAACTGCGCCACCACCCCGATTGAGGTTTTCCAATAAGATGTTAGTTCATAACCATTTATAATTATTCTAATTTTTGACCCCCCCAAATTGAATTGTATCGAATTGGAAATCCAAATTTCACCATGGTTACACTTTATTAACATACAATTTATTACTTATCTTCGTTCTTAACGACCTGGTGACCTTATTTTTTTTTTTTTACTATCTGGCTCCATATTCATATTAGTTGAGATTCGAATGGACTATTAAAATTTTAAAAAATACTAATTGAGCTAAAATACTTTCTGGTTAGTTGATTTAATTACGGTAATGTTGTTTCTTGTTTATTGCTGTTAACTAGGTTCCCGTCATACCCTGCGGTGTTATTTTGTACCCATTTGTGGGAGTGAATACCCTAGGGACAATTAGTTTGTCCCTATTTAGGAACAAAGTTAATATAGTCAATTAATCCACTAATTGAGGTAATTTATCTCTCTATTAATAATCACCCCATTAAATCATAACCACACGACCTAATCCGTCGTAATCCTATTAATAACCTATATTCTCTCTCCATTAAATTTACTTTTTTTTTCCAAAACGTGCCTTTTTTCTTGTTATTACTGGTTCACTGGTTTGTTTTTGATACTTTACTGGTTCGTTTTGTTGGTTCAATTGTTTGTTTTACTGGTTCATTGTTTTATTTTGATACTTTACTGGTTCACTGGTTTGTTTTGATACTTTACTAGTTCGAATCGCTGGTTCAATGGTTTGTTTCACTCGTTCACTGGTTTATTTTGATACTTTACTTTGTTTCACTGGTTCACTAGTTCGTTTTGCTGCTTCACTGGTTTGTTTTACTAGTTCACTGGTTTGTTTTGTTACTTTACTGGTTCACTGGTTTATTTTGATATTTTATTAGTTTGTTTCGCTGGTTTAATGGTTTATTTTACTAGTTCACTGGTCTGTTTTTAAAACTTTATTGGTTCAATGGTTTGTTTTACTGGTTCACTGGTTTGTTTTGATACTTTACTAGTTCACTGATTTGTTTTTAATACTTTACTGGTTCGTTTTGCTGCTTCACTAGTTTGTTTTACTAGTTCAAAGTCCCAGGCGAGAGAAGGAAAGTGGACGATCTTTTTGGAAACGTGGGTTTAGGAGGAGTGAGAAGGAGAATTAATTGATAATTTGCCTAAAAAGAAGGACTAGGTTTTTTTTAAACTGGGTTTAGGAGGAGATAGAAGGGGAATTAAATGCTCATTCGCCTAAAAAGTAAGAATAATTAACTACTGGGAATCAATTAGTTTTGGCAAAAGTCCTAAATATTCCTAAACATTAATAGCCATTAGATGAGCATCTTTTAAAATATATTCTAATCTAATGGATGAGATGGTTGTCTCTATTTAAGGACAACCTCTATGTAGTTCCCAGGGTATCCAAATTCTTTGTGGTCAATCAAATATCAGCGAAGAAGATTGAGAAAGTGTAAAAAACAGAATGGATTAGTTACACATCAAAAAATAATTAGTCTACACCATAGGCAATTTTGGTTGATCGTATTAGTATTTTTTTATTATATTGATATTATATTTCTTGTGATTCCAACATTTTTTATATGATCATAATGTAAGTATTTCATATTTTTTATTTTTGGATAATAATATTTTTTATGCTATGTCGATCTATGTATAAAATTTTTATTTTGGTCCCATAAATTTGAATTTTTGCAAAAAAAAATATCATATATTTTTTAGTCCGTACATTTCGAAAAAAATTGACATCTAGTCCAACCCAAAAAAGGTAGGTGAGTCTAGGGAGGCTGGATTGGATACAGGTCCTAATAAGCACGGGCTACATAGTGTGTGCTTAAATCTAGACCATACACCACATTAGAAAGAGAGGAGGATAATCTCATAGTTGTAATTGACAATGATATTTTCTTCATGTATTATAACTCCTCCATCTTTTTTCCTATTTTTTGTAACATTCTCTTCCTTCTCATTGTCTCTCATTCTTTCCCATCTCCTTTTTCCTCTCCTTCTCTCTTCTCCCAAACCTGGCCAGCGACGAGATCCTCCTCAAGAAGGTCAGAGATTTTATCTTCGACGATGAAATCAAATGCCAACCAATTATTGACGAACATCGTGACCTTACCCCGATAAACGTTGTGGCTCTAGTCACTACAATGACTTCTCCTTGCAATGCACCACGTTGTCAACATTTACCTAGCTATCTTTCAGCTTCAACTGCCTTCAATACCATACCGTCTCTAACCTTCGTCCCATACTGCTGAAGAAGACGACCAGAGGGAATGGAAGCTCGTCATCAACCTAACTACCAACATTGAATCTACCTCATTCAGATATGATTTTCTTCGAGCAGAGATGACAAGCACGACCTTGGTCCTCTACAGTGACGACATGGATTTGTTTGCCAAAATTCGGTTGTATCAAAATAGCACAATGAGTTATATTAAAATACTGAAAATAGCACACTGAGTTATATAAAAGAAGTGCAACGCGTAAGTCCTCCACGCTTCATTTTAAGACTTTGAAGGTTGTCATTGATGAATTCAAGACAATCCTCGTCATCTTCATCTATGTTACATTTCCTCTCTTGAGACTTGAATCGACGTGTTGGCACATTATACTTCTTTGTAAGGCTTCGAAAAATTTCATCCACGAATTCAAAACAATTTTTTTTATTCTTCTTTTTTACCTTTCTCTCCTCGGTCTTACTTTTTTTTGTTAAGGTCCTCTTATGTATTAATGGAAAACTTTATATCAAAATGACACAACGAATTATATCAAAATGACACGTTGAATTATATCAAAATGGTAGACTCGATTATAATAATTGATTAGCTAATTCATAAGATTATGACACCACTCATAGTAATTACACCATGTCATTTCGACCAATAACAACACACTATTTTTCAGACAACAAAACACACCATTTTTTATACTAATATGAATATGTAATTAGAAGATAAGGACAACATGATAATCAGACTAACAATAATACGTTATTTTGACTAATTATACTATATCATTTTGACCAATTGTATTTTTCTTCTGCTGTATGGTACAAATTAACTCGGCCAGCACCCAATCTTCCCCCGAGTCAAGGCGACCGATCGTTTATTCCCAACACACAACACACAACCGCCAACCCTACCACTTATCCACTCCAACGGAACTCCGCCTCCTATTATTTGCAACGACCGTACGACCGTTCCTCCCTCCCTCCCTCACCGCTTGAAGAAATTACCAATCGCTTCCCAATGCCAGATTCGACGAATAGCGCGAGCTGACGTTTCAGTTAACGGATCCCCAATGGTTGAGCTGGCCGCCTCGCCGTCGTGCTTGTGGCGAAACCGCGTCGTTGCGGAGAGGAGCCGTGTGCCGCCCCGGTCCCGTCATCTTAGGGCATCATCGCTCAGGTAAACTTTTTTTTCCTGTGAGGTTTCGAGTTCGGCGGAGTCGCCACGTGTAATTTAATTTGTATTCGGATTTGGCTGTAGAAATCCGTGTTCTGTTCTCGGCGGAATCGGGCGGTTATCAGTGACGAAGCCGTGCGGTAGCGGAGTAGGGGATTCGGTTAGGTGGTGTTGCTTGGGGTCTTTGGCTGACCTGGACGGGGCGGTCGCGCCTGATTTGGTCTCCGTCAGCGATCAGCTGCTTCTGACTTTCAGCATTTTCCTCACTTATGCGGCCGGTGTTATCCCTCGGGGGAGGTTCGGCTCCGTCTCTTCTCCAAAGAAGGAAGCTGTGGACGACAATGTGGTTGATGAGACACCGCCTTCTGGTAGGTAATGTAAAAAGAGAACCTCTGCCTCTATGTTAGATTTTTGTGATGTGATGCGAAGGGTTTGTTTCTTCTGTTTCTTAGGATCCGCTTGGGTGTCCTCTGTTTGTAGCTCCACGAGGAATGATGGTCAGGCTTGGAAGCAAGTTCAGGCGAAACTTTTGGATTCCTTGGATGCTTTGGAACAGAGGAGCGCCGTTTTGAACAGAGTCCTTGACTCGGACCAGGCTGATAAGAAGAAGAGACCTCTGAGTTTGTATGCAATCTCCGAGGGCCCAAAATTGAGATTGCTCTGGGCCTCTTTTCAGCAACTAGAGAGAGATGTACGGTCATCCCGAATCTTCATTTTAGTAGTTTGATCGATATTGCATGACAAGTCCCCGGATTTTGTTGTTCCTTCTATAGTTAACTCACATCACATCTCTTAGGAATTCATGTTTGTAAGATAAATCAGTGTAGTTTTGTGTCCTGGTTGACGTATCACGCTGAAAGATGATATTCGAAATCCCATTGGCAGTTTAATTTTAGTCTTCTGTCTGCCAATATCTTGCCAATGCAGTGGTCTATCCCGTATCTAGAACTTCAGTTAAAAAGGTCTGGATATAATCAGGACATTTGAGAGGGGAAGCAGTGTATGCTATTGCAAGCACACGGCCCTTTTCGAGTTCTTACTCGGCAGTGATTCTTGATTTTCAGGTTAACAATGCTTTAGGAAATAACAATGCCATTGGTGTGGATGACTGGCTCAAAAAATTTCCGGAAGTTGTTCGAAAATCTTCTGACCCCGTCTGCATATCTTGGCTGGCAGAGGAGCTTTGCCTCAAGGACAACAAATCTAAAGATGTATTATTCGGATAGCCTATCGTGTAACAGTTCTTGCAAAGATATTATTTGTATTAGTGTTGCTTAATAGGTTTTGCCTTGCTGTCAGGAACTTGTTTCTTGGGCAAGTAAGAAGCTAAAAGAAGATGACACCATTTTGAGAAACATGCAAAAGTCGGGGAAGGAGGATCTCTACATCGAACTACTATACTTTCTCAAATTTGGTTCTCTGAGGTAAGATGGTGATTCTTTTAGATTTCTTAGCCTTGATTAACTTTAGCCGGCTTTTTTTGAGAATTTCAATTGGTAGATTATTTTAGTTGCACTGTACTAATGAGGCTACAATGTTAATGTCTTTGCTTGTGATCTAGGATATGCATCCACCTTTAGTTGTTTGCTTAAGGGTGTTCTCCTAATAATAACCTCTCCACGCTCTAATGGGTTCAAATGTATGTCCAGCCCTGCTTTTTGGTACTTAGAAAGTGGTAAGTAATTTCTAGTTGCCAAGCTTAACCTAAAAAAAACACTTCGAATCACAACTTCCTCTTTACCAAGCCATAAGAACCTTCATCTAATGAAATTAAGCTCTCCTGAGTCAATTTTTGTTCTTTTCGCCTGCCTCGGTTTGATATAAACATGATCACCTGCTATTGCTTATTGTTGGCAGGATGAACAGCTCATTTGACAGTGACTTGTTTATTTCACATGGTGATTCCATTTTGGAAGACATGGTGATCAATTTTGCTGATGGTATTGCTAGTCTTTATTTGGAGCTAATTTCTGTTGATGGCAATTTCTCAAATGAAGCAATCAACCTGGGCATGATTCTTTGTAGTCTGTCTACCCGAGCACTTCAAAGATTGCGCAATGAGGTATAGATCTAACTTTCAGATTATCCAAAAGGTATATTGAACTTAGCTGGGGACATTCTCTCTTTTTTTTTTTGTTAACATATGCTTGCTCAAGATGTCCTCGTCTGAGCAAAATTGCAAATTTCTGTAGCAGCATATATACATATGTCGTTTGTATCGAGTGGCTTGGTGGCTTGACTCTTATGATGGATATACTTGGACATTGAACTGTATTTTCTTGCATAGTTCCTGTTTGTGTTTTCCTGCAAAACAGTTTATCTTCTTTCTGACTTAAGAGAAGATAATGTAGAACTCGGTGGTCATCAACCTTGAATTCACATTCAAAATTTCGCAGACCCGGTTGACTTTCTAATGGATTGTAGCGATCTTGCTATTGACAGGTTGCCTTGAGTCAGTGGTTTTATCAGAACCTTGAATCAATCGTATCTATGTACGAGGATCGTTTTGATTTGTACACCTTAAAATCTAATATTCTTGAAGATCCAGACCAGAGTCAGAGAGAGAATGCTATGTGGTGGAATAGGCTGACGTTTGGGAAACCTAAAGGACTCTCTTCATCCTTGTATCATGTTACTGTCTGCCTGGTATCTGTTCCTGTTAAGAGGACAAAGGAACTGCGAGCCTTGACGGGATGGTAAGTTTATATGCTTTCATAGCCGAGTTCCCTTTTCTCCATATACTAGTCTGGTATCTATGCTATCCTGTCGAGGTTTTTGTTTTTTCGTTTCTTCTATCTATTAGTACCTTTTGTTGCTGTTTTTTTTATTTAGATCTTGATCTTTTATTCCTCAAGAGTTAACTTTGTCACCCGAATATAATTGCTGCTAATTTTGATCTTCGATCTCCCTTGAATGCCTTTGATTGAATGATTCAGCTCCTTGTCTTGAATTGGTATGCCTCAGCCTCTTACATTTGTTATCATACCACATTGCAGGAGATACTACTACAGTCTATACCTCGAGCTATTGGATATTTCCATGCCGCTGATAAAGGCCATTATTGCCAAAATCAGCGATGGCATTTCATTTTTTCTGGTTTCTTTGATTGGAAGGTCATTAGGACTAATCTATACTGGAATTAGACAATCTCTGCGATGGAAATGAGCTGCAACTCAAAACTTTAGATTTCCCGATTTTGTTTGGCTGGTTTGCAGGAGAAAATTAGTTTCTGGGTTGAAACTTGCGGCTCCGAGTTTTAACCGACTAGCATCTTTTGCGGACGTCTTCTCTTTAAACAGTCGTCGATTGGTATTCATGTACGATGGCAGTAGCCTAGGAAACAAGCAGACACAAGGCCACAGCTTGCACTTGAAAGCTCGATGCTATTCCGAGATCTCTTATTGTGAGCTCTCTGGATGTATCTACGCCAACGTTGGCCTGCTGCACCTGCAGAAAATGTGATAATCTAGTTTACTTCTTCCAGACAACTTGAAAGCTGCTGCAGCTCTTTCAGGTAACGATGGCACGTTAGTTGTCTGCTGACATCTATGCATTCTAGGGACATGAGGACCATGTTTGGTTCATAAGGTCGTGTTTTCCAGCCGCAAACCATGACTTATGGGTTTCCTTCTTTCTCCAGCTTGTCGATTGTCTCGACTCTACCTAGCATGTTGACCCGACTAAGTCAGCTCTAACTTCTATTATAAACTTCCGCTGTGGATTAGAATATTGGACAGATTAATCTAAGTTGAAGTCCTGTTAGACCACAAGGTCAAAAAGCCTCTCTAATGAGTTATTATGTATATTTGCATTTTCATGGTTTAAAATCAATATCTGTAGTTAAACTAAAAAGACTTGTTACCGTTTGATCTAGGTGTTCGGTTCTAGAGCTGCTTCGGTAATCTGATCCATGCATAAAAAAAAAGATGTTCGTTGATCCATGTCTAGTGTTGCATGGGAATTAGATTGCTAAAGTTAATGAAGAAAATGGTGGGAATACAGGCGAAAAGAAGAAGACAGGCGCTGCAATTATATTATTACTTTTGATAAAGGTAATAGACAAAAGCAAAAGCTCGCTTCAGAGGATTATGTATCCTTTAGCCTAGCAATTTTTACTTGATTTTTTATTATCCGATTTTGCACGGAGAAACTTCTTATGATTACATTAATAAAAAGATATTTGTCATACACATGCTTTATGCAAAGCAAAAAAAAGGGGCGCTCCAACTCTTAACATTGTTGTTCCCCAACAGCTAGTCCGATTGCCAGCAGAAACGAGCTCCAACCCTGGGCTATAATGCAAGTCCTAACGCTGAAAATAATGTTGCGGTATGAATCTTACATTGATTCCGCAAAATCATCTGGTTCTGTTTGTTGTGGGTCACGTTAAAACTATCTCGGGTGCAAGGACAAGGAGGGGATATAAAATTTGATTTCTTAGCACGTGATAAATATATGGGAAACGAAGTTTTGAGACCTAATACAAGCGGCAACGAGTGAAGGTAACAATTTTAGTTAGGAATTTCGAAATGATGTTCAGAACCCTGAATATACTTATGTTTGGGTGCTGAACTACATCTCGTCCACGTTGCAGAGAACACATTAAAGCATATGATTATTGTAAATGTTAGGGCCCACAATTGATAATATTAATTAACAGTGCAATAGGGTCTTCCCATCGTTGGCAAGTCAAGATTCTTGAAAGATGTGTTGGATGGTGATCCTATAATGTTTTGATGATTACCTTTAACCAAAATCTAGGAGAAATAAAACAAACTTTGTATGGTCTACTATAGAATTCTTTGTTGTTTGGTGAAATTTAATCATTTTCTATATCAATTGATGGACCATAGTAATTTTTTTTGGTTGAATGCAAACAGTTTTTTTAGTAGTAGAAGTTGTGTTAATAATAGGGTGTAATAAGAGCTATTACTTGTCAATTTTTTTTT
>SOPF01027476.1:21718-99923 GCA_012979155.1 Hypericum perforatum
CGGCCAAGCAAGAAAAAGCCACCACCACTTCTTCTTCTCTTTTTCTGTCTGCTGCCAGTGGCTTTACCTTTTCAGATTCTTTTATATAATTACATAATGGCCCCCCAACATGAACATTATCGTGCAATAATTATGCAGGAATAGGCCAAGCTACCCTACTCTTAATTTGCCATTCCTCATAGATTATTCCTGATAGATTAATATGTATGTATGTATGTATGTATGTATGTGTGTATATATCATTTGCGTTATATCTAGGACCTGCTAATAGTTTTAGAAAAAGAATTATACTAATAAATATTCAATAAATTGAATAGAAAAAAGTGACTTATGAATGACAAGTTATAAATATAGGTTATGATGAAAATATCTCATTTATCAAATATATCATGTCATTCTTACGATGGGATAAACAATTCATTTTTCAGTAATCTAAATGATGAGTTTAAATTTTCTTTAACAAATTATAAAATTTAAATTAATAAATTTTGTATATTTATCAATCATTGGATGACATCGCATTTACATTATGTAATTTTTCATAAATGAGGAGTTACATAAACAAGGATCATAAACAAAAATTAACTTATATAAATGTTTTTATCTACCGGTGAATGCACATTTGAAGGACTTATGTGCCAAAATTGAATTCGAAACTTATACCACACACAAATAATCTAATAACAAATATTCCATCACCTCACAGACAAGGGCCCTCAGTCAATTCAGCCTTTTACAAGCATTCCAGCAAACCTCTCAAATATATAAAATTCCATTCCATCCCAAGCAGGTCTCTTTTATTCTGGTTCCTCAAATGTGCAACGAATTTCAAAACCCTACTTTCCGAAAGAAAAAAAAAACAATATTTTGGTGAAGCTTCTCCAAATTGTCGTCTCCCCCAATTCCTTTCCCATTAGCCTTGGAGCTTCTGCTGGTTAATGGATATTGAACCCCTGTGGGATCTTGGGGGGTGGTTTATTTTTCCTAAGAATTATTGCATGGCAACGCCAAGAACACAATCTCCAGCTACCGAAACCTTCACAAAAATCCTCCTCCTCTCTGCCCTAATCTTCGTTTTCTTCCTCCTTGTAAGCCCTGCCAACCTTATAAACCCTAGCTACGAGGCATCCTCCTCCTCGACTTCTGCAGCGAAAAGGGTTCTCTTGGAGTCCAAGGAATCAAGTTCTACTTCTACTAATTCCATGGACTTGCACCCGAAACAAGCTCACAACTCTCATGGCTCTTCGTCGAAATCGAGGAGTCCTGTGTTCGGAGCTGAGGAACATGAAGTGCCAAGTGGTCCGAATCCTATATCGAACAGGTAAACGTGATGTGGGGATGCCTTAAGAGTTTCTCCAATGGTGAGGTGCTTGAAGTTGAAGATCGATGGCGATGATATATATAAGAGAAGCAGCAGGCTTAATTCTCTAGCCAAGGTGATTAATTTGTTGTGGGTTTGTCAGCTTCAATTCAAGGAAAATATTCTTTCCAGATCACTGTTTCAGCTGGTTGTCCTGTCCGAAATTGGTGTTCGGATAATGGTAGTTTCAAATTGTCACCTTTTTATATATTATAATTACTTGTTATATCGTCGAACCTAGTCCTTGAGTAGCTTATATTTTTTGGTTAACTACTGTGGTCTTTGCTATTGAGGAGGAGAGACATGGGATCCTTTTCTATCAATAGAGATGTATAACCGGAAGATACTTTATTTTGGATGATGTATGTATTTATTTCCTTCTATTTTGCATATATTATATACACGAAGGTGCTTTTTTCACAAATTAGAAAGTTATTTTTTACATTATTTAGAAAATGAGAATTGTCAAATTTTATTTAAAAGGCTAATAATTTTTTTTCTCTTATACAGCATGCTTTTATATATTTATATGCAGATCGTGGTGTTCAATTAATAGGCGTTCGGTTTAATTAATAATTATTCAGTTAAGTTGTAATAGGTGCAAATTTGTTGATCCTGCGTAGATCTCCATGTGTCGATATTTATAGTGACATGAGATCTTTTTTTAAATATTTTGACAATATTGTATGCTTTTGCACATGAACTATGGGCATGGGCTATAACTAATATGATTGAGCAATTTTCATGTAATAATTAATATATTGCCTAAGCCACGTTCCTTGCTTTGAAAATGAAGGACTTTCAGTTGGCCTGTTCTTGTTAGCCGATTGCTCAAACAAGAAAAGTTACAATTTGCTCCATCTTTCTATTCTTATTTTTTTTTCCCAGTCACTTTCACAAAATTTATTTTACATATCGTTTAAGACCGAACAGTATTTCACAATATTTAGTGACCCGGTATTTTTTTCATTAGACGGAGTTAAATTTCGTAACGCATTAAGTAAATTTAACTTAATTTTTCAATAATGTTAAGCATTATATGATTGGATATATGAAGTATTATTGCAAACTGCATTGTTCTAGTACGTATGGAAGATGATTCGTAAATTTTTTGTCATGCAGTATTATTGAAGTTCCACATAAAACGAGCATCAACACTTAGTATTGCATTTCGAAAAATGAATAATTTCCCTTTTCTATCGTTTAATTTATTTGAAATTTTTTTCCTCTTCTACGATGTGGGTAAGACTTGGTCAATTTTCCATGAATCACACGGAGCTAGTTGCATGGTTTTTACATCATTCAAGCATCCAAATCTGATTCATCTTTAAAGCTGAAATATGCATGGATGTTCAGTAATAGGACTGATGGGTTTTTCCTCCGTGCCGACTCTGGCCATCCTGAGAAACTTGTCCAGGACACCTTGGATATATATGCATATTAACTAGGAACGTGTAACATATTCTAAACGAGACAACTAAGGTTTTTTAAGTACTTAAATTAACGGGCAATAATAGTTATTTTATCTTAATAAAGAATTATAAATCGGGCTGAAAATGAAGGAGCATCTGGGAGGAGGAGAGAGAACGAGAACGAGGTTTGTGGTGTCAGATCTGTAGCAAAATCGAGGAGGAGAGGTTTTGGCGGAGAAATCAATTGATGGTCCTCACTGCTCATGACTTTGTTTTTGTCCTATCATTGCACACCATCCGAGAAAAAAAACTATATAGATGCTAAAAGCTCAAACCAAAAAACAATATATAAAAAGAATATTCTGACTTACTTTGTATTTACTAAAACCTACTTATCTATGAAACTGATTTTTTTCACTAAATTTTGAGGTTATTATACGTTTTAATCTTGGGAAAAAACTCACACTAAGAAGTCCTTTCAATAGTTATTTAATTCCTCGGTTTAGAGAAATAGAACTGATTAGTCCCTCAGTTTATTTTTGGGCAATATTCTTTTAGGTAATGTCTAAATTATCCTTTTTCTACTCTCATCCTTCTTCCTTTCTTCATCTCTCTCTCCCCTCCTTTTTTCTTCCTCCTCCTCTTCCGCCTTCTCCTTCTCTCTCATACAAATTAAATCTCGAGAAAGCAATCACATAAGAAACTTATTAAACCCTCAAAAAAAAATTAAACTCTCAAAAAAACCCAATCTCATTAACCTTGGGAGCTTCCAACACATAAATAGCGAATATCAAGGACCAGTTCCCGTACTTCTTCCCCGGTACTAGTTTCTCCTCTATCTTCTTCCTCTTCCCCTTGCCTGGTTCCATTTTTTTCCTATTGTGGGTTTTGCTTTTGTCTGTGTTATTGGCTAGGCAAAGGATCAATAAAAGAGATGCAATAGAGTTTAATGAGATTAAGGGTCTGTTTTTTTAGTAGAAGATTGAGGATTTAATAAGTATGAGAGGGAGGAGGAGGAGAGGGGAAAGAGGGGGGATTTAATAAGTTTTAATTAGGAATAATCTGATTTTCCTATTGTTTTAACAAATCGTTGGCTACAGTAGCTTTTGAGATCTTGCTATTGCAACTTTTGTGATTAATCAAAGTCTTATTCTAGTTAACATTGTGATAGAGTCTTGTAAGTCTTTCTATCTTTTTTCCTTAATTGTTATCATGTTCTTTATTAATCTATTATGCTTTATGATTATGGGTAATGAGTAGAACTCTTCTGAGTGTGATATCTTAGTTATGTGATTGATTTCTTATATTAGATTATGGTTCAAACATTTTTTGTAGTTGTTATTAATAGGTGATCTTAATATATAATCTAAATTGGTCAAGAATTAATTATGATTAGAGTTAATAATAGAAGATCGAGAAGTACTCAAGTTAATAGAAGAATCAATGGGAATATTTTTTAGGTATTAATGAGACATATTGATATCATAAGAATAATCTGTTAAGCAGAATTTTCGTAATTGAGATTAGTTAAATTTTAAGATTAGTTGATGAGCAAAAATATTAATTAGTAACTTAAACTTTTGCTATTTTAGTTTCATTAATCTAACAAGGGAAAGCATTAGGTAGATGCATTAGAAAATTAGAGGTACCAGTTGAAACTTTATAAGAACTACGATCTTGACATAGTTAGTTAACCCACAAGAGTATCATACTCATTTTTCTCAATTTATTTACAACTCTTTCTTTATGTTATTAATTTTATTTATTTTTATTATAAGCTCAACATTTCCCATAAAAATAATTCTTACTTTTATTTTGTGAGATATATTGTTTTAATTTATGATTGAAACACTCAGTTATGTACCTTTCTTACTACTATATTATTTGATTTCTTAGATTATTCTCTATTTTTTATATTAAATTGACATCATCAATGTAGAACTAAAATTTTAGGGCATAAAGTCAAGTAGTTAGTTTTGTGTGACTTACTTGCTAATTTCGTGTGCTATAGTTTATAGGTAACTCTGGTGCATGTCAAAAATCTAGAGGAAAAAAGAGATACATAGAAATTGTGTTTAAAGTTGACATCGAGATAGTCAAAAGGACACTTAGGTAAGATATGAAGAATCAAGCTAGATTAACGGAGAAGAATTAACAAGGTAAAACAAATAATGCTCTAATAAAGGTTAATACCTCACCACAAAGGTCTTATTAAAATCATTTATTTTAACTTAGGATAGAAATCCTAATGGTGAGAAGGTGCCACCTAAAGATACGACTATTTTTCATATCCTATTCGGGGTAGTCCACCTACTACAAAAATCTACCAAGTACAACGAATTACCAAGAGAAAATTATCAAGTCTATCTAAAATGGTTTGAGGATGAAAGCAAAATTATGATATTCCAAGAAGTGACCATTGAAGCAATAAAGCTACGTCTATTTTCTTTTTTCATAAGAGATAATGCTCTCGATTGGTGTGACATCTTAGAAGAAGAATAGCTCATATTTTGGGCTATTATGACCCAAGCATTCATTTAGTATTACTTCTCCATGACCAAGTTTGCACAACTCCTCCAAGATATTAACATATTCCAATAGTGTGAGACAAAAACCATATATGATGCTTGGAAGTGGTTCAAAATTTTACAAAAAATCTTTTTTAGTATGGCATAACCTAAAAGAATCTTATGAAAATCTACTATAGTGAGATTGGTGATTCATCTCATATCCATATTAATGCCTTATCAAATTAGCTGCTGAAGTAGCTAATTTACTGGAAGAGATGGTCAAAGTTAATGGTATGTGGGTAAGAAAATAAATTAGGGAATTTCCAAAGAACTCAAGTCAAGGAGCGCATGCTTTAGATTCTATTAATAAGCTTGAAACTAAAATGGAGATGCTCTTCAAGAAATTTGATGATATAGTTAATAACAAGGAAAGTAGTTACGCCAAGAGAATTATCAATTTTGTAATGATATACATCCATTATTGAGTGCTCACTGATGTAGAAACTTCAATCTATTACTAATAAACAACTAGGGGTGAGCAAAAATATATGAGTCTAATTTATGAATATGATATCTAATTTTTTTTCGGATTTGGATTCAAATAATTTTATATTCAGACTCGGATTCAGATAATCCAAACATTTTATTTCGGATTCAAATTTGGATAAAAAAATTAAATTTGGATTACCAAGATATTCGAATTATTAAATATATATTATATTTTTCTAGTGGTATGGACTCTTAAGTACAATATAATATAAAAGGCTCACGTTGACATAACCAATATAAAAAGCCCATTTGGTTCTCACCTCAGCCCGTAAATAAAAAAGAAGAACTTGTCGAGAGAGGTGAGAACTTAGAACTAAAATAATAAAGATTAAAGAATACCAAAATCCTAAATAATGTTTTTCAAATAGCTCCAATCTCTAGGAACTTGGGTTTTCTTCGTTGACGACAAAATTCGGTCATCTGAGCTGAATTCAAATGGTATAATTGTCTTAGTCTATTTTTTTATTTCTTGTGTAAAAATTTGGTGATATCGTAGTAAAGGTAAAGTAGCCAAGAGTCAAGGAATCAATTTAGTAGTCCTTACCAGGATCCCGATAGATTTAGACCGATAGTGAATTATCCAACTATCTTATCAAATCAAAGAGGTCTGAAGCAAGGAGTGGTCACCACAAGTTAGTTTTTTAGGTTAGTTTTTTTAAGATTTTTTGTTGTTTAATTCTCTCAGTTATTTTATTAATTTTTTTGGAATAGTTTGTGAATGTTTGCTTGTCTGAAGTTCAACCGTTGAGATTTGGGTATGTTTATATGCTTTTATTAAATTTTGATCTTCTGTGCTTTATGTTTGATATGTATATTATAACTTGCTGAGATATTTTGTACTTGTAGGATGAACAAATGAATGATGACACTACTAATACCCAGATCCCAAATAGCTCTACTACTTCTACTATCACTCAAAAAAAGAAGAAAGGAGATGGCAACTAGGTTAGAATTTTGGAAGAGCTTTGAGAAATTTAGTCTAGGACCTGATACAATGGCCCAATGTCTCCATTGTAAGAAATAGTTACGTACCAACACTCAAAATGAAATGGCGCCACTCATAAAACATTTGGCCATTTGCAAAAAAAAATGTATTTGGGTCCAATTAAACAGAGCTGGTAGGAATATGATTTGTCACTTATAAGTATAATTATGATGCCGTGAGAAAGGCTTCGACAAAGATGATAATTTTGGAGAAATTGCCTTTCAAGTTTGTTAAGGGATTTGGATTTATACTATTAATGGAGGTGGCTTGTCCTAGATTTGAAATTCCCTCATGATGGACTGTCCAACAGGATTGCTATCAAATGTTTACAGTTGAGAAAGAGATATTGAGAAACTTTTCTAAAAAGTCATCCCAAAGAATTTGTCTAACCACTATTACTTGGAAATCTTTGCAAAAAATGAATTTTATGTGTGTGACCTCACTTCATTAATGAAAATTGGACATTACACAAGAGGTTGTTAAGTTTTTATCTAATATTTTCACATAAAGGCAAAGATATGGGAATTTCTTTGGAGACATGCTTACGGGATTGGGGGATGATAAAGTGTTCACTGTCACTGTTTACAACGCATTTGCTAATGATAATGTAGTTAGTTATTTGAGGGATAAGTTGAAAAGTAAGTGCATTTTTTTTGGCAAGTACATGCATTTGAGATATGTTGCTCATATATTGCACCTGATTGTTATGGATGGACTTGTTCTTTGTAAGGATGTTGTGGCTAAAGTTCGGATGATACTTAAATATATAAAACACTCACCTGCAAGGTATGGAACTTTCAAGACTATTGTACATTTGGAAGATCTTCAATATAAAGCTGAGTTGAGCTTGGATATGCGTACTAGATAGAATTCAACTTATAAAATATTGGATGCTGCACAGAAGTTGCAACCTGCTTTTGGGAGGTATGAGGAGATGGATCCTTTGTTTAAATTTTCTCTTCGTGATAAAAAATATGAGAAAAAGTGTTTAGTCCCTATCTATAAGGTAGGAAGAGGTAAGGAGATTTGTGACCATCCTGAGATGATTCTACAATATGACTTTGAGAGTTCCAGCATACAAGATGGTATCTTCTCATTCTTTCTTTCAAGATGTCGCTAATTTGCATGCTATTTTCCAAAAATGAAAAGATGGTGATGATTTTAACTTGTCAATGATGGCAAAACCAATGGCTGAAAAGTATGAAAAATATTGGGGAGAGGACAAAATGAGCATGTTGTTGTATATTGCAGTAGTTCTTGATCCTCGGAAGAAACTAAGATTTTTGAGATTTACTTTATTAGACATGCATATGGATGAAAAAGGAGAACGACTATTTGAGAAAGTGAAGAGTGTTTTGTACGAATTATTCAATGAGGACAAATGTAAGTTTGGATCTTCACAACTTATGTCATCAAGTCATGTTGGAGTTAATAGCAAAGAAAAAATATGGAATATATATGTAGATGCTAATAATGATGACGATGATGAATTCATGACAACTCAAAGGATTAAACATTTCAAGAACCAAGAACTTAGAGATGGCAAAAGTGTTAAATCAGAGTTAGAGAAGTATTTAGGAGAGGATCTTGAAGATGATGATGGTGATGAATTTCACATTTTATCATGGTGGAAGGTCCTGAACTCTAGATTTCCCATTCTTAGTCATATGACTCACGATGTTCTAGCTGTACCTATATCTACTTTTACTTTGGAGGCTGTATTTAGTAAAGGAGGATGAATACTTGATGCATTTATTAGATCATTGTCTCCTAGAATTGTAGAATCTCTCTTATGTACTCAAGATTGGCTTCTAGGCATGACATCACATATCAATGTGGAAGAAGATTTCGAAGAAGTAGAAGAGCTTGAAGATGGTAATGTTTATATTCCTTAAGCTATTTCAATCATAATTTCATATACTAATAATTTATTACATATACTTTTCGTTACAGGTTACTTGTCCAAGGAAATGGAAGCATACAAAAAATTTATGGAGTTTAAGAGACCATATTGATAATTTATGGAAGAATTCAGATACCACTATCCCTTGCACCTTGTGTTGAATTTGAATGACTCTTTTGAATTATTGCAGTTTGAACCTTACTTCTTTTGGATTAGATAATGATATTTTGTGAGGATAAATGTTGTCTTTGTGCTTTTGTGACAAAGCAGTAAGAAGTGGCAGTCGGATGACTATTTTTTAGTTAAAATCAGATATTGTCTTTTTCTTCCCAAGAAACTTATTTCATGGACATGGTTAACATGCTTGTTCTTTGTTCCTAAAATGGTAGTGAAATTAGCAATGAGGAGCTCATATCAGGTGCGTTTAGTGTCTTTATGAAGCTAGAGATGTTGGCAAAGCATGAAGTGCATTACCTATCCTAGTTACTGACCTTTCTCCTTGATTTTCTCTGTAGACGAGAACTGCTTTTGGTCAGTTCATGTTTCAAGAACTTTGTGCGATTGTTGGTGCTGTCACTATCACTTGTCACCAAGTTGTTCTAGTTTTGATTTGTCTCCAACATATGCTTGTTCATTATTTTGGCATTATGCCCATGAAATAAGTTTTGGATGACTAGTTGCTTATATTTAAATTTGGATAATTTAGATTATCCGAATCTGAATTCAAAATAATTTTGAATTTTATATATTAGATAACGAATTATTATTTGGATTTAGATACAAAAATTGTAATTTTAGATATTTCGGATAATGATAAATTCAGATATTCTGATTTAGATTATCCGAAATGCTCACCCTTATAAACAAACATTAGATTTTGGCTATCTAAAACCAACCACCTCTTAACTAAATTTCTCTAAGTTTGACTAGCAAGCATACAAAATAATTGTTAATAAGAACTAAGAAAATCATTCTTAATATATCAAGTGATATGATCCTCGACAAGAGAATCACAACGGACCGTGCTACTTTGGATGGAACAGACCACAACCCACGAATCAAGCCTTGTAAGAACCTTGGTATAGATGATCGCAACCCAAGCAATGGAATTTGAGAACCTTAGTTAGCAAGTTGAGTCATGCCACAAACGAAGATGGAAGATCTATTTGATAAGTAAAAAGTTTTGCTCAAGCTAAGCAATCTAGCAATTAGCAAGAACACACAATAGAGTATCAAAACTCACGAATTAGCTTATGCTAAAGTTGTCTCAAAAGTTAGTTTTCATTTTATTATGCTAGGAGTCCTTTATATAGGCTCCAAAAGTCTCACATATTCCTAATCAAACTAACTCCTAAAAAGGAGCTTGCAGTCTGGCCCAATTATACTTAGTCCTAAATAGGTGAATTCTAGCCGAATGAAATCTAACTAAATAAGAAATAATCTAAACATATAATATCTAGTAAATATATAGTAGATGCACGTCCTAAACAAGCCAAAAGTTGCTGAAATATAATTTCCTAATCAAAATAATTGACTTTAATAAATAGCATAAGTAGAATCTGAATGAATCCATGCTTCCAAAATAGGTTAATACACGTCCAAAGTAGGTTGATGCACGTCCAAAAAGATTGATACACATCCAAAATAGGTTGATCTCCTTACGTGCATGCTTCCAGAATAATGCGTGCTTCCTAAGCTTCCAAAATGGTGCATCTCAAGCTTCCAATTTAGCTTCAATGATGTACATGGGCTTTGCATGGGCTTCATGGACGTCCTTGGACTTGCACAAACTTGCTTGAAACTTCTTGGCCCATCAGATTCATATTATGGCCCATCAAATTCATATCATCAAGTCAAGACACTAGAAGATAAGATCAAAAAAGTTGATGAGGATAATCTAATAATCTATCTAAAAATAAAGTATAACAGTGCAATAACATATTATAGTACATCAGTAAGAGGTGGATACATTCCTCAAATGGCAAACTACCCAACTCCAAAAGATGGAAATCAAACTCAATTATTTTTTCAATAAATACTCAAAGGTCAATAGTCTCTCTACCAACCAACATAGAGTCAAACTTGGAAATGGCTATCATATTGAGGAGTATAGACAAGGATGAAGAACCATATATTTCTCCATAATCGTATATCCCTCCATCCTCATTCACTCAAAAACTCTGGAGAAAGTAACCACTTGAGAACAAATCTTCTTCAAAAAAATATGTTAAACCTGTCAAACTAGCCATAAAAGGGATTGCACTTGCTAAAAAGAAGGAGACTAACCTATATAATTAGATAAGATGATTCTTCTATTCCTCCACCATCACCTTAACAAGTTAAGATGAATACCATGAGAGATAAGAGACCTCTTGAACTTATTAAGATAGTGAAATACATCTAAAGTCATATCTCCTACTTAGTGCTATATCAAAGATCACAATCTGCTGAGTTTCTCAAGAAAATTATCATAAGAAAAAAGAGAAGAATAATGATGAGATGACCTCTTATGTAGAAAATGATATACCATCAAAATTTAAAGATCTAGATATTTTTACTATTCCTTGCATTATTAATAGAGTTGATTTTCTATATTGCTTATGTGATTTAAGTATTAAATATTAATTTAAATTTTTAACAACTTTTAAGAAACTCAAATTGGAGAACATTAAACCTACACCATTGGTGGTTTAACTTGTAGATTAAACTAGGAAGAAATTACATAGAATCGTGAAAGATGTGCTCATAAAAATTGATAGGTCTCTCGTACTCATATATTTTGTAGTGTTGGAATATGCTACTAATAATATTTACTCACTGATTCTAGGATGGCCATTTCTCAACATGTGTCATGCAATAATGAATGCCCATGATGATAAACTACTTCTTTGCATGGGTCCAAACCAGACAAAATTTTAATTAAGTAGTGTACAATTCTATTCACCTTAGACATCAGGATGTATCAAGTCAAACTGCCGACGTAAAATTATCATGTTTTGCAATTTTAATTTAGTGTGTTATTTTTTTGTATATTTATTTTCCTATTTTAAGTTAATTTAATTAAAAAAAGAAAAAAAGAGACCAGAGTTCTGACCGATCGTCCCAAGTTCTTCCACCTCCTCACCTTATGGTTTATTAGGGAGAGTTGACTTTCATTTTCTTTGCTCTCTATTTTGCCTATGTTATTTTTTTTACATGTAGCTTCCCCACATTGAGCACAACGTGTTCAATAAATGTGGAGGTATGTCAAATTTATTATTTCTTTTTGTTTTTCTTACTTTTTATGTTATTTTATTCATATTTTTGTTTTCTTTGAAAGTTTGATCGAATCTATTTCTAAGAGCATATTTTGTGTTAGTGTTTGGTATGGTTGTGTCATAAGTTAATAATTTCTTTGTCAAAGTTTTGAACTCTTTGAGAAGTTAAACCCCATATATTATTAGGAATTAAGTTTGAGTACAATGAATGAGAATGTATAAAAACAACATTCTTAGCTATTTAGGTTAGTGGTCGTATTAGGTAAATTAGACTGGAGGACTTGATAATTGACATTGTAAAAATTTTAAGTCTAAGGATGAGACATCTATCTCTATTAATTCATGAGGTACCTATATATTTTGGGTGATGAGAGTGGTATACTAGTACTTGGTATAATTTGGTATTGTAGGATTGGTTATATATTAGTGACACTCTTTAGTATAATCCTAGATCCTTCGAGTCAAAATCTCTTTATTATCCCTTGTTTAAACTCATTGAGTTTGTGTTATTCATTAAAATATTACGTCAATGTGTAAGTTTGTATATATAATCTTATCCATTATTGATTATTTGGTCTGAAGATGTATCAATTACTTTTTTGGGTACATTGTAAGAGTTCACTTGGTACAATAATTAGGGGATTGAATAATATGGAAAAAGGGGTAGAATTGAAGCCAACAAAGAAGCTGAAATTGATTGTCTTAACGATGGTAAAAGTGAAAAGTGAAAAAAAGTAAAAAGTATTAAAACAAAAATGAAAAATAAAAAAGATTATGAATTTTTTTTATACAAAGTTGGAAAAGAACAAGATATAATAAGATACAATAAATAAATGGCAAGTCTGGTGTTACACAGTTCTTAGGATTTGAGTAAATTAGGTTGAGTGCTTACTAGAGATAGGATGACATGCTTAGAATAGTTTAGAGTTAAAACTATTTTATGTAAGTGAAAAGTGAAAAAAAGAAAGCAAAAAAAATATTGAAACATAAATGAAAAGTGAAAAAGATTGTGAAAAAAATTTGTAGAAAGTCAGAAAAAAGAATAAATTTAGTATGACAGAAAAGTTAAAAGTTAAAAAATATTTGAGAATAAGATGCAATAAATAAGTGATAGGTCTCGTATAACACGGTCCTTAGAATTTGAGCAAATTGGGTTGAGTGCTTAGTAGTGATAGGGTGAGATGCAAAAATAGTTTAGAATTAGAAATTTTTTATGTAGCTCTTTAATTTGAGTAATTTAGCTACTTTTCATATATATTTATCTTCACCTTTACCTTAACACTATTACAACACAATGAAAAGTCCATTTGATTACGAGTCTTATTATTTGAGGTACTATCGAGAATGACGTATACCATTTTGAGATCTTAACTTTTACACGAGTAATAGGAAGTTGATTATCATACACACACACACACAAATATATGTGTGTGAGAGAGAGAGAGAGCACTTAGATTAGCTCAAACCTTTTGAGTGGTCAACCTTCTCCTGTAATTTACTTAGTGCAAAAACTAGGTTAAATATTTGAGGTTGTGATATCTACATATTTTTATTTTTTATTCTATAGTAAGTAAACTATTTGGTTGTGGGGTAGTCTTTTGATAAGTTTTTTGGAATTTTGACGAGACCATTTATTTGGTATTTATGATGCTACTTTCTTAAGGATAAGTAAGGAAATAAATGTGGAAGTGTGATGAGTATGTAAATGCTCGTACATTTGTGTATGTTTTAATTATGTATAGCATGATTTTGTGTATTTTAGTCATATTTATTTGAGTCTCTTGTCAAGTATATGTATTCGAGTAAAGAAATGGATGTTTAGCGATCTTTGTATATTTTCATTTGTATTCAAAAAAGTTCATGAGTAATTGGAGACCACTGAAGTGGTGATTTCAAGAGATCATACTATAGGAACCACAACTCTCTACTTGAACATCCAATTTTTACATATGAAATATCATTGAAAACTTTGAAGGGAGATTCACATTTTTTTCTTGATAGTTACGTCAAATTTAAAGCAAAAGAGGGTCAAAATAAAAAAATTACAAAAATATGACAAGATTGACAAACATCTGATAAATGACAAAAACTCTTGCCCATGCAAGGGGGTTTAGGAGAAAAGCATTGCATGTACTAGCCTATTTGCAGTTGTCGAATGGTCGAATCAAGATATATTGATTCTTTTTAAAAATATTTTAAGCATAATTTGAGTTTGGATGACTCTTGGCCTCTGTTTTGACTCTAGAATACTATATTTTGGTATTTTTTTAACCACTTGTTTTGGATTTTAAAAATTTTAATTATGAACAACATGGTTTTTCTATTTTCTAACTAGATTGTTGGCTATATAAGTAGGGCTAAGGATTCTTCGGTGTCATGGTTTAGAGCCCAATTATGGGGTCAACACCAAAGAGAAATAATATTGAAGTAAATTCTGACGGTATGTCGATTTGCAGCGATACCGATGGTGTGGCGATGTAGGATACCAAAATTCGGTGCGATGCTGTGATGGTATAAAAAAGTCCAACATTTTTTGGGCCCATTTGACTTACCCGTAAATGCAAACAGAATATCAAAAGGGTTCAAATTTACTTAAGAACAGAGAAGTACAATCCATCCTAAATATTCAAATTTCTACAGATTCAAATTTAATAAACAAAATGCAAATTGAAACAGAATCTACTAGTAAACTAAAGTTTAATAAACAAATGCATCTCCAAATAGAATTTCAATAGATGCACTTTATTCAAAATTTCACGTTCAAATCAAAGAGATGCACTTTAGTCTTCAAGCCTCAAGCAACATCTCTTTCAAAATATAGTACCTGAAAATAGAAATGCACAAGTATCAGGTGGCATCATTTATGTAAGTGGCACCACCTAACAAAGCAAGGAAGAGGTAGTACCTAACTGCAAACTTCAAGCAACATCATTTATCTCCAAGCTCTACAAACATAACCAATATTAGAATCAATTTTAAAAGCAAATTTACTCCATAATATAAACCTGAAGTAAGAGATAATGAGACTAACCTCCATTATGATCATTATTGTCTTCAATGGATCATCAATTTCATCCAAGTTGGTCAGAGTCTTATTCTTTAACCAATTTTCAGTACACAAGAGTGCTTGCACGATACTCGGCTTTAAAGCACTTCGATAAGGATCAAGAACACATCCACCCGTACTAAAAGCTAATTCTGATGTAACAATAGATATAGGAATTGCTAGCACATCTCGTGCAATTTCAGCAATGAGCAGGTACTTGGATGAGTTAACACTCCACCAAGTTAATATGTCAAAGTTAATGCAATTCTCTTTCACAGGATCTTGCAAATACTTAGTCAAATCAATACTTGTGTCAACTGATTTATTTACCTTTATTTGCTTATCCCATTCATCCTGAGTTGTTGAGCCCATGACCAAATTATTGTCATCATCAATTTCATCATCTCTCATTTCAATCTCAACTTGGCTAGTTGAACCAACAGCCGGAGACTTATGAGAACTCTTGATAGTGCTTGTATAGTTGAGCAAACATTGCATCAATACTATCTAAACATTCCTTGTCTTTCTCTTGATGGTATATTTGATCAAAGGAGTACCTAACGTACTTACTCTTGTATCGAGGATCCAAGATTACAGCAATGTAAAGCAACCCATTAATAGACTGAAATTATCCCCAATACTTGTTGAACTTCACCATCATCTTTGATGCCATACTTCCCAACAAAGGATTTTTAGATATAACAAGTTTCTTCAAAACTTTTTGGACATGCACGACTTCATGAAAGAACTCATTGGCCGTGACACTAGTGCTTGCTAAGAATTTAACTATCACAGTGTAAAACATCTTCAAGAATTTGATAAAGTATCTTGCATTTTCCCAATCGATGGTCCTAGTTGGCCTACCTAGCATAGTTCTGCTCCTTGAAGCAACATTATCACCCTCACCCTCGTCCTCATCATCATTATCCCCAGAATAGAAGTAGGCAACAAACTTTCCATCATCTCTCTCTAAGCAAGCAAATGCTCGCTCAAACTTTTCAGCAGCCTCTAACATAAGATATGTAAAATTCTACCTTGTTTCCACATCCAAACTCAGCCCTTTCTTACACTCAATATTCATAGCTTTAACACATTCATTGAAAATCTTTTCTCTAGCTGGAGAAGATTTAACATATTTTACCGCCCTTTGAATCTTTACAACTGAATCATTTAGCTCTTTCAATCCACTTTGAACTACCAAATTGACAATGTGTGCACAACATCTCATGTGCAAAAAGTCATGATTGGATACAATATTTTTCAGCTTATAACCAATTGATGATTTCAATGTGCAATTTGAACCAACATTATCAACCGTAATGGTTAAAATCTTTTTAACACCGCACTCACTTTAGCAAGACTCAATAGCATCTCCAAGTGTCTCACCCTTTATAATCTAGAATCGGGCAAAAGTTTAACACCCTTTTTTGATACACCCAATCTTTATCAATCTAGTGACCTGTTAAACACATATAATTCAGATTTTGGATTGATGTCATGTATTCATAGTGAAACACAACCTTTGATTTTTCACAAGTCTTTTCAACTTTCCTTTTTCATCATTATATAATTTCATGCAGTCCTTAGCTGATGTTGTCCTATATGGTAGCACAAATCTAGACTGCAAATATCAGCTGTAGGCATTAAATCCATCTCCATTCACTATCCCAAAAGGCAACTCATTAATAATAACCAATTTTCCAATTGAAGTTGAGCCTCGTCAAGACTAAAAGCAACTACCTTCAACTTACCAACACCACATCCACCTTCAACTGAATCAAAAGACAAAATAGTTTGCTTCAAATCTTCCCTAGAAAACTTCTTGCAAAGTTTCTTTAAGTGATTTCTCAATGCAAAGGTTCCATTTCTCTTGCTATGACATGCATACACTTGATCACAGTAGTTACATGCAGCATATTCTTCATCCTCTCCCATATCCTAAACCTTTTTAAAATGAGCCCACACATCACTCATTTTCCTCCTATTCTCAAAATTAGTACTTGTTTTCAATTTCCTTTTCAAAGGCATAGGAGGCTTACCGGAAGCATTTGTGTCAATATCCGGATTATCAATGACCTCACTCGGGATTTCTATTAGTACATTGACATCATCATCTGCCTGAGATTAAAGAAAGACACATCAGTCAACCCTTTTTGAACTAAGACAATAGGCTAAAAGCACATTAATCTAGTGACATTCATAGAGACAAATTCCAAAACACATCAACACTCCTTGTAATACAATTTCAAAAGAGAAATAGGATGGTTGTCAATTACCATCAAAGAGATAATCATTGTAACGAGGAGCAATGCATTGAGTAAATAATGAAGGATTTGGGGTTTTAAGATTGTTTAGCCATTTGGGATTTTAGGATTTTCTGGCAATTTGGGGAGTGAGGAGCGGCTAAAAGAGAGGAGATGTGGATGAAGAGAGAAGGAGATATGGACGAAGAGAGAGAGGGAAAATAGAAGTAGCGGGAGAAGAAAACGATGGAATATCAAAAGAGGCAGGAGAAGGAATCGATGGGACAGCAGATGAGGCGGGAGAAGGAAATGGCGAGACATTGGAAGAGGGAGAGGGAAAATAGAAGTGACCAAGTGGGAGATGAAAACAAAACCTAGGTTTTATATATACATTAAATGACATCGTTTGGCTCGGTGTTGCGGTGTCGCGGGTTCAAGCAAAATAGATACTAAAAACTATCGATAAAGTCAATTTTGCACCGATATCGAATACCAACACCGTGATGCCGAACAACATGGATTTTTTATTCCCTTTGGTTTGCTCAGTAATACGGTATTTAACTTTTAAGATTAACCAAAGTCTTATTCCAGTTAACATTATGGTGAAGTCTTGCAAGATTTACTCGAAAGACTAAGTATTTTTATCTCTTTCTCTTATGTTAATTATCATCATATTCTTCATTAATCTATTATATTACATGAGTATGCATAGCGAGTAGATCTTTTTTTTAGTGTGATGACCTAACTACAATGATTAATTGTTTATGTTAGATTGGTTCAAATATCTTTCATATTAGTTATTAATTAGTGATCTTAATACTTAATCTAAATTTGTTACTTAGATTATGATTAGAGTTGACAAGAGCAGATCGAGAGATACTCAAGTTAATGAAAGAATTGATTAGTATAGTCTTAGGTATTAATGAGATGTCTTGATATAGTAACAATAACTCATTAGAAAATTCTTCATAATTAAGATTAGTTTAGTTCAAAATCTAGTTGATGAGTAAAAATATTAATTATTAGACTTTTGCTATCTTAGTTTTATTAATCTAATAAGTAAAAGCGTTAGGTAGATGTATTAGAAAATTCTGGATACTAGTTAGAAACTTATAAGAACCATAATCTTGAAATAGGTTGTCAATCCATAAAGATATCATACTCTTTTTTCTCAATTGATTTACAACTCTTTCTTTACATTATTGCATTTGTTTGTTTCCATTACAACCTCAACCTTCCTCATAAAAATAATCTTGCTTTTCTTATGCGATATTGATTATTAGATTTTATGTTTCAACCATCAGTTACGAACTTTACTTACAAATATATTATTTAACTGTGTTGAATTGTTCTCAGTTTTTCGTAGATTAAATTGGGGTCATCAATGGAGAACTGAAATTTAGGGCATAAAATCAAAAACAATAGTTTTGTATGACTTACTTACTGATTTTATGTGCTATATTTTGTAAGTACCTATAGTGCATGTCAAAAATTAGAGTGATTTTCAGTCCACAGACTAAAACGTACGATAACTTCAAAATATGAGGGAAGAAAAAATTAATTTTGTAAGAAGAGGAGCAAAATCATAGATTTGAATAAATATGAGATACGTCAAAATAATTTATCCTATTAAAAAATTGAAAAGACAATACTAACTTTTCTTTTAATAATATCAGCAAATTTATGAGTCAAGTCAAGAGTTAGGAGGATGACTCACATGGCCTAGACGGTAGCTCATGATTTGATAATCATAACAGCATAATTTTCCTTTTGTTCAGCCAGCTATCTTTCGTTTGATTTTCAAATGGCCACATATATACCGCAGGAATATGTCAGTTCTGATAACGGATTGTGTTATTACACTAAATATTATTTAACTATTTTAAGAGCATATCTTATAGCAATGGATATTATAAAAGTTTGCCATGGAGAGTGCCAGATAAATGTTTATTTTAATACAATTTTGGATTCTCTTCAAATACTTTGACTTCCGATTAGTGTCATGTTATTTTATATTAAGAGAAGAAATAGCTTTTTATTTTCTCAATCAGTGCATGGCTCAAAAGTGGAAACTTCGGTGTTTTACTTGCATGTGTTTGCTTTCTGACAGCGATCATTTGACCTTCATTTTACCCTCAATAATTTCATTATCAATTTTGACCCCTCGGGAGACTTGCAATGCAATTGGCTTTTATTCTTTTACCTTTATTCTTTTCTTTTCGAAGGTTATACTTTACCTTTACTTTGACTGATGATTACTAAGCTGATTATTTATACATTCAAATATATCAGCGGTAAGATATTTTCAGATAAAATATTTCATCGTGATATTTTTATCTCACCATTAAGTTTTTAAAAATAAGTTATGCATATATTTTACATGTTAATTAAATTCCACGATATTCGGATAATCATTGCGCTAATTGATTCTAATTCGACGTGATAAAGAAACGGGTAAGTGAATAGTAATGCGCTCCTTTTGCACCAAAAAGTTGAGAGGCTCCCTTTTGACCAACTGCAATGTCGGAAGAAATAAAGATAAAAAGAACTTGTCTGCTGTAAAATTCCTGGAAGTGGTAAAATTTGTATGTTTGATCTAAATAAATATTCATGAGATCTAAAGTTTTTTAAGGGAAAATTTATTTAAGCATTGCGTAATTTCATATTTTTTCAATTTAGTACATTGTAGTTTGCGTTTTTTTGCTATGTAATAGAAATTTTTAAAAGTGATACTATTAGTGACAAATTTTTAACTGGAATTCAAATTTTTCAACCGGATTGCACACATCAAAGCCACACGTCATATTTTTTAGTCTTAGTGACATGAAAAAATTACAAAAATCTAATTTACTTTTCTAATCCTAATTAAAAACTCCCAACAACAACTGAGTGACTAAACCGTCATTTTTACCAATGGCTCTACCCCGAGGCAGCTCCCTCGGTCACCCGCCTCGCCATCGAGCTCCGTTGCTCCAAGTCTCACTCCGCGTCATCCGCCTTCTGCGTCGGAGATCATCCGACGTCCGTGAACGGTGCAGCCTATCTGATTTGTTCTACGAGGACGACGGTTTGACTTCGACCTCAACTCAGCCTATGTTTAAAGGATTAGGGTTTAATTTAGGGATTGAGATTAACGAGGATGACGTATTGGGGAATGGAGATGAAATTGAAATTAGGGGTTTTGAAGAGGAAAGGGTTAAATGGGGAGGGGAGTTCAAGAAAATGAAGAAGTTTATGGATCTTGAATGGGGGTTGAGGGAGATGCAGTTACTAAGGTCTTGGCACAGAGACTGTCGGTGTGGGAGATTTGTTTCGAGATTAGGATGTTTTATTTTTGGTATGGATTAATTTTTGGGTAAATTACATCTGGCCCCCTGTAGTTTGGCATATTTAAGGTTCACACCCCCATTTTTTGCAAACCGATTAAAGAACCCTTACTGTTCATACTAATTGTACAATTTCCCCCTTCATGCCAGAATCGGCCTTTTTTCCGGCGAGAAGGCACGGGAAAAGACTAAGATGACCCTCTACTAAAAAACAAATTAGGGGGTGTTGATAAGTAAATTAATTTACCCAATAATTTACTTTTTGGGAGTTTTTAATTAGGATTAGAAAAGTAAATTAATTTTTTTTTATTTTTCTACATCTCTGTTTCTTAGGACTAAAAAAATACGACATAGTGTTGATATGCACGAAACAGAACCGTTAAAAAAATTTCACCAATGGTTTCACTTTTTGAAACCTCTGTCACCTTGAAAAAAAAAAATCAACCACATGATAATAAAGCTAAAAATATGAAACGTAGAAATTTTTTTCCAAGTTTTTATTGATAAGTTGAGTAGATAAGAAGTCTAGAGAACTTGAATATTTAGAATATTAGGTAATAAAAAAATGCCAGGGGAATAAAAAATTAAAAGAAAAATATTAAATGGTGGAACAGATATTTTACAAAAAGCATGTGATTTATATCGTCAAATTGTATGCACAACTAATTTGAACTATAAATTTTGGATATTTTGAATTGCCGATCTAGTAAAAAAATCTAAACCGTCAAATTTATTTTTGTGCACGCAATCTTACGATGACGCATCGCGTGCACACGGAATTTGTGTGCGCTCCAAATTTTTTGATAAAATGGTAATCACACACTTTAATTATTCGAGTTACCTAGCCGACACTGAATTTCTAGCTTAGGGGCAAAACTGTATCTGTAATTGAGAGGTGGTCGGATAAAGTTTTTATCTAATCATTGATTTCTTCAAAAGTAAATAATTAGTTATTTGTCATGTCGGTTCTAGTGAAAGAGATAAAAATTTTAGTACCCATTCTAATATTTACAAAGTAATAATAAATTTTCTTTCAAACGATTAGTTCGAGTCGGACCAATAGTTTTTTCACAAAAAAATTAACAAAACTATGATATCAAGATATTAAATTGAAACATTGAATTCAAATGAGAGCAAGTTTGGTCATGCCACTTAGTTTTTTTCTTAAAGTGAAGAAATCTTTATATTTTTGGGTTATATCGTTTGATCTCAAAATTTATTAATCTAGATTTAAATCTAATAATTCCTTTTAAAAATGTAAAAAAAATTCAACAAATATTTAATATTACCTTATTTTTAAGGATGTGAACATAAAATTTAATTATATTTAATAAAATGACAATATATTACTTTTGCGTTTTCCCACTATCGCATCCAAAGGGCGAAGTCTAGGAAACGGCAAGCAGACCTAAAAAGGAGGCAACAAAGAAGGTTGGAAAAGTTAGGGAGCATCCATGTCCTAAATATTCATCCCAAATTATTTTCCGGGTGTCAGACCTCCCATAATAAATGGGCAGGATGATTCTATTATAGTAGTTCAGGTCAGTTCGTGTTCTTGTACTCAATTTTTTTCATAATAATTCTTTTTACAGAATTTTCACGCTAGTTTTACGTGAACTCAAAGGCGAAGTTACGTAGTAACATGTGGGGTTAATTGACTTTATTTAATTTTTTATTTAATAATTTAATAAAATAATTTAGTACATGTATCCATTAAAAATAAGAAATTGATTTCATTAAAAAATTAATCAACTTATAATTAAAATTAAATATTTAAAAAATAGATATTCTATATATTTGTCCCCGTTCCAAAAAATTTTTGGTTCCGTCCCTGCATGAACTATTTTTTAATCAATTAATTGTATTTAACTCGAATATAATTTTGAATGAATTTAAAATGATAAAATTAATTTTGATATAACAAAAAATAATTTTTGTAAAATACAAAATTACTAAGTTAAGAATATATTACATGATTAATTGACAATCACATTAATAAGGTTACATCAACTGAAAACTAAACCATTAATTTATCCATATAATTGCAACCTTATCTTACGCTTAATTTGTTCTTTTTCGAGGGCTAAGTCTTTCACGCGATCAACTTAAGAGTTCAACAATTTTTTGTTTGCTCGCTGATCTTTTCTTTTCTCCTGAAATTGTATGACGACTAACACCTTTTGTGTATAAACCTCCGCTTTTTTACGATTGATTTGCAGCTGCTTTAAATCTATATGGAACGAATCATAGCTCTGAAGTGGTCTTTTTATTTTCTTTGGATGCTCTTTATTTTTTGGCAGCATCTATATCAATTGGATGTGACATTGTCAATCCTTGGCTCGTCAAAGTAGTAGAGTTGACGACGAATGAATTTTTCTCATCTTTAATGGTTCGTGTTTGTAAAACTTCCATCAGTAGTCTCTACATCATGTGTTTCTTCGAGGGTTAATATGAAATCCTATCATTTTCAAGATTTTATTTTGGATCTTTGCGCATAACTTAGTAAATACATCGTGGTTAGTAAATTTTTAGTTATGCGTACCAAAATATATTTGTTGAGCTTCTGCCACAACACCTGAATTAACCTATCCACTCTAGCAACGTCATATTGTCTTAGTGTATACCTCAATCTACTTGTCACTGGCTAGATTAAGCCTTTGAGCATAACTTTTCATTTATCTTATGTTTCTTCTGTTAATCACAAGCAATTTTTTAGAATTCTCGAACGATGTTTTGATTTAAACCCAAAGGCCTTAGCTCTTTTGATTATTGCTGAGGATAACATCTTTGTTGTTCTAATATAAACAGACATTAGCACAATGTCTCTTTTAAGATTCTAGGTTTTAATGAAATTCATGCATCATTCTTCTCTCACGACCCATCACTTTCCTGATACTGAGAAGGTTATTAGGGCACTGTTTGATTTTGTAGAAAATTTGGTGGTGAATTTTAGGGTAAATGTGGTATGTATACTGATGGTTGGTTATGAAAAAACTTATAAAATATCTTAGTGGGTATTAAAGATTATTTTGTTTTGATCTTTGTGATTTTTGGTAAAAATTTGATTGGTATTTTGAAGCTTCGATGGATTTTGGGTAAATTTTGATTAAGTATATGGTGGGTTTTGAAGGAATTTGGAATTTCAAAAAAAAAATTGGTAAATTGGGAGTTAGTTGTAGGTTAAGAAGAAAAAAAAATTATGATTTGGATTAAAGCCCTTGTGATTAGTCCAATCATCATCTTGACTAAATTAGTTGAGATTTATATCTAAAAAAATATAATATTAAAAAATGAGAGGATGGTTTGTTAATTGATGGAAAAATAGAATGAGAATAGTCACTATTTATAAAATTTTGAAATAATATTTTGCAATATAATTTTTACAAAATTTGAAAATATCAATTGAATTATTAGATACAAATAATTTTATAAAATTATTAACAACATAATAATATTTATTCTGATATAATGCTGAAAATGGTAAAAAGAAATTCCAATTTGTTTTTCCAAAAAGAATTTTAAAAAAATGTGGCAAAATTTGCCACGTGAACAAATCAAACCGTGATATGTAGACGGAGCACCAACGTGGAGAATATTTTGATTAAATATTAAACTTAGATTCTGAGCTGACTGCATCAAAATTTCAGAGAGTAATAGATGCTACAATAAACTGTCCATAAACAATAATTTATCCGAAATATACACCATTCGCACCAATATTGTAATCAACTATGCTCACGAGAATATAAGCTTCATCATAGAATCCGATACAATAAAGCCGAGCCCACAGGCCCTAGTAACGAAGGCTTAATTACAAGGCCCACTAAAAAGCCCATGATCCTGTTTTTGGTAGCCAACGAAAACCCAAGCAAAAAGTACATTCTTAAACCCTCGCGGAAGATTTTCTCGCTCTTCTTCCCTCTCCAAAACGAGAGAGAGAGAGAGAGATAGAGAGAGAGAGAGAGAGAGAGAGAGAGAGAGAGAGAGAGAGGAATATGTCTTATAGATACCGTTACGTGAAGCAAATGCAATGGCTTCTGCCTTATATCAGCCCAGGTGCTTCATTTCTAGCTCATGGTTCCCTTTTTTTTGGTATTTTTAATTACTGGTTTTCTTTTTCTAGTTGAAGTAATGGTGTTTGTTTATTGGCCAAGGTAACCAATTATGGGGTTCGGGGAAAAGAATGAGCTTGTGGGTTCCTTCCTTTAGTACATGGACCCCTTCCTGCGTTAGTGAAATAAATGAAGCAAGGATTTTGAAGTGCAAGTTCCAATCTTCAAGGTAATTGTTTGATGATTGTTGTGTGTTTGATGGGTTTTTCCGACGCGGTTTAGTTACCTTATTTGTGTGTGTGTGAAACTTTTCAGGTTCTTGAGTACATTACAAGTGTCAAACGAGTCTTCCTGTTCAAATGAAGGAGGTTTGGTGTCATTTGTTGAGGCTAGTTGTGGCGAGATTCAAGGTACTGTATGAGTCTTGTCTGGCATGATCAAGCTAGACATTTGTTTGGGGAATGAGAAGCATTGGAAGTTCAATGCTTGTTCTTTTACGTGCTTTGGAAAATGTGGATCGCAGGCCCGGATCATTGTTGGTTGAATGTAGAGAAAGAAAGCAAAGAGGTTCTCCAGAAAGATGGGAGTGTTTTAATACTTGCTGGAGATTTTGTTGTTGATGTTGGAATTGTTGCCATGCTTGAAAGAGTGAAGTCGCTACAGCAGAGGTAACCTCGTTTTCAGTTATCTTTAGGACCGGAGCAAGGTTTCATGAGGAAATGATCATGATAGGTGCTGATTTCTTATTGAGCATCATACTCTCAGGTTTCCTCAGCTTCATGTTATGGGCTTCCATGCGGGAAGTGTGAGTTCCCCCGCCACTGCTAGAGCTGCACTTGTTGAGGTGGTGATGAAGGAGTTCATTACATTCCCCATTCTGTTATCTTACAAGAGCTTCCCAGAGGTGAGGTAATAAACCAATCATTTTAAACTTCTTATTCATTTTATTTGTATGGAATCCGTTTTACTTCCACTTTCTCTTGGATCATGTCTTGTACTTAGACACGGCCTTTGGTTGATGTAGATCACAAATGATGCCTGCTACATTTTATCAAAAGATTTCACGAATCCTCGTATATACTGTGAGAATGACCAGGATCCTGCTGTACTTGATAAAGGTAAGTGGTTTTTTTCTGTCTGAAGTGGGAGGATCTATGCGTTAATGGTATATTAACCCTTCATTTCAAACATTTTTGTGGGATGTCATTAGCGGAATAAAACCATGAGAATGCTGCTCGTGTTGGCTTGTTGATGCTGCATATCTTTAACCAGGGAAATAAATTGTGGTCAGCTGTTGCGGATGCCAGCTAGGAAGATAACATTGTAATTGTTTACAGCCATCCTCTTTCTCTTTGTTGCATTCTTGACGGAGCTGTAACATGTTTCCTTTAGTCAGAATTATGATTGCTTGGTAAACCATTGAGGGATCTGTTAATTCACTGGCCAGCAAGCTCGCTTTTTTAGTTATGTTGGTCATATGCAACATCCCTACCAAATTCATGTTTGCTTTGGAGTACCTAGCAAATTCTGCTGAACTAATATTCATCAGCTTGAGTTCTTTTGCAGGAATCGAGGAGTTGCTAAAGCAAGAAATCAAGAAAATCACCAAGAAGAGTGCTGGTTTACCCGATCTGAAAAGAACGTGGTTTAAACCAACTGAGGTGATCAAGGAACCAATTTTATGTTCACCACTGCAGAACTTACTTCTCTCCTTACCATGTAAGAAGGGGTTCCATTATTTCACTTGTTTATGTGGATATTCAATCATCAAAATTATTACGTTTTAACAATGGAGTGGCAACCAGATGCTATATCAAATGAGGATAATTTATACATGGGTGGAACAAAACAGATATTGTTGAGCTTGTTCAGATTTTGAACCATTTTTTTTATTTGGAAGAAAACATGTGTAAATATATAGTTTCGGTTTCAAATTCCAATTTCCACAGTTCTTTTTCTACAGGCTGCATCTCTGTGGATGAAGCTGGAAGTCGCTTGTTCCTCTCTGACAGCAATCATCATCGGATTCTCATACTTGATGAGAATGGAAATATTCTAGATTGTGTGAGCATATTTCTCAGTGACTTTAAGACTTCTAAATCAATTCAAGCCTAATTGGCTTTCAATCAAAGTGCGTTTCAGGGGCATATTTTGTATGGCTATGAATTTGGTATCTTTTTTCCCCTGAATTAATGGTTTATATGTTTGAGGTACATATTCTATGAAAAGAACTTTTACGATATATGGGCTTAGCTGGCCAATGTTTAGAAGTTCTTCTTTCCTCATTCTGCTTGACATTGGTCGTCATTGGGTGTGGTAAAGGTTTTACTTAAATGCATTATGTCACTTAGAGCTTCCGAGTTGGGATGGTCACTCAAATAACAGTCTTGTATACACATATTGATGCCGTGAATTCGCCAACCAAGTTTGCATTCTTACATATTTTCTTTGTTAATTTGGCTTTGGATAGCCTTTTTCAGCCTTTTTTATTCTTGTTATATCCAAATTGCATACCTGAGTTGAACTCGTTCGTTTCTGTGTCAGATTGGTTCTAGCCCTGGGTTTGAGGATGGAGACTTTGACTCTGCAAAGCTTTTGCGTCCTGCCGCGACTTTCTATGATGATATCGAAGATTGCTTGTACATTGTTGATTCAGAGGTCTCATTCAGCTTCATAATTATTATTTGTGCTTTTGATTTTTTTATGGGCTCTTGATGCACTCTAACGTAAACTGCAGGTTTTTGTATTACTTTCCACTTCATAAAGAGCGTAGTCTTGGCAAGCACTCACTCATTTAAATATTTGTACAACAAATTCTCATTTTTTCCTTTTATTTTTATTTTCCAATAGCAGTACGCCTCTTCATTTTCTTGCAGATGAAGTTGAGGCCTTTTATTTGGCGTTCTCCTTGACAATGTTTGAATATTTATTTGGTTTAAAAGGTTATATAAAGAGAAGCATTTGGTTGGAACAAGTTATACTCTTAGCTAATTTTCTCTTATAGAGTTACTGATTTTGGTCCTTATCTTCCAAGAACCACGCCATCCGGAGAGCTGACATGGACAGACGAATTTTGGAGACACTTCACCCAACTTACAGCATTAGTAAAAAGGATAGCAGTGTCTGGACCTGGATCGTGGAGAAGTTGCAATATGGAAGAAATTCCAGCGCCGAGTCTCAGGAATTTGACTCTCTTCCGCTCGTGTTCCCTTGGCATCTTTTGAGATCAGCTGATAATGATCTATTGATCATTTGTCGTAGGTAAAGAATATTTATGAGCTTCTTGACTTTTTGCGACAGCTGCAAATTTATAAATGATTTGGTTATATGCTCTTGTTTCCACCCAGACCCCAAAAGGGTTCTCATGTAACTGTCGTACTCAAGACTACTTCCCCCATTCCCCGCCTATATTTTGCATCAATTTGTTGCTAAAATCTTCGAGCAGAATAAAATTTCCATTTTCCAGCGGCCCACGTTGAAGATAATCTGTTGTGCTACATTATAGTTACAGAAAGCTATTAAGAAAGGCTGAAAACACATTGCAACTCGACAATATTGTTTCATTCATTTCCAAGTTAAGAAATGCTGTTTGTGATCCATGTTTAATATGGTTGAGGTGGGTGCATGCAGAATATCTTAGAAGCCTTAACTACTGGCTTTCCTGCTGATCTTTCTTTAGGATTCAGGATAATAGGGCATGCTAGCCATAACAAATTCCTCCTCATTTCTCAGCTTTGAGAGACTCTGGATATTGGATTTGGTTTCAGGAAAGATCAAAGAGTGTGTTGAAGGTATAAAAGTGGTTGCCTTTTTTTCTTCCTAAGATCATGTTAGTTGTTTCAAGAAAATTATGATTTTTGTACAGTTCTGATCTAACTTTGCCTCATGATCAATTCAAGGGTATTTGAAGGTTATTGAAACCTGTGGACAATTGATTGCGGACAAGATCTCTCTGTTGAAGCGAATTCCTAGTGACTGGTTGGAACTTCAGACTCGTTCTAGCTCTTCTAAGATTGGTCTCTCGTGTCCCAGTCTCATATCTTGTGTCACAAGCTTTCAAAGTCAAATAGTGATGTGTGACAATGGTATAGAATTGCTAAAGAAAGTGATTCTTTTCGTTATTGTATTCAGGGGCATGCTTTAACTTGTTACTGCTTCATGTTTCCACTGTAGTGAACCTGAGGTTACTCAAGCTAAATCCTGAATCAGGGACATTTTCAAACTTCGAGCTCTCAAATTTCGGGACACTCAGACTTCCATATTGGTTGTCCTATCCTTTGGAGGGAGTTTATTCATTGTAAGTATTTATCATCTATGACCTTGATTTTTCATAATTTTGACTTCTCGTTGGTAATGTTGGGGAAGGTTTGCCATGTAAAGTTATCTTCATGTTGATCCGTGTTTATTGTCACTGAATTGGGGTTGTGTGTGTTTAATTCGTGATCGTTATTATGGCTTCTATTTTTCTCTCACCTCCGCTTATCACCTGGCAGTGCTGGAGTTTCTGGAGGAAAGGTTGATCATCGTGAATATTTTAAGCTATTGCCAGGTGATCATCAAAGATAACTTGGTTTATTTTTTCACTGGGTGGATGAGTCTCTGAAGCTATTTCTCATTTTAAGTTTCTCATCCTGATCCCACCATGGGCTATATGCTTCCGCTGGGATAGAACAAAAATATGAAGCCGAGCAATCTTTTTTTGTTTTGTGCTTCTGCTTGCTTAAGTTAAATTTGTAAACATCGTTTGGAGTTTGGCTAATAGAACACGGAAAGAAGAAAATGAGAAGGCAGAAAACACAGAATCGCTCTCATCGCAATGTATTGGCTAAAAACTCAAAGTTGTGTGATAAAACATCTTCGTTTCTGGTATTGAACCAAGTGTTCTCCTGGTATTGAACCAAGTGTTCTTTCCCTGTAGGCTGTACCTTTGTTTCTATATAAGATCGCATGTAATTAATCAATTGCTTAGGAAAAGCTACTACGTTGAATCCCTTTGTCATTTTGTTGCTTGATAACATCTCAGATTTTGTACACTCTGACATGTGACTTAATTGTGCTTCAAAATGTGATTAATTGGCTGTTGTAACAGGTAGGACTGCCATACAGGTAAACTTGCGTATTCCGACTGAAACAGAACTTGTTGAGCCATTGCAAGAAGGGTGCATATGGCGACTGGCAAAAGGAGCTGCTGCTGAGGTCCACAGTGTAGACGATGAAGAGGGGTCCTCGGAGAAGGTGGTTACATGTTACCCCTCTTTCTTACCGGCTCCTTTTTCTTTGTTCCCGTAACAAAGAAGGATGCCAGGAGAAGCTAATTATGACCATTTTGCAATATCTTTGATTTTTTTCTCGTCCTTTCTTTCTTGTCCAGTGTCTAATTTCCAGTTCTGGGTCATTCAGGTAGGTATAGCTCAGCAGTGGTATGATTACCTTGATAGTTTGGCGTTTACAACCCAAGAGATAGATATTGGTGGCGATGAACATCCTACAGAGTCAGTTGTTGAAGGACGACATGATGACAAATTACATATCAATTGTACAGTCAATACAAGTCCTGGAACAAGTGAGGTACGGTTTGCTCTACTTTTCGTTGTTGCTTTTCAATATTATTTCTCTTCAAGGGCACATAAAATCACCGAGCTATACAAGGTCTAATCCTTGAATGTAAAGAGCAGTATTGATGACATAAGGATCAATTCGATGGCTTTCTCAGTTCATACTAATGCTTCTTCTGTTCTTTTATCTGTCACTAATAACAGGTTGTACTCTACGCCGCTCTGTACTTGAAACTTCGGACAGATCCTGGTGAAAAAGAACGAAGTCCAGAAAATCTTGCAGCGAGGATAGTAAATATCTTGTACTCCACGTCTGGCAGAGATGTCGACGCAGATTCATGCATCCAGTTTTTGATGAAATCCAAGAGAGACATGAGAGATCTTGTCTTCGTAAAACCGGTGCACGTGAGAATCAAGCTGGATTGTCTCGACCATCCAAAAGACGACAACCAGAGAGATATCATCTTAACTGAATCATCCATTGAAGTCGATGTATCCCTCGATATGTAAAGTGAGGTCACTTGCAACAACATTTGGGCGCGATCCAATGTTGTTTTCTGGCTACCAAGAGGTGAAGAACTTCGAGCATTTCGGATGGAACAGCGATGCTGAAATGGAAACCTTGCTTGTAGTTCCTGGTATGTGGCTGGCTTTAAAAAATATTGGGATGCAATGCCTCGAGGAAGTTTCTACTCCTTTCTGTTGTATTATTAGTAAGTTCATTTTGTTTCTCCTATATTTTATTGAAAAATTAATGATACAAATATTGTTTTGTGGAATGAAAACCATAAATTTACTCCAACTATTGTAATACGACATATACTATTAGAATTTCATATTCAATACAAAATTTTAAGGCCATGTTAAGTTCGTATTAAGTTTTAATTTCGTGAAGTAAATAATAACAGTCAATAAAATTAATCGCTTTAATGATACGTTTGATTCTCAGTATCAAACCTAATACATTAAGATTTAAGACTATGGACCATAATTTTTTTACACTTGTAAGTTCGTTATTCTTATCAATTGTGACTAACAATATTTTTCTATGTACATAATAGAATCGAGTATTATTAACGGAGCGATTTTTGAGCTTCGTAACACGTATATTAATCTCAACAGATGCAACTTCTTTTCTCCCCGTTTTTCTGCAGTCTCCTTTGGCCGTCAGTTTTGTCGGAAAGACAAAAGGATAACAAAAAAAATAACACCAAAGGGTCTTTTCCTATTTCAGTAAAAAAGTTGCAATAATAACGTTCTCGCCTAAAATAATTTCCTGCCACTGACCTCCAAGACCTGTCAATTCAGTACATTTTCTCTCCAATTTCTACGGTAACGGTAAGAAACAGCAGACGCCCATTTTTCTCTCAATTCAGTACATTCTCTCCTTCGCAATTCTCTAACCTTTTCGATCTTCTCAGGAAGTTATGTCGGTTGAAATTATTGTTTAACCAGCTGTTGAAGAGCATTCATTTGACCATTTCTGTTTTCCTAGCCACAAGTTTGATCCCCGGAGGAGGAATCTATTAAAAGAGATTTTCTTTTGAAATAATCCTGACAGGACCTTGTCCTAATTCCTGACAAAGGAAAAAAAACATCGGCCAAATCTTAATCCAAGTTTCTGAATCCTGAAGAAATATTCCATTAAGGGAGGGGGGCCAAATGAGTTGCTTTTCATGTTTTTCAACTCACAAACCTGATAGAAGGTTGAACAACAACAGGAGACCTCATCAGGATGCTCATCATCATCATCACCATCATCATCCCTCTTCGCCTCGGAAGGATCACCGGAATGTTCCTTCGCATGGACAACCTAGATATGGTAAGACCCTTCAATCCCTTTTCTTGTTGCAAGAATTCAAATCTGGGTTAGCCTGCACATCTGACAATGAAACTTTGTGTTGTTTGGGGGCAGATACTTCTCCAAAGGCAAAGCCGGTACCTGAAGCAAACGCGAGCAGGGTAGCCCCAGCCAATAAAGAGACCACGGAAAACAACCTCGGGTCGCAGACTTTCACCTTCCGAGAGCTCGCCACCGCCACCAAGAACTTCCGGCAGGAATGCCTCATCGGTGAAGGCGGGTTCGGAAGAGTTTACAAGGGCAGACTCGATAACGGACAGGTAGAATCTTGTTCCTTTGCCATGAGCAGCATCAGAAATTATCAGTTTATCGGGAAAAAAAAAACTGAGCAGTTGCGATTTCGTGTTAATTCGTTTCAGACCGTTGCTGTGAAGCAACTCGACAGAAATGGGTTGCAAGGGAACCGAGAATTCCTCGTCGAGGTGCTGATGCTGAGTCTATTGCACCACGATAACCTCGTCAACCTTATCGGCTATTGTGCCGATGGTGATCAGAGGCTTTTGGTTTACGAGTACATGCCATTAGGATCCCTTGAAGATCATCTGTTAGGTACATTTTGATCTTTTACGTTTTCCACATTCAACATACGCATCCTAACTTCTTCAAAATTTTCATTTCAGACCTTCCACGACATCGGAAGCCATTGGATTGGTACACAAGGATGAAGATTGCATTAGGTGCCGCGAAAGGGCTGGAGTATTTGCACGACAAGGCAAACCCGCCCGTTATATACAGGGACTTGAAATCATCCAATATCCTGCTAGACAAAGATTTCGATGCGAAACTGTCCGACTTTGGGCTTGCCAAACTGGGACCTACCGGGGACAAGACGCACGTTTCTTCCAGGGTCATGGGAACATACGGCTATTGCGCCCCAGAGTATCAGCAGACAGGCCAGCTCACGGTCAAGTCCGACGTCTACAGCTTCGGAGTCGTGTTACTGGAGCTGATCACCGGAAAAAGGGTGATTGACACCACAAGATCTGGCCACGAGCAAAATCTAGTTGTCTGGGTAAGTAACACTTAAACACGAGCCTGGAGCAAAACAGTAAGACTCTTACATGTTTCTATCTCTCCTGCCTTCTTATCAGTTCAGTTTCTTGATCACAGGCAAAGCCAGTGTTCAGGGAACCAAGTAGATTCCCAGAGCTGGCAGATCCAGCTCTCCACGGGAACTTTCCGGTAAGAGGGCTGAACCAAGCTGTGGCTGTCGCCGCCATGTGCCTGCAGGAAGAAGGCGAGACTCGACCATTCATAAGCGACGTGGTCACAGCCCTCAGCTTCCTTGGAGGTGAAGCAGACAAGAAGGTCAATGACATACCCGAACCTGCCTCGATGCCCTCTCCGCCATTCGACAATGGAAACCCAAGCCTGCTGGATGAGGAAGTGACAGGGCAGGACCGGGAAAAGGCAGTAGCTGAGGCTATAGAATGGGGCTCCAGAGCGGCCTCCGCTGCGGCGTCAGGATCCTAGCCACCAACCACCGGCGAGTAGGCTGGCTGATCACATCATTTCTGGTGTATAAGATACAAGGATGATGCGTCTGGGAAGGATAATCATTTTTTTTTTCTATTCTATGGTTATAAATTATAATTCAGATGAAGAAAAATTGGGTTACTTTTGCCAATATTATCGATTCTATTAAAAACCTGCTTTAATAAGGGTACTATATGAATCTGCCCAAGTTCTCGTTATTTTTTAAGAAATGATTTCAGGAAACAAGAGAGTAATTCAAATTCCGAAAATTAATGATTTGAGTATACTTGCATCATAATGATTTAATAAGTGTTATCCCGATAGTATTTTTGTTTGAGCCAATAATCTCCGACGATTGAAATCTCTTATCACATCATCAATTGAATTTTGCAGACTGCTCCGATTTCAGAAGGATAAATATGAAAAGATACTCTGAATTGATACTCTACTCCTTGTATAGACCTGGATATGGTTATACAATTTCTAGAGGATAACAGAATCTGGTAATAACTGCTGGCATGATTTTAGGGAGAGGATCGTGTGCTATCAATGTAGACTTTAGGGAGGACCAAGATATGAGATCGGCGCCAATGTAGACTCTGTAGCCAGTTATTGATCGTCTATCTAAGGGACAACCCAATCGGCGTCACTGTAAACTGAGAGACCGAAATGCTTGGATGCTCGAATGTGCAAGCCGTAGTGTTTGATCCCTTTGTGGTATCAAAGGATACGTTTGACGGCTGTCCAATTTTTCAAGATGGGGTTGTGCATGAATTGAGTTGTTCTATTCATAGCGAATGCTATTTTAGGTCGAGTGATGCCCAAGTACTATAAACAACCAATAAAATACTGAGCCGGGTCACAAGTTGCTTCAAATTGGGAAGCATGTGTTGTTGCTGGAGTTGCAAGAGCACTGAAATCGATCATCTCGGCTTGTTGAAGAATGTCAGAGATGTATTTAGATTGTGAGAGGCTGAGACCAACAGTTGTGCGTCTTGCTTCAATCCCCAGAAAGAAAGAGAGATCACCAAGGTCTTTCACGAAAAATTTCGGGTGAAGGTAGGACATCAGGGTCATCATCTGTGGTGGATTGTTTCCTATTATAAGAATGTCATCGACGTAGACCAGAATAAACAAGTGCACAACATCATCATGTAAATAGAAGAGAGAAGAGTTTGTTTTAAAGCCTTTAAACCTGAAGTTGTACAAGGATGCTTTGAGGTAGCTAAACCATATTTGCGGAGCTTGTTTAAGGTCGTAGAGGGATCGCCAAATTTTGTGTACATAATGTAGATATTGGGGATGGACGAACCCAGGGGGATGTTTCATGCAAACCTCATCAACAAGTTGTCCATGTAAGAAGGTGTTTGACATAGATGGTGGTGGGTAGAAAGTGTTTTGATAATCAATCTCAGATCGCTACTAGAAGCCTTGGCAACAAGTTGGACCTTGTGTCATGCAATTGAACTATAAGAGTTATTCTTCGTGCAGAAGACATACTTGTTATCAAGAACATTTATGGCAGAGGAACGAGGAATAATGACCCAAGTTTAATTCTTGATGAGAGCGTTGAATTCTTGTGTCATTGCATTTTGCCAATCATTATGTCGGATTGCTTGGGTAAAGTAGGTAGGTATATCATCAAATGGGATTGTTGGTGCTACTGTGATGTTGGTTGTAGGCAGTGCTTGTCGTAGTGAACATGTGACCATGAAGGTGGTTGTGGCCTATGGGTGCAGTAGGTGTTGGCGTTGCTATTGGTGGTATTACTACAAAGATGTCATCAAGATGGGTAGAGAAGCTGAGGATGGGTCATCGTTGATAGACCCAAAGTAGAGTGGAACCTCTAGGTGGAGGTAGGAGTGAGTTCGGTATGGGTTCGACAATAGTTTAATACGGTTGTGGGGTGCAGTTTGACACCATATTGGGCCATGTTGCTTGACCCACTTTAGCCAGCCCAAATAAAAAATAATAATGACAAAACCTTACTTGGACCATTATATCAATGAGCCTATTTTAACAGATCAAATTGGACCATGTATTGATGGTGATTGACAGCGAGGACATATTAAATAAAGAATTTTGTGTTTTTATAGATTACAAAACCAAATATAAATTTTTGGGTTTTTACCTTAGTGTTTCTAAAAGTGGGAGTCGAGGATGCTGTACTGAACAGAGAGTTGAGTGGACATCGGTAAAGGGGTAGATGTCGAACGGCGGAGAGACTGAGCAAGAGTTGAGTTGGGTAATTACTCTAAGATTTTTTTTATATTAGGGATTTAGAATTTCAAAAATTACATCCACAGACGGAAAAGAGCCAAAGCGTTGAGCTATTGGAACCTAGAGGAGGACGACCATAGCAGCTAAGAGCGGATTGCTTAGGATTTTTTTAGGAGGGGCTCTCAGAGAGGGAAAGAGGTTAAAGAAGAGAAAATTTTTTTAGGAAGAAGGACTCAAGAATCAGGGACTTTTTTAGGAGGGTGTGTGTGTGTGTGTGTATTATGGTGTGGTGTAGTTTTAAGATTGGTAAAAAAAAGATCTGCAGTTGCACCGAATAATTGTAGTATGGTGTTTAACCACAAACTGCAACTATTTTAAATAGCAATTTATTAAATTTATGTTGTAGTATGGTACAGTACGGTGTTGGTTTTTTAGTTAAAACTCACTCCTAGGTGTAGGTAGAGGTGGAGGAGGCAACGTGACTTGGTTTAGCTCTAGTGGATGGCCGACAGGATACTAAGATGGACTGCTTGGAGGATTAATTGACAGTGTTAGAATTGGACAGAAAACTTCAGGTGGAATTGTGGGCCAGAGAGAGCCATAGTAATGGTGGTCTGGTTGTGATTGTTAAGTAGCAGCGGGTTCACCATTTTTTTCCTATAAATGGAAATTTAGCTTTATCAAAAAGAACTTGGCAACTTATATGTATTTTGTTAGACCCAATAATCATAGCAACGATAGCCTTTGTGTTGGCGACTATAACATAAGAAGATATATGGTACAGATCGGGGTTCCAGCTAGTTCTTGCTAATGACAAAGCCACGTATAGCATAAACACCCAATGACCCAAAGATAAGATATAGAGGGAAGATGGTTGATTAGATAGGCAACAGACTCAAACACTATAGACCATAATCAAATTAGAGTAGAGGTGTGATGTAGAATAGCTAGACTAGTTTTAACTATATGGGTACGAGATGTGATAGGTAATGTAGTGGTCAAGAAAGTATTTTGTGAGGTCTAGAAATTTACCTCCCCAATCTGATTGGAAGACTTTGATTGATCAATTGAAAAAAATTTAACTTGTATTTTAAATTGAACAAAGACACCATATAGGTCAGCGTTGTGTTTGAGAAAGTGTAGCCATACATACTTATCATAGAAAATCATGTAGCAAGAAAAACCATTATAAGAGGCAATTAGAGATGGGCCGCAAAGATCACTACATATAAGGTGAAGAGGTCCAGATGTCTTAAAAGAAGATACCAAAAACAACAATTCATAAAATCTTGCCCACTCAATAGCCATGACACAAGGAGTCAGACTTTTTATTTGAAAAGGAAAAAGATTATGATCTAAGTTCAGTTTTAACTACTTAAAGATGTGCATGACTTAACCATTGATGCTAAATTTGTACATATGACCCGATAAAAGCAAAGCAAACTTGGGAACTTGTAGCAAACTATAATAGATAGAGGTTGTCTTTACTCTGGCCTTGGTAAATCACCTGCTTTGGGGCCCAATCCTTCACAAAAAATGTCATTAACCAACTTTATAATGATATTATTATCTTTGGTTAGAGCACTTAGCCAGATCAAATTAGTACAAGCATTGGGCACATATAGAACATTTACTAAAGATATGGACGATTTTGCAAGTTGGTCCATAATAGCTTTCACTCGGTTGAGGTAGGCCTCCATGCTCTTTCCTCCTTTTCTTAATTCTGCCAGCCATTGCTTCAGTTGAAGCATTTTGGAATGATAGCCTTCTGATGAGTGCTTAAAACACTCATTACTTGTGTCCTTTGTCTAGTCTGTTTTTAGTATTTTATGTTGTTTTATTTAAATTTTAGTTATCTTTGGCGTAGTTTTGTTTATTTCATGTTTTGTGTCGTGTATTTTGTTTCTCATTTTGCTTTTATTGTTTTAGGAGCTAATTCGAGGAAATAGATGATGACCGAGCTAGACAAGCAGATGCATGGACAAGAGGAGAGATGCAAAGGCGAGAAGAGCCACGCTGAGGACATGGCGTACGCCAGGGATAGGTGGCGTATGCCAATGATGCACGAGGAACGAATGACCACGAGCAAGATTGATGGATTGCGAATGACCAAGCACCTGAAGACCTGGCGTACGCCAGGAACAGTTGGCGTACGCCAGACCAGATAGTGACACTACCAGCCACTTGCCTCTTTGAGTGGAAAATAGTAGAGGGGGCCATGCACTCGGGATTTTTTGGCCTTCTTGTGACCTTGGCAGACCATTATGGTACAGAGGTGGAGAGTGGTTATGATATTAAGTTATTTTACATTTGTTTGACTTTGGACTTTTGTTTTGTATGCAAATAATGAACATTAGTGTAGAAGAGATAAGTGTCTAAGAGAGAGAGAGAGGACGAACTTGGACTAGCTTCTCTGTGAAGAACTTGAGGAAAAGCTGAGGATCACCTTGTAACACTTTCTTCTCTTGTACTATTAGTTTTATTAAATAATGCTAAGTATGTTCATGTTTTTGAGTATATTGTTATTTGCAAGCATGTTTGAGTAGTTGATCTTTGAGTTTGGTGGCTTAAAGCCACTACTTAGTCACGGTTTAGAGGGTTAAAAATATGAAGAACATGTCAAACTAACGAACTTAATGCCATGCTAAACTTGTTTGATCACCAAAGTTAGAAGTTAGTTTAAACTTGAAACCGAGAGGAGATAGTTTAAATGGAAAGGTTAGTTAGATAAGTTGCTAGTTCGGGTTGCTAATACCCTTACTCAGTGATTTATTGTCCTTAAAGTGATGCATATAGTTGGTTCTTTGCTGTGCTTAGTTGGTTTTTGGGGTCGAGAGAACATCTTATCATTCTAAGCATGATAAAGAAGCAATTTAGGCCTTTCTAGCACGAGAGTGTAGTTTGGTTGATTTCGAAACACTAGGACCATGTTATGTACTTAGTAAACCTTCTGAATTCGATGATTATTGTGATTTTAAGTTCACCTTGCTCATTTTTGCAATATAAGTTGTTAAGAATCTGTTTTAAATACCAAACCTTCAAGTAACTAAAGTCATAATTTGCTAGAGTAGTAAACCAACTTAGAACGAGAGTTTTCATCAAACCACTTCATAATTTGATCTTAGACAAATTACTAAACCAAGTTTAAGCTTTAAACTCGATCTTTGTGGGACGATTTTCCCTTACTTACTCATTTGTGCAACTCTGCTAGAAGAACTGATGTGTTGGCGCACGCCAGAAATAGGTGGCGTACGCCAATTTTGGCCATCAGAGGCAAAAACTTTCACGCTAGAAGAGTTGGCGTACTCTAACTCTTAGAAAAATGTATAACCTGGCGCACGCCAGGAACTTCTGGCGTACGCCATGTCGTCCAGACAGATGACCTGTCGTCTAGAAAAACAGCAGAAAACTTAAGAAAAAAAGCAGGCCCTCTCGTCTGGGAGGCTCGAGAACACCTCCACCATAGGTCATTGTCAATTGATCCAAAAGATCCTTTGTAATTTCACAATTGATTAACTAGGGTTATACTGACTCTGAGAGGGATATGGTAATCAATGTTAGAACCTTCTTGTCCACTTGTCTCCAGGCAATATACTCTGGGTTTGGAGTGGTCTCTCTTTCCAAAACTTTGATTGTTACAGGTTTGCTTCCATCAATATAACAAAAAAAGGGCAACAACTGTAAATATGGGCTGTAAATATGGGCCTAACTTGAGCCTTCCACGGGAGATAATTACTGGTTGTGAGTTTGCTCACGTGAGCAATGAGACCCACTAGCAACGGGGTAGTTATAACTCTAGAGAGGCTAGACATAATTTTTTAGAAAAAAAGAATCGACTCTTTCAAGAGTGGATATGATAACATGAAAGAATACTCTGAATTGATACTCTATCTATATATATATATATATTTATACATGGCTATATAATTTATAGAGGGTTATAAAATTTAGATAATAACTACTAGCATGATTTTAGGGAGAGGATTGTATGCAATCTACAAGATAAGGTAAGCCATAATAATCGTTGATTTGACGTGATTATGATTACAACAAGTTTTTAGAAGCATAGCAGAATAGGTATCTTTCTTTAAAATATCCCCATGATGTTGATCACATTATCGAGGGCTTATCAACCAAGTGAAGGGATCATAACTGACATATAAATTATTATCTTTGACTAGATCTACTTATAGAGCAAGGCTCATGTTCTCATAGCTTTGTATTACTCTCCCCTTCACAAGAGTTATAGTTTCGCTTGCTTGTAATAAAGCCATGATTCTAGCAAATTCACGATCGATCTCTTCTTGTATCTTATTCTTTGTTGAGCTGAGAGGGTTTCTAACTACTACCCCATACGGTGACGACTTCTCTTCTCCTGACATCATGACCTCTAGTGTCTTTCTCCCCTTGGTTTTAGTAGACTGCTCATAGCAGGCTTGAACTAAGGAACTTGTGAAAATGCGCCTGCCCTGAAAGTTGTGTCTAGATTTTATATCATTAGCACTATATGACAAACAAACAAAATTCAATTTTCTAATAGAAACAATTTCTTCACATTCATTCAAATCAATGAAAGTAAAATGTAAATGATCACTTTAGACCCTAATAAACCTAAAATTTAGACCACATAATGACAAGAATAGCAATAGATGGAGAAAGACAACTACCTATTGGACTGTTCAAAACTTCATGAGGGAGCTGAAGAATGTAGTCTGGAATGGAGACCCCCTTCACACAGAAAATGTGCGACCTCGTTGCTGAAGTTGTTGTTGGTGTCTTTTGGTTTGAAAAGTAATCATTTACTTTAAAATCAAAGGGACACAATGATTGGTTATCAATTAAAGAGAATGGAGAAAATGGATGAAGATGTCCCTTCCATTTTTTCTCATTCATGACTTTTGGCCAAGTTAAACATGTCCATTCAAAGCCTATAAATAGACCTCTCCCCTCATTTTAATCATCCTAATAACTCATTACATAAGCGTTCATTAGCAATAGTTGTTATTCTTTCCTCCTTTCTCGAGTCCGAAAGTTTTGGGTATATAAGGGTTTGCCCAAAGGTTTTGAGATACGTGTGCAACATTTTTGGAAATGCTCGAATAGTCATATTTTGGGGACGATTGCCATAGCCCGTAGTGCACTGAAATCTACGTGACAATCTCGTCTTACGGAGAAAGTGTCCAACACTTGCCTCGACTATAGTTCGATCCTAATTAAGTACATACCATCCGATGACCAACAATCGTAAGACAAGATGTATGTACTTGAAGATAGCACTATTGTATTGACTACAGTACCAGGAACTATCCACGCTAAAAGGCTAATAAAGTTTAATGGCACCAAGTTCAAGAGGTGGTAGCAGAAGATGACGTTCTATCTAACCATGCTCAACCTAGTTTGCTTCTTGAAAGAGGATGCACAAAAAATTGCAGAGACTGAGACGGATCAACAGAAGATCAACGCTCTTAATGTGTGGAGTCACGGTGACTTCTTATGCCGTAACTACGTCCTAAATGGACTAAACGACATGCTCTATAATGTTTATACAGTACACAAGACCGCTAAGAAGCTGTGGAGTTCACTCGAGAAAAAGTACAAAATGGAGGATGCCAGGACGAAGAAATTCATCGTCGGGCAGTTTCTCGACTTCAAGATGGTGGACTTCGAGAAGGTCATCGACCAAGTACAGGAGTTGCATCTGATCCTTCATGAGATTCACGCTGAATAAATACAACTCAACGAGTCCTTCTAAGTGGCTGCGATGATCGAGAAGCTCCCCCCACTTTGGAAGGATTTCAAGAGTTATCTCAAGCATAAGAGGAAGGATATGAGCCTAGAAGACCTAATCGTGAGGCTTCAGATTAAGGAAGACAACTGGAAGTCCAAAGTTAAGCAAGGTAAGACTACCTACGAGATCACCGTGAACCTCGCTGAGGGAAAATGTGGCAATAAGAGGAAGAAGTCTTGGGACACGCAGGAAAAGCAAGAGCCTAAGAAGAAAAAGAACAAGAAGATCAAGGGCGATTGCTACAACTATGAGAAAGATGGCATAGGACGCTCTACCAGCTTGAGCATCTTATGTATGCATGGCGTGCATGGTCATTAAACATGCTTATTTATGTTGTTCTGTGTCATTAAGTTGCATTCATTTACTTTTGTGTTGCACACATTTATTTTTGTGACCTTTACTTTGAATTCAGAGAATGTAATAAGACTATTAAATGCTAGTTCATGTAAGAGGTTAAAGAGAGACGAATGGTTAAAAGATGAGAATGCATGTATGAAGTTATTACTGCCTTTGAATCTACCTTAGTTCCCACCTATATTTATCATTTTTTGAATGGAATAATAAACATCTGAAGTTTAATCCAAAATTGAGTGTAAGTGAGCTTACCTAATTGTGCATAGATTTGCATGGACCGTGCATGGATTTGCATGAAATCTGAGTGACTTGCCCTAGTTAGCCACTTGTGGACTCAAGCAACCCTTTAGTTGTGCTTCGTGAGGAGCAGATTAGAGGTTTGGTTCTTAATTTAGTTCATTCATTTATTTACAACCTTATTTGAATCCAAACTATTTCAAATTAATCAAAACATGCTTCGTTGCCTACGCTAAATGGTATCAGAGCTTGAGTGAGATCCTTCTTAATTTCCAGATTGAGAGTGAGAGTGAGTGAACATTATAACCACAGAAAGTTGTGAGAGACTCCACCTATGAACCGATCCATAGGACTACGTGATCCCCTGATTCGTGTCACTAATATCAAACCTAGCTCCACCAAAAACTAATGCACTATGGCCGACCCTGTTGACAACCAAAATCCGGACATGAGGCAAAGATTTGCCAACCTAGAGGTAGCCATCTTGGAGAATCACACACAATTAGCTAATCTCGCAGTGCAACCTCCTCCAGCTGAAGTGCACAATGAGCCAGATGTTGATTATGAGGGTGATTCTGATGCTACCCTCTATGTGAGAAGAGGAGGAAGAGGTGTTAGAGGAACAAGGGGAAGAGGTCGTGGTGATCTAGGACGTGCTCCTAGAAAGGAAGTTTTTAGAGAAGATGATGAATATGGAGAAGAATATAGGAGGGTGGATCGTCCATTCAAAATGAGTATAGAGAAATTCCATGGTGATATGGACGCAGAGGGATTTCTCAATTGGATGGACTCGGTGGAGAAATATTTTGATTGTATGGAGCTTACTAAAGATCAGAAGGTGAACTATGTAGCCTTCAAGTTGGAGTTAGGTGCGGCTGTATGGTGGAGGAAGGAACAAGAAACTCAAAGGAGGAGAGGCGAACGTCCAATCCGTTACTGGCCTAGCATGGAACAAGTATTATGTGATCGATTCCTTCTAGTTGATTACCATCAGATATTGTATTCTCAATTTTTATCATGCACGCAAGGCAACTGTACTGTTGACAAATACACCTCTGAATTCACGAGGTTGGCTACACGGAATGATGTTGAGGACAATGAAGATCAAATGATCTCACGTTATGTGGATGGATTGATTATGAGATCAAGAGCAGGCTAGAGTTTGACACTTTCCTTTTCTTCAACGATGTTTGTGCAAAGGCAAGGAAAATAGGGGTTGCCTTGAAGAAGAAAAAAGTCCCCTATTCTCGTTATTCCGGGCCTGGTCAGTCATCAACTATTTCTAAAGGAGGTGCTGAGAAGAGTGTACCCCAAGCAAATGAGCCTAAATCTTCTACAAACAAGTCTGCCCCTATGGTTGCTCAATAAAAAAAGGAGGCTGCTACATCTTCAACTATTCATTATTTCAAATGTAATGAATTGGAGCACAAGTCTAGTGACTACCCAAAGAAGAAATTCACCAATGTTTTGGAGAAAGAAGAAGAGGAAGAAGAATCTTTAGGAGCTTACTTGTGCGCACCTGTTGAAGAGAGTGAAGATGGAGATCACGAGCTATTGGAAGAGGAAGATGAGTATTGTGGTGTCTTACAAAGGCTGGCATTGACCATAAACAAAAATGATGAATCTCATAGGCACAATCTGTTCCGCACTCGCTGTTATGTTGGTGATCAAGTATGCAAAGTTATCATTGATAGTGGCAGCCAGGAAAATTTTATTAGCAAGCCTATCATAGAGAAGCTTGGGTTACAAGTAACCCCGCACCCGTCGCCATATTCAATTGGTTGGGTCTGATCTGGAGGAGGGATCAAAGTTAGCTCCAAATGCATGGTTCCAATCAAGATTGGAAAATTTCTAGACAAAGTGAGTTGTGACGTTCTTGAAATGGATGTGTGCCATATCCTGCTAGGGCATCCATGGGAGTTTGATAATTAGGCAATTCACAAAGGTTGGGAGAATACGTATGAGATCAAGAAGGGGAGCAAACACTTTACGTTACTCCCAAGCAAGCCAAAGTTCACGAGGGTGCAAGCTGATCAAGCCGTGTAGATTGTATTTATGGTGGCTTTTTCTCATGAATTTGTAGATGACTTAGATGCCTCGGAATGTTGTCATTTCCTTGTGATGAAGCATTCCTCAATATCTGGAGGGACAGAAGAAGAACCTTTGCCTGATCAGATTGTGAGGCTATTTGCAATGTATCCTGAAGTGGTAAAAGAAGATTTGCCCGAGTGGTTACCACCTTTGCGTGATATTTAGCACCAAATAGACCTCATTCCAGGGTCTATACTTTCGAACCTACCACACTACAGGATGAGCCCCAAGGAGAACTAGATTTTAAGGGAGCAAGTGCAAGATCTTTTGTACAAAGGCTACGTACAAGAAAGTTTAAGCCCGTGTGGTATTCTAGCTCTTCTTGTGCCAAAAAAAGACAGCTCGTGGAGGATGTATATAAACAGCTGTGCTGTTAACAAGATCACTATAGGTTACCATTTCCCCATCCCTTGGCTAAATGATATGTTGGACAATCTTAGTGGTGCCTCAATTTTTTCCAACATTGATCTTCGTAGTGGATACTACCAGATCAGAATCAGACCAGGGGATGAATGGAAAATGGCATTCAAGACGAAGGATGGCCTATATAAATGGCTTGTGATGCCTTTCGGCCTCACCAATGCTCCAAGCATATTCATGCATTTAATGCATCAAGTCCTGAAGCCTTTCCTTGATGCCTTTGTGGTGGTATAATTCGATGATATCCTAGTCTATAACAAGATTGAGGAAGATCATGTCTCACATCTGAAGGACGTGTTTCAAGCTCTCCAAGACAACAAGTTGTACATGAACTAGAAGAAGTATTGTTCTTGGAAGGAGAAGCTTCTGTTTCTAGGATTCATTGTGGGAAAAGAAGGAATACAGGTTGACCAAGCCAAAATTGAAGCAATTAGTACTTGGCCACCACCCATGAATGTGAGTCAGATCAGGAGTTTTCTCAGATTGGAAACTTTTTATAGGAGGTTCATAAGGGAATTCAACATGATCGCGAGCCCTCTTACAAACCTACTAAAGAAGAATGCACAATTTGTATGGGGAGAAGAGGCTGAGCAATCATTCCATCAGCTGAAAGAGAAGTTAAGCTCAGCTCCTGTGCTCGCCCTTCTTAATTTTGTCAAATTGTTCGAGGTTGAAGTTGATGCATCTGGACTCAGGATTGGAGCTATCTTGTCTTAAGAGAAGAAGCCACTCACTTACTTCAGCAAAAATTTAAGTAAGCCAAGGCAGAAGTGGACCACTTATAAAAAAGAATTTTATGCTGTTGTTCGCACTCTGAAGACATGGGAACACTACCTCGTGGGTAAGGAGTTCATACTTTATACTGATCATCAGGCCTTAAAATCTTGTTTGATCAGTCTAAGTTAAGTAATCCCATGCATGCACGTTTGAGTACATTCTTGCAAAAGTTTACATTCAAAATAGTGCATAAGAGTAGAAAACAGAATGTGGTGGCGGATACATTAAGTAGAAGGGTCATGTTGCTTACTGAATTGAAGGGAATGATCACAGCTTTTGATTGTTTACGTAAGCAATATGAGAAAGACAAAGATTTTGGAGAAGTGTATTTGAAATGCAAAAATGGTCATGGCATCAAGGACTATTTCTTGCATGATGGATTTTTAATGAAGGGGAATAAGTTGTGTATTCCTAGAACTTCTTTACGTGAGCAACTTATGTGGGAGATGCATGGAGGGGCACTCTCAACTCATTTTGGATGTGACAAGACCATGACAGCCTTGGAGGACATATTCTTTTGGCCGAAATTGACAAGGGACATTGCCAACTTTATGAAACACTGCCATGTTTACCAAGAGACAAAGGGAAGCACGAACAACACGAGACTCTATACACCCTTGCCAATTCTAGAGAACATTTAGGAGGACCTAAGCATGGACTTCATGCTAGGTTTGCCACGCACTCTCCGGGGTGCTGACTCAATTTTTGTTGTTGTGGATAGGTTGTCGAAGATGGCACACTTCACTTGTAAAAAGATGAATGATGCAAGCGCAGTGGCTAAGCATTTCTTTAAGGAGGTAGTTCGCTTGCATGGGGTGCCAAGGTCCATTATGTTTGACCGTGATACCAAGTTCCTAGCTAGCTTCTGGAAGACACTATAGAGAATGTTTGATGCCACCCTTAAATTTAGCATAATTGCACATCCACAAACCGATGGCCAGACCGAAGCAACCAACCACACACTCAATAATCTTTTGAGGAGTCTTTGTCATGAGAGGCAACGATAGTGGGACCTTGCTCTACCCATTGCCAAATTTGCGTACAATGGTGCAGTACATCAAAGCACAGGAAAGTCCCCGTTCTCTTTGGTTTACACCAAAGTGCCTAATCATTTGGTTGATGTATCGAATGTACCAAGACCTTCGAAGGCAAATACAGCTGCCAACTCTTATATCGAGTACGTTCAATCAGTGCTAGACGTGGTCAAGCAAAGGTTGGAGACAATATATGAAAAAGAGAAGCTAAAAAAGGATGCACATAGGAAGTTGAAAATTTTCTAACCCAGGGAACAGATTACGGTGCACTTCCAAAAAGAGAGAATGCCATCCAACATGGGAGGCAAGCTGCAAGCTCATAAGTTTGGCCCTTTCAAGATTCTAAAGCGTGTGAATGATAATGCATATGTGGTGGACCTAACCTTCCTGATGACTTTGGCATTAGTAAGACTTTCAATATCGCGGATCTCACACCATTCTTCAACCCATTGCCTCTGCCAAGTAAGTTAGCTGCTTGAGACTAGCATCTTCTTAAGAAGGGGAGGATGGCGTAGGATGCTCCACCAGCTTGAGCATCTTATGTATGCATGGAATGCATGGGCATTAAACATGCTTATTTATATTATTCTGTGTCATTAAGTTGCGTTCATTTACTTCCATGTTGCCCACATTTATTTTCGTGACCTTTTATTTGAATTCAGAGAATGTAATAAGACTATTAAATGCCAGTTCATATAAGGGGTTGAAGAGGGACGAATGGTTAAAAGATGAGAAGGCATGTATGAAGTTATTGCTGCCTTTGAATCTACCTTAGTTCCCACCTCTATTTATGATTTTCTGAATAGAATAATAAACATCTGAAGTTTAATCCAAATTTGAGTGTAAGTGAGCTTACCTAATCGTGCATGGATTTGCATGGACCGCGCATGGATTTGCATGAAATCTGAGTGACTTGTCCTAGTTGGCCACTTGTGGACTCAAGCAACCCTCTAGTTGCACTTCGTGAGGAGCAGATTAGAGGTTTGGTTATTAATTTAGTTCTTTCATTTGTTTACAACCTGATTCAAATCCAAACTATTTCAAATTAATCAAAACACACTTTGTTGCCTACGCTATGAAACCCGACCACATGGCCAATGACTGTTGCCAGCCAAAAAAGGATGACAAAGGAATGGTTAACCTAGCTGAAGACCTGTCTGAGATGGATCTAGTAGCCTTGGTGTTTGAGGCCGACTTGGTGGATTATCCAAGAGAGGAGACACAGGAGCTACTTGGCACTCAGACAAAGGGATATTCTCAGCAATGTCCAAAATCGTTGAACTAGGCGAGGTGGTCCTGAAGCTAAGCTAGAACTTAGTTCTCAGCTCACTGTCAAGTTTTTAAGCTTGTATAAACTTGTACTGACCAAAATGGGTCAATTTGTAAGCAAGGGCTACCTAGATAGGCAAGGGCTGCCTTTTAAGATGAATGTAATAACTATATATCATATTATTAATGGTCGAAATAAAAATTACAGCTTCTTATTTGGCCGAGTATTCTAAATTATGGCTAATAGATTTGAACATGTAAATTTAAACTCGCTAAAAAGTAGTAAGTTTAAATTTATTATCGAATCTAGAGTTCAATCCTTCCGATAAATGTGAGGTATGTGTGAGGGCTAAACTAGCCAAAGCACCTTTCCATTCGGTGGAAAGAAGTACCACACCTTTGGGTTAGTTCATATGGATATGAAGCACGTGCAAACTAAAGGCAAAAAGATATGCTTTATCACATTTATCGATGGTTGCACAAGGTGCGGTTATGTATATCTCCTAAAGGTAAAGACGAAGCTCCTGAGGCCTTTATGAGGTATAAGAATGAAGTTGAAAATCAACTTAGCATGAAAAACTAAAACGATCAGAAGTGATCAAGGAAGAGAATATGTAGTTCTATTTAAAGAACTTGGTCGAGAGCACGACATTACTCGTCAGATGACTACTCCATCTATAGCTTTATTTGAAGAACTCTGTCGAGTACATGACATCGTTTGTCAGAAAATTGCTCCATACTCACCTAATTTGAATTGTGCGACTGAATGCCAAAATCAAACTCTTAAGAAGATGATTAACGCAGTGTTGATTAATCCCAAAAAAATGTGTGGGGAAGCTGAGCTCTCAGCTCATTCTAAGAAAGTTTCCACACAAGAAAAAAGGGACAAAACCCCATACGAGCTATGGAAAGAAAAGAAGCATTCCTACGGTTACCTTAAAGTGTGGGGGTGGCTAGTAAAGGTCGAAGTACCTAAGCCTAAGTAGAATTAAAGAACGCAACCTAAAGGGTTTTACGGCTCCTGATAAAGAGCATAAAGTATGCTAGCTAGTTAAGTTACTATACGAGCTAAAACAAGTGCCGAAAAAGTGACACGAGAAATTTGACAAAAATGGTGCTATCAAATACCTCTAAGATTGATAAGTGCAATAAATATGATTATATTAAAGGCATACCAAAAGCTTACATAATTATATGTCTCTACGTGGATGACTTACCAATTATGGGAAGCGATAAGGAGATTATTATGAAAAAACTAAGAATATGTTAAAGGTTCGCTTTGACATGAAAGATATGGCTTTAGTAGACATCATCCTAGAGATAAAGCTCTCTAGTTTATCTCTAGGAAAGCCGACAAAAGTACATTGACACAATAACACTATGTGGAAAATATGCTCAATAAATTTGAAGCTTATGAATCTCTGGTTAAGACTCCAGTCAAAGGGACCCAGTATCTCAACTGAGGTATGTGCAAGGTATTGGGAGCCTAATGCATTTAACGAATTGCAATCGTCCTGATGTTGTGTACTCAGTTAGTAAGCTTAGTAGATTCATAATAATCCAGGAAAGGATTACTAGCTAGCTCTGGAAAGGGTTTTATGGTATTTAAAGCATACCATAAACCAAGGTATACAATATGCTAAATATCCAGCTGTATTAGAAGGATACAGTGACAAAAACTAGATATCAAATACCAAGGACTCCAGACCTACGAGTGAATACATAATCACTATAGGAAGAGGAGCTGTGTCTTGGAAATCCTCTAAAATAAATATGCATAGCTAGATCCACAATGGAGTCGGAGTTTATAGCACTATATGAGGCTAGGGAAGAAGCTGAATGACTCAGAAACTTCCTTAAGGATATACCATGTTGCAGAAAAGTTAGTGCCTCCCGTATTAATATATTATCTGTAATAGGGAGAGAATAAAGTACAATGTACAATGTACAATGGTAAGTCTTGACATATTGGTCAAGGACATAACACCGTTAGACAATTGATCTCTAGTAAAGTCCTAGGAAAATTGAGTTTATCCTTTTACGAAAGGAATCATTTGAGATCAAATGTACAATGTAGTAAGGGGAATGGGATTAAAGTCCATACAATAAAGGACGTCCATAGTGATAACTCAACCATGATGAGTGAAGATCCCACAAACTTGGTTCAACGAGACAACTAAATTATAGAGGGTTCAGCTAATCACCTGGAACCTATCTCATTCTCAGAAGCTGCCCAGGTGCTGACCTGCAGAGGTATGACTAGGTTGAGCATTACACTTTTAATGATTCCTATACCTTGTTGAAGGTGGAGTATGGCAGGATACTTCTGATAAGAGATCACTATGTAAGTGTGAAGTGAGGCTGCTTCAAATGGAAAAAACACTTATGAATCCAAGATATGGTCCATGGCCGAAATAGACACAACGTGAGAATCTAAATATACTAGGGTTATTATTGTGTAAATATTATTATCTTGGTTTACGCAAAAAGTGGATAGTTCAAGACATCATGTTCACTATGCAGTGAGTAAATTCAATAACATCTTACTAAAGAAAGTTCAAAGCCACAATCTACCTATCTCGATGCAATAATAACATGTCAAAACTTTTGATCAATGTCTGCATGCATTAGTCATCATTCATGTAGGGGATAAATCTGTCAACGTGGACTAAATTGTTAACCAATTGTGGGATTGTTAGTGTCTTTTGGTTTGAAAAGTAATCATTTACTTTAAAATCAAAGGGACACAATGATTGGTTATCAATTAAAGAGAATGGAGAAAATGGATGAAGATGTCCCTTCCATTTTTTCTCATTCATGACTTTTGGCCAAGTTAAACATGTCCATTCAAAGCCTATAAATAGACCTCTCCCCCTCATTTTTAATTGTCCACAAGTCATTGCATAAGCATTTATTAGCAATAGTTGTTCTTCTTTTCTCCTCTCTCGAGTCCAAAAATTCTGGGTATATAAGGGTTCGCTCGAAAGTTTCGAGATATGTATGCAACATTCTTGGAAATGCATGAATAGTCGTTGTATCTTGGGGACAATTGTTGTAGCCCGTAGTGTACTAAAATATACGGGACAATCTCATCTAACAGAAAAAGTGTCCAACACTTGCCTCGACTATAGTTCGATTCTAATTAGGGGTGAGCAAAAAAACCAAGAACCATAAACTGAACCATAACCAAACCATTAGAACCGGAACCAATCCGAACCATATAAGGCATGGTTTCGATCCAATTCTGAATATTAGTGATAAAATAGTTCTGATTCCGGTTCTGGTTCTGATCAAAAGAAAATGGTTAGAACCGGAACCAAATCATAAATATAAAATAACGTATGGATTGGAACGATAGTTGGTGTTGTATTGCAAGTTTATGTACTTGGCTATGTTATATTTAAAATCGATTAAGATCAATAGGTAAATTAATTTAAGCTTGCATTTCATACCTCCGTTAGAATCTTAATTTAAAGACAACAGATTTATTGAGATTTTGTGTATTTATTGAGATATTGTATTACGGGTGAAGCATGCATTAGAACGTGTTAATCGTTAACTACAAAAACCTACATTGGACGAATCTACAAATGATATCATTGGCGAAGAGACTATTAAATGACTCAAATTGAGTGATAATTTTATCTTCTAATTCCGTTCAGCGGTTCTCCTGGTCAGGAATCGAACCAGAACCAAAAGTTATGGTTCAGTTCAGAACCAAACCACATGTTTTTTTGGTTCTGGTTCGGTTCCTAAATTATGCATAGATTTGTTTCGGTTATAATGATTCCGGTTCCTCTGGTTTGGTTCAAATACTCACCCTTAATTCTAATCAAGTACATACCATCCGACGACCAACAGTTGTTATATTTGTGCGAAAGCAAATTATACATCTCGGTAGTGACCTACAGGCTAATCTCCTGCACGTACCCTTCTAACACTTCCTTAGGTACATGCATAAGGCTTCAAAAACGCTAAATTAAAAATCGAACAAACCAAAATACGAATTTTAAAAAAAATTATTTATAAATAATTCCAATTACAAATTAGTAGAATTGCAAATTAAATATAGTTTATTTTAAAGATATATAAGTGTATGGTTAGGATTAGGGTAAGGGTTTAGGGTTAGGATAAGAGTTTATGGTTTATGACTTTTAAGATACATAAATACTTGTATATATAATTTTTTTTAATTTCATAAGTACATCAAATTACATAATTTATATTAATTTACATCTAATTACATAATTTACATAATTTACATCAAATTACATAATTTACATCAAATTACATAATTTAAACAACACAAATGAGATTATTGTATATAATTAATTGTATGAAATTATGAAAAAATATATATAATTCAAACATAATATTGCAAAATGGTACAATTTATAGTGTTTAATAATTTTTTTACCTCAAAAGCCTATTATTTGGATTCAAAAAATTATATAAATTTAATAAAATTAATTTTAAATTTTTTATTATAGAGAAAAATTGGAAATAGTAAAAATAACTTTTAGAATTCTTTTTCGAATTTTTCTGAGTTTTTTGAATTTTATCGAATTTTCCAAAATTACATAACTTGGGATATTCAAGATACATATTAAATATAATTAAACTGAATGAGATTATCAAAAGATTGCTCCAACACAATGGTAAAGCTCTTCCCTTTCTTTCATGAGACCAGGGATCAAATCCTACCCTTAATATTCCTTTAATTTTACGAAAGAAATTTAAAAAATTTTGATTGGGCACCCCTGCCGACGTGGCCCAATCAGAACATCCCACCCTTAACATTCCTTTAATTTTACGAAATGTTTTTTAAAAAAGTTGATTGGGCACCCCCGCAGACGTGGCCTGTTTTGACACTCGAGGCGAGGGTATGCAACACTTTCATGACACCCGGAGGCACCCTTGGGGAGAGGTATTGGGCGAACTGCCACGTGGCCCCCTTGGGGTGAGCGACCCCAGCGATGTGCGTTGTCTTAGACCATCTGCACTCGTGCCCCCGCTATAGTACCATGCCCTGCGCACCACGTCAGTCGTGCCCCTGCTCTCAGTTTTCAGCTCGCAGTGATGCCCTCGCTACAGTGCCACGCCCTGGGCGCCACGTCAATTTTTTTGTCAGCTCAGTTTTTTTTTAAATTCAGCTAACTGTATCAAACTCGGGTATTTTTTTGCTTAACTTCCAAAATGCTAAATTTAATTTCAAAGTGCCAAATTTTGCGAAATAGAAATTTAATAAAATTCTGAAATATATTACATGAACTTGGAAAAAATTCCTAAATTTAAAAACTAAAATTGATTAATCACACATTTTTGCAAAGTGCCAAATTTTGCGAAATAAAAATTTCATAGAATCCAAAATTTTATTCAAACATTTTTAAGCGAAAAGTCTAATTACATAATTAGCTAAGTTTTTTTAATTAAATATAATTTGTTATTTAAATATATAAGTGCATGATTAAGATTTAGGGTAAAGGGTTTAAGGTAAGAGTTAGAGTATGGGTTTAGGGTTTATCATTTACACCAAATTATATTACATTTCATAATTTACATCAAATTACAGAAAAATACATAATCTACATCAAATTACATAATTTATCTCAAATGTCATAATTTTAACAATACAAATGAGATTATTGTACTAAATTAATTTGTATAAAATTATCAAAAAAATTAAAAAAATTTGTTTAAAAAGAAAAGTTAGAAATGGTAAAATTAATTTTTAGAAAATTTTTCTGATTTTTTTTCGAATTTTTTCGAATTTACATAATTTAGGGTATTCAATATACATATTAAATATAGTTAATCTATTATCAAAAAATTGTGGTAGCAAAATGGTGAAAGACTCCCCTTTCACCTAAGGGGTTAAGGTTCCAAACCTAGTACCACCCTTTCAAAATTTTGCAAAATATTTTTTAAAAAAAGCTGATTGGACACCCCCGACGTGGCCCAATCAAAACGGGCCACGTCGGCCGTGCCGTCACGCGGGCGTGGAGGTGTCCAACGTCGTCCTGACACCAAGGGGCGTCAAGAGAGAGAAATTGGCAAACACCTTCGACCAATGGGATGCTGACACGTAGTAGCCCTGGTCGCGCAGACCCCTCGCTATTAATGGTCTTATAGGTTTTTATCCTATATTTTTAAATTTTATAAAGATTAATTATCAAGTGCTCATAAAAGAAAATTATTTCTCCACTTCAAATGAAGGAGTAATCATACAAATATGCATTAATCAGACGATCATGTGTGCCCATACATGGAAACTTGCCTAACCGCCGACCTAGCAGTTATTAATACATTTGGTTTTTATTGCAATTTGGGTAAGTGCCGCAAGGAATTTGATATGTCATGACATTCTTCGAATTAATTCTCAGGGAAAAAAACAATTATTCTAATTTTTAAACGGTGTCCTCAAAATAGATAAAATTAATCTAATCACATTATCTGACTAGTTGGATTAAATAAAAGGAACTAGAAAACCCCGCCGCCTTATAATATCAGTGCCCACAGGCGACAACACCGCCCGTGGGAAGCCGGAAACTGATAAGAATCTCCAGAAAAGAAAGAATAATAATAATAATAATAATAATAATAATAATAATGGAAGAAGCGAAGGTCGCCGATGCCGCCCCTATGGAGGAGGAGATACCCGATTTCTTCAATTGTTGCGTTTGCCTGTAAATTTCTTCCCCTTTTTTTTATCCATTCATCTTTTTTATATAAGTTATCTGGTTGGTTGTTGGTTTTCGTGCTTTTGCTGCTTCAATAATGATTCCGAACTTATTTTTTTGTTGAATTATTTGGTTGTAGACGCTTAAAAGTTTTTTGTGCATTCGTGTTTATTCGGGTTTTGTGGTTGGGGTGTCTCGTGGATGAAGAAGGTGTACAATCTAACGTTCTGGGTGTATTTAGTTTTGATGAATTGCAATTCTTTTTCTTTTTTGTGAGTTCTATGCGTGAATTTGTTTGGGGTTGCGACATAATGATCGATCTCTGGACTGTTATTGATTGCGTCTCTGATTGGGTTGTGTCGTTGATGAGAGATGTGTTCGAGTTCGGAAAGGACATCTCCTGGGTATGGGATGGAGATTCACTGTCTCGGAGTTTCGTGTGATTGCGCGCTTATTGTTGCTCTTGTGTACATTGTATGTTTGACCATGTTCATAGTTTGTGGATTTATTATTTTCAGATTGTAGCTCATGTCGGTAATTATTCTTGTTCTTGCCCCAGGGATCTTCTGTACAAACCGGTAATTCTACGTAAGTCGTTTTACACTGAACAGATATTTGGTAAAATATAGTAGAAATCAGATTACTGTTGATTAATTTTCTTTCTTAAATATCCCTTGGTTGCAGCTTGTGGCCACATGGCCTGCTTTTGGTGTGTCCACAAGTCGATGAACAGTATTGAAGATTCCCACTGTCCAATTTGTAGGAACTCTTACAAACACTTCCCAAGCATCTGTCGGACATTGCACTTCATGTTGCTCAAGTTGTATCCTGTTGCCTGTAAGAGAAGGGAGGAGCAAATCTTGGGTGAGTTGTGTTCAACAATAAAGGTTACTCATCATTCCAATTTCCAAATGGTTGGATTTATTTTCTTTTTCAGGAAAAAAAATCCATTTCTTCGGTAAAGTTAGACCTGCATATGAGTTTCCATTTCTGCAAGTCTTGATCTTAGGAGAAGATGTGGCCCCCTTTCCTTTTTAATTGACCAACTTTTTGCCACAGTTCTTTTCAAATTCCTCTCTCATTTCTGGTGGCTGTCTTTTATTTTATATTTTTTTTATGGGTGATGATATAATGGTTGTCCATGAGGTCAGTTTAGTGGTAATCTGGTCAAGCTAGGGTAGCTTTACTTATGTGGCTAGCCTATTTCCATTTTGTTTCAGCTGAAGAAAAGAGAAAGAGGTACTTCTCGCCTCAACTTTGTAGTGATGCACCGGGATCAATTGCAAATATTGGATTTGATAGCCTCCCAGGATGCTCAACAGCCGCAGAAGGCGGATGCCGATCATCCTTGGACCATCAGTCTGTTTGCAGCAGCATGTTTTCTACTGAACAGATAAAACATTGTAATGGTTCTGAGGGTATTCATCGCGGAGACAAGAATTTGGCACCGCAAAGCACCCATGAGAACGGAAAACAACTGTCAGTTGCTGATGTTCCATGTGTTGCATGCAAGCAAATGCTGTACCGTCCGGTGGCTCTTAATTGTGGTCACGGTACTACATCTTATTGTAATGGGCCCGTGTGTTCATAAAGCCTCTGTTATTTTGTCTCTCACTCTGGTCTTTGCAAATTGATTCATTTCAGCATATTGTGAAGCCTGCATCCCAAACCAAGTCAATAAGATTCTTCGGTGTCAAGTTTGCCAATGTTTTCACCCAAGTGGTTACCCAAAAGTGTGCTTGGAATTTGATCACTTTCTGGAGATGCAATTCCCCAAAGAATATGCACTGAGAAGAGATAGTGTTCCGATATATCGTCGAGGTGTCCAGACTGAGAGCACCGGAACTTGTATGTCTTCCCATTACAACAAACCTTTGACTACTTGGACCTGCTCGCGTGCTATCTTCTTTCTTGCAGTTTTATTTATTCCCGTTGTTAGAAGTATTAGTGAACATATCTTTTGATGTATCCCGTGGTTGAAATAGATTGAAGTTTGCAGTATTGCACGTCACTAATTGGCTAGTGAAGGATATTGGCTTTGGTGGGAGAAATAAGTTACTATTTTCTTTTGGCTCCATATAGTATCACATTTGGATACCCCTATTGAGTGGTGAATAAAATTCCATGGTTTAGTGGAAGTTCATTTACCATTGCCAACTGTATATAACACTTGACTCTCTGCTTTCAGGCTCTCCAACAACCGTTAATGACGGGCCTGCTGCAACTCAGGAGCGTGGACTACAGCAATCTGATGCTAGTTTGATGGTTCACATTGGAGTTGGGTGTGATTACTGTGGGGTAAATCTGTCTTTCCTTTCCATCTCGTGTGTATTGAGTCCTCTGTATGTTGACAATGATCTGCCCATTTCCGGGTATTGTCGTAATCATCTTACCCCGCGTGCTAAAAAAAAAGGGTTGGGAAATAGTAGTCTCGTATATGTAATTTCAAAAGATATTTGCTGATTAGAGGGTGAAAAATCCCCACATAATGAGCACCGAAGTACAAATCAAAACATAATTAACATTTCCATCTTATGGTGGATCGTTCGTTTGAGTCTCTTAGATTTTTGGCCTTTTATGTTGGCACAGGTCGGACAGGAGACAATCTTTTAGATCTTATGCTGGATCGTTTGTTTTAGTATTTTATACTTCTATGATGTGTGATATTAGCAAATCCTAACTTTTACTCCGCTGTTGACAGGTGGTTCCAATTACTGGGGATAGATACAAGTGCAAAGATTGCATTGAGCGAATCGGTTTTGACCTATGTGGAGACTGCTACAACACTCGATCCAACCTTCCTGGGCGGTTCAATCAACAGCACACCCCAGAACACAGGTTTGAACTCGTGGAGAACAATGACGGGGATGCCTTTTTGCCAGCTCCGTTGTACCGTGGTCTCCCAATAAACTTTTCGAGCCTCTATGGTGTGTCGGAACTATCAGAGAACGAGTTTCCGGTTATCACCTTGGCTGGCAACGACCTAGAGAGCTTCATAATGGAAGCCAACGATGAAGAAAGCGAAGACAATCACAACGATGACTCCCTGTAAATCTGGCTTGCCACACCAAAAAGATTGATGAGGTTGAGATGAAGTTGGTGCTGCCATCTCTAATTCCCTAGCCATCAATTTTACGTTTGTGCTTAGATGTACATTTTGCCTCATTCGTCAAGTTTGTGCCATGTTCGACTTCAGATATCAAGAAAGATTTCAGAAAAGCAAGTTTGTCCACAAAATCATTGAAAATCGCAAAGGTGTTTTATCTATCTTCATACGTGGTAGAACATTCATTCACTGCTCCAACTCTTCCTCCGGATAATAGAAAACGTAATTTAGATCACTATTCGGATGGATTATAAATTGCAATCATCTAATACAATATTAATAATCAACCAGAAAAAAGATGGCAAGTCTTGGTACTACATTTCATTTACCAATATCGTTTATTTTATATGTAGGAATACAGATTAAATAAATCTATTTACTTCCATCAAAAGTGTTGTTATTACTCTAAAATCTATTTACTTCCATCAAAAGTGTAGTTATTACATCAAAAGCTGATGTAATTGTCGAAATAGGCCAAATGGCCAATTGGCACTCCGAGACAAACTTTTTTGTTCATCGTTAACATGTCATTCTGTACTAAATATGTACGGTCCAATTATAGATCATTTTCTTGGTCCAATTATAGATCATATTCGAATACCATATTTGTGGGCTACACTATCGTATTTTTTACTCTCCTCCCCAAAAGCCCAGTTAAGCTAATACCCGGCCCACTGGCCTCATCGTGATTGGTGCGTGGGATAAACGCTGCACGCGTGGGCGTGGCGTCGCCGTATTACCAGGTTGGGATCCAAAAGGGCGGGAGGAGTGAGGCGAAGATTGGATTTGGTTAACAGGTTTCATTGATGTGATAATTTCCTTTTTACAAAAATTTACTTTAAAATAATTGGTATCGTCGAAAATTTATTAAATAAAATCTTATCTAATTAAAATTACTTAGGTTTACAGACAATTTCCGGAACTATGTCCATGCACATAGACATGAGACGTTAGATTTATATTTTCAGATGACATGTCAACTCGTCTTCGAGAAAATATCATAATAATATCCGCTATTATCTACTTTTTCAAAGTTTTGTACGCATAACTAACTTCTCCTCTCCATCATCTTGATGGGAGTAATCCCCAAACTCTAACCCTAGAAAAAAGACCATAACTAATCCAAACTCTAGAACCAATTTACCCCCTATGAGCCTTGTTTGTGGTAGAACCAAGAGAGGTCGGTCGAGACTTAGGAGGAAAAGACAGATATTGTTGGGACGAGATCGACACCCTGACCCAACCGAATCTGAAGCCTTTCCACCACATGTTCCTCCTCTTTGCCAAAAACGAGTTTAGGTTTATGGAACTACCTCAAGGGTCTATAGGTATAGTTTAGGATTTAGGATTTTAGAATTTAGGGGAGAGAGAGAAGAGAAGGAGAAGAAGGGGTAAATGATGAGTGTTTAAACAAATAAGTGATTATTTCATAATTTGTCATCTTGCCACGTAATGCTTAGACCACCCACAGGGGATCGTGTGATCCTCCATGCTGACATGGTGGGCTTCCATTGACGATTCGCTCGCATGGTACACTATTAGTCATTCGTATGGCATTTTTAAAATTGTTTTTATAAAATTTTTCTTAGAAAAAAATTTTTGATTGCAACATTTTGTACCATTGTGTTCAAATATTTTTTTATGTTTCAATAATTTATAAAATAATTTATATTCAATTATCTAATTTATTTGGTTTAAATTGAGTTAAAAAACTATTTGATAAAAAATTATTTCAAAATTTTATAAATAGAGATCATTCTTATATTATTTTTTTATTCATTCTCTCATCTTTCTATAATCTCTATTACATTTTATAGTTATAGATCATAATCATCTTAATCATAATTATGATTGAGTGAACAAACTTTTAGGATTAGATCATAATCATGATTTGATCCACAAAGTCATTCATAGTTTACTCAGAGTCTTTTTGAAATGCAAGATTCTTTCCAAAATTTAACAAACACCCCAACAAAATTTTGTCTGAAATCTACCTAAACCTCAACATCACTTTGTTCTCCCATACCAACCCAATTTTACCAACACCCATCAATGCACAACATTTTCTCACATACTCACAACCAGAATATTTTTCACACATGTTTAACTAATAACTATGGTCTTAGTAATCAAGGCCTCATCAAGCAAGACCAATTCAACTACGGGCTTAATAACAACATATCTTCCAAACTCCATAAAAGCGTCAACAATCTATTGATCTTATGATGGGCGATACATCCTCACATAATAGTGAAGGAAGAGTTATAAGTAAATCCTACAATGTTACAAAAGATATTTGCCCTAATATCTATTCATGTTAGGCAAAGTAAAGATGTTATACAGTCGAACTATCAGATATGCAAAAAATTTTGGGTCAAAATCAAAGCATCTTTTGCGCAATTTCAAATAGAAAATCCGAGTGAGATCAAGCCAAGAAAAGTCGATGTGGTCGACTTAGTCACACATGTAGTAACTGAATTATGACATGCAATAAGGCATCAAAAGGCATAAAAGTGGACAACAGGACTCGAATATAATGGCAGAAACTCACCAACTATATTATAATTTGGAGGAAAAAATTGATGATAAGTAAATATATAAAGCGGTCATAACAAACATTCGAAATGAAACCCCTAATTAATGGGTTTTACGGTTGACTGTTTCAAGGAATTACTAGATGTATGGAGTGATGGAAGTTCTAAATGAACACGAATCACTAAAGAGGGAGATAATTCCGACTCTAACGAGCCGAAAATCAATAATATCGCGTCTACCTAACAAGAAAACTGTCAAAAAATAGAGATAATTCAAAGCAAATATAAAAACTACTCTAAGTGATGATACAAACCTGGAAGAGAATGAGATTTGCAAACCTTCTCGTCAAAAAGAAAATTTGTATAATATCAATGTTTCCATTCAATATGATATTGTAGGTTTGTGGGGCCTATACAGGGTAGGGCTTTCAGGCCCTTCTATACATGGTAGGGAGAGCATGGGGTCCTTTGGAAGGAAAAAGAATTCAGTGTGAATTAAAAGTTAGAATGGAGCTATCCATTTTTAGGATTTGCGATCCTCAACACGTAAATGCTAAGCATTTAACTTCTATGGATCGGATTTTACTCATGAGTTTGGGGATATCTTTATTCTAAATGGGTTTATGATATGGATACAAGTTTAAGGTACATTATAAATCATATAAATTATATTGTATTTTTATTGTTATAACATATTTTGAACTGGATAATTTAATATTATTCATTGTATTCATATACATATCAACTTTGCAATTTTGAATTTTTTAATTAATATATAAAAAGTTAACAAGTCCTTGCCTTGAAAGATGACTAGAACCTTCTTTTTAATTCTTGATATACTTAAACTTGAAAGGAGAATCTTCTATATTTTCATAAAAAATTATAAACTTTGAAGTAACTTCAAATTATTATTATATGTTGATATGTAATAGATGAAATATCTTAAATTTTTTTACATAGAATTAAAATTTTATTTATAAAATTTACCAAAAATAAAATCGTACATCAGATAGTCCGTATATACTCTACACTCCTTAAAGGTAAGACATTGGTCTGAATTTTTTCTAAAGTGGATGATAAATTACAGGTCCAACTGAAAACTAGGATCATCATACCAATCACCGCAGTCCCGTGGAGTCTCCTTTCTATATCTTTAGCACCATTGTCGTATTAAAATTTGTTAGTTGTCTCCGTATTAGGAGAATAAGGATGGATCGAAAAAGGTATATTGAGATAGTGATGAAGTATATTCATGATTCTGTGTAAAACTTGCACTCAAATGATCGAGACTATAATACAAGGTACACACAGACCAAGATAGAAATTAATACCAATTAGCAAAAAGTGAACAAACATGTGACCTAGTATTCTTTAGGGTAAATTACATCTGGCCCCCTCTAGTTTAAACAAATAGACGATTTTCCCCCTGTATTTCGCAAACTGGTTAAAAACCCCTCTTAGTTTGGACAAATTATACGATTTCCCCCCTCTTGCCGGAACCGGAGCAAATCTCCGGCGGAGATGCACCTAAAATGACAGAAATACCCTTGTACTAAAAAATAAAAAAATTCCTCTCTCTCCTCCTACCTCCTATCTCCCCTCTTCTCCTCCCTCCTCTTCATCCTCATCCTCCCTCCTGCCTTCGTCTTAACAAACCCCATTAAAAAAACACATGAACAAATCATAAATCACATGAACTAACCTCAACTTAACAAAATCCCAAATCCCCTAAAAGCAATTCCAACCCAAAAACCGCAACCAAATCCACCGTAACCAAATAGTTGAACAACCAAGCAAACCCCCTACACTCATAACAAACACTTAACCTAGTTTACAACGCAAATTCAGAAAAACCCATCAACCATAAAACCCATAAAATTACGATCATAAAGATTGAAACTTTAATAGAGAAGCAAAACAAAGAGAACCCAGAAGAAGGAAGGGCTAAAGTTTCAACCTTTATTATTACCAAGGGCCGATCCAGTGTGTAATTAAGATCCACCAACAAGTACATCAGATCTTCTTCCTCTATTCTTGCCCCACCTGAGAACCTGATGCCGTCCTCTGTCCTCACGCCGTCGAGAACAAGTCGTCGAGTCCGTCCCCCGTTGACACCGTCGACGACAAAGCTGAGGTCCGAGGCTCCGAGCACGCCGTCCCTGTCGAGTCCGTCCTCCGTTGACACCGTCGACGACAAAGCCGAGGTCCGATGCTCCGAGCACGCTTCCGCTGTCGAGTCTGTTCGATGTGCGCTGTGGTCTTCAATTAGTCTTCACTTGGTCTTCCGCCGTGTCTTCCTTTTAATTACCTATGGTTTGAAAGGCTCGGATGAATTTTTTAAAAGTTTTTCACAACTTTGAAAATCTAGGTTGAAAAAAGCTTCTGGGTTGGTGGCCGCATGTTTTCTTTCTTGAGAAGATGAATTATTTTCTGGGCAGTGAGTGTTTTTTAAAAGGAGGGTAGTTTAGTCATTTTTCGTGTTTCTCGCCGGAGATTTACTCCGGTTCCGGCAAAAAAGGGGAAATCGTATAATTTTGCCATACTAGGAGGGGTTTTTAATCAGTTTGCGAAGTAGAGGGGGGAAATCGTCTATTTGTTCAAAGTCAAGGGGGCCAGATGTAATTTACCCTATTCTTTATATATGAAAGATAGTGTAGTTAAACTTCATGTACAAAATCGATGACCCCTTATCAGCATTTTTTTTAATTGGAAAAAATGAAAAAAAATTGAAAAAAATTGGAAAAAAATTCTAAAAATTAATTTCGCTATTTTTGACATTTCTGTCCAATTAAAATTTTTATAATTTTTTGGTAGTTTTATACAATTTTTTGAATCCAAATAACGAGATTTTTCGGATAAAAAAAATGTGTGTGGTCCAAATTTGTTTAAAAAATTTGTGGTCCAAATTCATTTGAAAAATTATAAATTGATACAAGACGATAAGCGCTAATGCCAAGACGATAAGCGCTAAGGCCAAAATCCACCAAGCAAATATGACCGTTCTCCAGGTGTTGATTGCTCAAGGAAAAGATCTATCTCCAAACGAGGAAGCGATTAAAAATTTTTTGCTTTCACAATTGTATAAGGATTAATCAATTTTAGTTTTTAAATTTATGTAATTGTTTCCAAGTTTGCATGTAATATATTTCAAATTTTATAAAATTTTCATTTTGCAAAATGTAGCACTTCAAAATTAAATTTAGCATTTTCGAAGTTACGCGAAAAAATACTCGAGTTTGATATAGTTAGCTAAATTTAAAAAAAAAACTGAGCTGGGAAAAAAGCTGACATGGCGTCCAGGGCATGGCACTGTAGCGAGGGCACTACTGTAAGCTGAAACCTGAGAGCAGAGGTGCGGCTGACGTGGTGCCCAGGACGTGGCACTGTAGCGGGGGCACGAGTGCAGATAGTCTAATCAACGAGTGTTGTTGGGCTCTGGTAGTGAGAGAGTAGGTAGCAACGTGGCCAGTTTGATGATCCAATTTTCTTTCGGCCAATGGGGTCTCATGCTGGAAAGGGATTTTTAGGGATGGCAGAAATACCCATACCCTGCGGGTCGTATCCTACCCTTACCCTGTGGGTCGAGGGTCTGTTGACTTTGACTGGGTTTAAGGTAGGGTATAGGTCTATATTTAAAGGTAGGGTCGAGAGTAGGGTATGAATCTATGAATTTTTACTCTACCCTTACCATTTTACCCTAATTTAGACCTTACCCCTAACTAGACCCTAACTAAATAATAATTAAACTCTAATTAGACTTATTATTATTATTTTTTATCTATAAAATATAATATATTTCTTAAATATTTTGAAATATAATCTATGAAATTGACTTTTTTAATTATTTTTAGTGATCTATAAGATATTTCTTAATAAATTTTAATATATTCATTATGATTTAGTTAAATTTTATACTAAAAAATATATTGTATTTAATTCGAGGGTCGGACCCTGTAAGAAGACCCTATAGACCCTACGGACCCTAAGGGTAAGGGTATGAATCTAGTAATGAAAAATCTTAAAGGTCTAGGGTAGAGTATGGGTCCGACTTTTTAAACTATGGTATAGGTAGGATCGTACCAATATCCTACCCGACCCTACCCATCGCCATTCCTAGGGATTTTTATGTTTTAATATTTAGACTCAGTAAATTCGAATTGTATTTTAAAGAAGGAATCTTTGAAATGAAAGATACTTTTAAGTGAATTCAAAATTTTATTATTTTTGGCAACGAATAATGGCTGGGTGGGAAATACTTGGTTAGCGAGGCCAGCTGATTTCACGCGGCTTCCCAATCAATCAAAGTTAACGAGCTACCTTTCAATTCATCCCCTAGCAACATTCTTTTTAACATTAATTTGAAAATTTAAATACAAGTACATGACATCTGATAGAAAATCATAGCCAGCTCAAAAACTATGACGTATAATAATGTTTTAACTTTTTTTTGTAATCGACTTATCACTAGTTTAAGCTAAAAGAATGTTGTGTATTCGACATTACTTAAATTCAATAAAAAAAATTAAGAATAAGAAAAGTCAAGTGATGCACTTTCTTACTAGTGGCTTCCCAAATTCCTTAAAGAAGGGCGTCTATGATAAATAATTTGATCATATATATTTTTGGAAAAAATCATATGGGAACAACAGATTGCTACCTAGTCCTAATTGTAAAATACATATAAAGTACAATTTTAGTAACTGTGATTTCACGATTCTGACATATGATCATATCGTTAAAAAATGACCAAACGAGTTCTAATGTTAACATCTCCATTTCACTTTTAGGCTCGGGTGGATTCCTGAACGTAAATTCACTCTGAAGCTAATCTTTTTTATATTTTTTTACCGACTTATTTAATATATTTCAGAAATCTCCATAAATTTTTTTCCTCTCCCCCTCTCCACCCTATCCTCCTCCTCCTCTCCCTCTTCCCTTTCCCCTTTCCTCCGCCCCTCTTCACCCTATCTTACTCCTCCCTCTACCCCCCTCCCCATCAACCTCTCCTCCTCTCCCTCCGGCCTTCTTCTGACCTCTCTTTAAAGAGAAAATTTTTGAAATATATTAAATAAGTCAGGACTAAAATATAAAAAAGATTAGGTTTAGAGTAAATTTAGGTTTAGGAAGCCACCCGAATCTAAAAGTGAAACGAAGATGCTAACACCAGGACTCATTTGGTCATTTTTTAACGATAGGAACATATGTCAAAAACTGTGAAACCACGTGTATTAAAATTGTACTTTTCCCAACTAATATTCATATAAAAAATTGGTCATGGTTATTGTGAGGGAGGGGGGAGCGAGACTTAAGTAAAAAAAAAGTTAGCATGCTCTAGGCTTGAAATGGATCATGGTGCTTCAGGAAATTGGATTAATTCAAGGGTAAATTACATCTGGCCCCCTCGAGTTTAAACAAATAGACGATTTCCCCCTATATTTTGCAAACTGATTAAAAACTCCTCTTAATTTGGCTAAATTATACAATTTCCCCCTCTTGCCAAAACTGGAGCAAATCTCTGGCAAGGAGGCACGGGAAATGACAAAAATGCCCTTACACTAAAAAATAAAAAAGCATCTCTCTCCCCCTTCCTCCTACTCCTCCTCCAACAATCAATGAAATCAAAAATTAAAAAAATGGAAATTCAGTGGGTGGCTTACCAAACCCTCAATCTGGACAACACAGAGAGGCAGAGCAACCTTCTCGAGCATAACCTCGAGGCCCTTCTCCACCATGTAATTGTAGGAGTCGATGTGGTGCCTCACTAGCTCCACCAGCTCCCCGTAGTTCTCCACCGTGTTGTTGTTCTTCTTTATCACATGGGTCCTACCAGAGACCTTCGCTTGGAGTTGGTTCTGAAGGGGATTTGTGTTTTGGAGACCTTCATCGGAGACCACTCAGCCGTCTCCTTCCTCTTCAACCGAGCCTCAAACTACCTCAACAAACCCGCCCTTATCGACTCTGATTCCTCGCTAACTTACACCTTCTCCGACTTCAAATCCATCATCTCCAAGGTCTCCCATGGATTACTCCATCTGGGTATCTCCAAAAATGACAGGGTCTTAATCATCTGCCCCAATTCCCACCAGTTTCCCATCTGCTTCCTCGCCATCACCGCCATTAGAGCCATTGCCACGATGGCCAACCCAGTTTATACGAAGCAGGAAGTGTCGAAATAGGCAAAGGATTCAACCCCCAAGTTGGTTATTACCGTTCCTGAGTTGTGGGAGAAGGTGAAAGATTTGAACTTGCCATCCATCTTCTTGAAGGAGGAAGGAGGGGGGGTCGCCTGTCGTGGTGAAGTCCAAGGTGAGGACTTTGACTTTCCACGAATTGGTCAAGTTGGGAGGGGATAATTCCAAGCTTCCTATTTGTAATGCGAAACAAACTGATGCGGCTTGTCTTTTGTATTCGTCAGGGACGACCGGGGTTTGAATTGAAATTGGTGTTTGAATGTTACTTTTAAGCTTTTTTGTTTCATTGATTGGAGGAAGGAGGAGGAGGAGGCGGAAGAAGAAGAGGAGGGAGGAGGAAGGAGGAAAGAGATGTTTTTTTGTTTTTTAGTACAACGGCATTTTTGTCATTTTCTGTGCCTCCTTGCCAGAGATTTGCTCCGGTTCCGGCCAAAGGAGGAAAATCATATAATTTAGCCAAACTAAGAGGAGTTTTTAATGAGTTTGTGAAATACAGAAGGGAAATCGTCTATTTGTTTAAACTCGAGGGGGCCAGATGTAATTTACCCTTAATTCAAAGGTTCAGTGGGACCATTCTATTCTGACCACCCGAAATTGAAAAAGCACCACACCATCCTTTTTGTGCATGCAATACAAATATTAATCTCAAACGAGAAGACGTGGAGCTCGCACATGCAGCCAAAGCCCTCACATATTAGAAGAGCATTCTATCTCTAGTATGTTACGCTTTTAAGTGGGTGCGAGAATTGATCTAGCCTAGTTTTGTTTAAACAAAATATTTTATTTATATAAAAAAAATATTTTGAAAATTTCTTTTTTCACTTTGTAGCATTATATTCAAATTTTTTTTTGTTACAAATTCTATAAATTATGTAATTTGTAATTATTTTAAGTTTTTGAATTTATTATTTAATTTTCATTTTGTATTTATAATTTAAATTATTTATAAGTATTATTTTAGCAAAATTATTATTTTTTTACTTTGGAATTAATTCACATTTTGTTTCATTTATTCATAATCATATTTGGATGCATTTATCAAACTAGGTTCATGAAGAAGTTAACATGGACGAGAAAGAAATTGCAGGATGGAGGGAACCTCGAGGGCATGATTGTAGATGGCCTGAGACCACCTACACCAGGAGAGGCACCACACCTTCGCCTCTAGAGCGTGCAATGCACTCACCAATCTGGGGCGAGGAGACGCGCAGGGGTTGGAACAAGTATCATGCCCTCATGTGTCAAAGAGGCATTTTATGCCCCGCGTGCCACGTAGTGTCCCTCTTACATGACACACGAGAATTGGTCAAACATGGTTTTATTTTTAAAAAAATAATTTCTATTTTTTTAAAAGTAACCAATTTTTTTTAAAATTCTTTATTTCACTTTGCATCATTCTATTTAAATAATTTTTTATGTTGTTACAATTTTTTAAAATTATGTAATTTGTAATTATTTATAAAATTTTCAATTTTATAATTAATTATATATATTTGCATATTTTATATTTTAACTAAAATTATTTATAAATGATATTTTATAAAATTATTATTTCAGAATTAATTTTAACATTTTTTATTAGTTTGTAATTATATTTTACTCAATATATTTAATAGTATTAAAAAATAGATCTAGGGTTGAGTTGACGTGGATATAAGAATAAGGGCAAGGCAAGAATTTAGGATTTGGAGTTTAGAGATGAATGCAAGTATCAAACTAATTATATAGACAAGTTGAGGGAAAAAAAATTACAGAACTGAAATACGCACATGGTAAAATATGCACAGGTGCAGTTGATGATCTTAATAAAGTCGTCTACGGTGGACTGGAAAAACATTAATCGTTTTTACCGAAGAACTGAGCCATCCAATCTGATTCATGTACAAGGGGGCAGGAGGAGCCGGTGTTCACCGTTAAATTCCACCAACGACCTAGGTTTTTTTTTTTCACAAGGGAGACCCCACAAGACGAATTAACATGTCAAAACCGAGTCCATACTCCAGTCCATTTATTAAAAGTCATTGTCCTCCGGGCCGAACCAGGACTTCCAAGTTAACTGTGGGACATCAAAATCTCTTACAATTTAATTACATAATTTGTGCATTGTTTTCATTTTGAGAATTAAAATTTGCGCATCCTAGAAAGTGACCAATTAGCGAGAAAAACTTGTGCTACGGAATTCAACTACACCTGTGTAGCAAAAAGGTAATCGGTGTTGCAGCAGCGGAGAATTTTTTTTTTTTTCAAGTAATGCTGCGTGGACGTATTTAAAATCAAACACCATTTTGTATTATCTACCGACTGCATAGATGAACCAATGCGTATTTGTTTTAACTAAAAAGTTGTATGGAATTCGATTCTTGAAATGTTAGCATGCCAAAATTTCATGTAGAAACATATTTTTAAAATTTTTTATATGAACTCAAAATTTTAAGAATATAAATATATAAATTTCCTAAGTGCATGAAACTTATTGGTTTAAATAATTAAGTTCAAATTATTGAGGGAATTAGGGTCTCATACGACTTATAAATATCTCACCTAGACAGTTCTCCCTATATTTATTTCCAGTCATTACCCGTCGATCTTTTCTCGAGTTACTGTATTGTTTCTGGCTCTTCAACTAGTTATTGAATTGATGAAAAGCATGTTAGTAATCGTCACAAATGATCTTGAGATTGCCGGCTACAATTAATAGAGCATTTGATTTGATCCGTCGGTAATCTGCCCTAACTACCTTGTATCATAAGGTATTTAAATTAACTATCATTTGTTATTAACCGCCGATTTGATAGATGAACCAATGATTATATGTTTTAATTAAATACGTGTATGGAATTCTAGTGAACATGTGTGTTGGACTTTTGTTTTTTAGCACCCATTATTGGGTTTGTTAAAGACAAAGCCCATAGCCTAGCAGTCTTTTTTCAAGTGGCACACTACTTGGAATGATGAGTAAGCAAATGTGGAGTTTACTCATTCTAACGGGTGAGGTGGCACCCCATGGGCTACCCTATAAAAGGGTGAAGAGGCTGTGGATCAGAGGTGATTTTTGCCACCGTTTTATCCACTCTTGATATGAATCTGATGGGCCATTATGCTACAAGATCAAAAGGAAAAATCAAGTCTGGTTCGAGCTCCAATTAGACCGATTACAGGAGCAAGAGTCAAGAAGCTTCAAACTGAACTCAATGGATTCATTCAAAGCTTTTGGACTCAAGTTGATGCAAGCCAGCCCATGGACGTACAAGGAGCTATTTTGGACGTGATTGGAGCCCATACAAAGCCCGTGCATGTTATTGAAGCAAGACAAATGTTTTAGACTTCCTAAAGGAGTAGAATTCTAAGTTGTTTTAGTATTTCAATTCTAGACAAACTCCTAATTTTTAGGAATTGATGTTTAGCCAAACTCCTACTTTTTAGGAGTTGTTCCAACTGATTTTTGGTTTGTTTCTTTAGAAATTTCGTTTTGGTTTAGGAGTAGGAGTTAGTTTTGATTAGGAAATTGTAAGACTTTGGAGCCTATATAAAGAGGCATCCTCATTCATTAATAAGCAGACCATTCACAATAATTTTGAGATATAACTTAGCTTTTGGCTAATTGAGAGTTTAGATACTCGTTGTGTTCTTGCCTAAGCTTGTGTGTCGTTTAGCTTGAACGATCTTTCACTTATCAAGCGAATTGCCATCCTTGTTTGTAGCGTGATTCGACGTGGCTTGGAGTTCTCAGATTGTTTGTGGCTTGGGTTGAGGCTCTTTTGCCGAGGTTCTTACTGGTCCAGTTCGTAGGTTCGAATTCTCATCCATTCTAGACAACAATAGATACGTGCAAATCGTGTTTCTCCTGCCGAGATCACATCAACTCTCAATGGGAAAATTTTGGATTAGTCCTTGTAGGTCTCAGATTTGCGGATCAAGGCCATTCGTGGAAATTTGTTCACGTATCCGATCTGTTCGTGATTGTGAACCGACCGGTAGCACTATCTTGTCGCAACGGTCCTTCGAGAGTACGCTATAACAAGTAAGTCGTATTTTAATTAATGTATTTGTTCGTTAATTGTACAGAGGATTAACGCGTGATTATGCATTAATCGTGCATTAATTCCTTCAATTGGTATCAGAGCGAGCTTAGGTTTTGTTCTGGTCGTGGTATGATGCGTGGAATCAAATTTAATTGTGAATATTTATTCCTAAAATCGTATTCAATGTGAATTTTGGTGCAAATTGCAATCTGTTTCCTTTATTTGTAATTCGATTTACAATCTGGTGATTAAATTGTAATTTCCCTCTGGCACGGATAAAGGATTTGTCCTTTTTTCCTGCACGCGTGAAAGCGTTGGTACTGAATTGAAATTTGTTTTTCGCAGATACTGTGGCTTGTCCTCGTGCTGCGAACGCGTGAACCTCTTAGGATTTTTCTGTAATTTGCCATTTTTAACCATCTAGAGGAACCCTAAATTGGCGATTTTTTCCCCAATTCTCAACCAACACAATCCGACCTTTTTTTGATGGTTTTAGTACCTGTAAATGGTCGAAATCGACTCTCCGACAACTCCCCAACGATTCTTGGTCGTGATTTCCTCGAGTTTCGTCGTCAGTATTGGTTTTTTGATGACTTCTACTCGTCGGATGTCGGAGAAGAAAACGCAATGAAGAAGCCAAACGGAGGAGTGACAGACCTCGAGGCTTGTACCATCGTGTTCGAGACACGATGGCGAGTCGAGCCCAAACAGTTTTGGCAACTACCTCGCCGCCGTGAGTGCGCGGATGAAGTGGGTGGCCGATGATCTATTTTTTTTGTCTTCGTCGGGGAGAGAGAGAGAGAGAGAGAGGAGGGGAAAGAAAATTGTGAGAGGGGCAAAATTGTAAATTCGTGATTTTCGCAAATAATTATACCCCGGGTCGATTTCGAATTGAACCGGTCGAATTGAACTGGTCTAATAGTTCGATCAATCCGATTTTGGTTTAATTTTGACTCTGAGTCAAAATTGGTTATTTGGATGGAATTTTGGTATTTTGGTTGAATAAAATCAGTTTTTATTCAATTAAAATTTTAAAAATTACAGATTAATTCCTAAATTAAGTTTTTAAATTTTTTTTATAATTTTAAGAACTTAAATATATTTTAGATTGGTTTTAAAATATATTTATTGGTTGTTCAAAATTAGATATTGTATTTAATTTTGGACATTAAATAGGATTGAAAAATATGTGTATTTTTTAATTATGTTTGATTTCGAGTCATATGGACTTGAAAACTATATGAGCATCATTGAATAAAATTAGATTTTATTCAATTACCTAAAAGATTTTAAGTCAATCTTTTAATTAGGTCTGGTTTAGAAAATTATTAAGATAATTTTTGACAAACCTAATTTTTTCGGATATGTCCGAAAAATATTTTTTGAGGTATATGTACCGATAAAAATATGTAAAATAACATGACTTATCGATTACGTATTATAACTCGATTGTGAATAAATTCTTAGTATAAGACATTATCATTTTTGATTGAAAAATAAGTTTTTTGATCATAGCTTGGGAAAATGTGAGTATTTATCCTAAAGCTTTTGCATTGAGTTGCAAGTTTGCGATGATATCTTTTTGAGAAAATTCCTGAGTGCTTTACGTTTAGCACATGTTATGATTAGACGCAACACAAATAGCTAGATATTGATATGTCGTATCTGGTTATAGGAATATAAGAATTGCATGAAGTCAATGAAAGTAAACTTGACTTCTGTTCAAAATAGGATACATATGTGTGTCTGAGCTGGAGGTAATGACTGAAGAAGTGTATTGGCGCAAAAATGTTCAAACATCTTCTAGTGTTGATGAAGATGAGAAAATTATGAAAATTTTCTATTTTTGGACATGGAACATTTAAAAGTATTTAGTAGCGTCTAGTTGGATAATTGAGCATAAAAAGTGGATTTTTGTGAAAATTTTCTTCTAATGCTCAAAAGAACTTGCAAAGTTGACGATGTGTACGTCACTTTTCAATTTGGGAATTTGATTGCGAATTCCCTTATCCTTGTGCCTTTGGATCATTGGATCCGTGCCAATCCAAGTCATGTAATCTTTAGACCCTCCTTATTTTGCGTAAATCATTAAAAAAAAATTTGTTAAGTCTTGTTGAAAGTTCTTAAACATTTGTGTTTAGAACTTCGTGTATTTTTCATGGTTATTTATCATGCAGATATATGTTATCTTGATTAAATAAATCGTTTATTTAATAACATGATTATTACCATGAGAAAGATCCACTTATATTTACTATCAAAGAACTTAGAATGATTAGGGTTTAAGATTACCTCTCGGAGTTGTGAGGGGAAACATACCCATGACCTACTTCAAATCTGAGATAGTCAAGGACTTTAATCATTCAGAGTTATAAAGCATAGTAAATTATTTTGTATTATTGATGTAATTCTTTACATACAATGTATCTCTCATAATTTTCTTTAAGCTATATGAATAGCTATGTACTGAAAGAACACTAAGTTCTATAGACTATGATTATGATTGTGGTCCAATATGGGAATGTGCTCAATTTATGTGTTGATTGTTTAATGGTAATATCTTTATGTAAGATATTTATTGCAATCAATAAGCTAGCTTAGGCTGGTTATATGCTTAAATATTAAGCATAATAATTATTCCATGCCTACAAATTTTGATCATATGAATGGCCCAAATGTATGTTGATAACATTACGGCATATCATGTGAGTTGTCACCTTGAGCTTAAAGAGAATTGTCTTTTAGCGATCAAAGTCCATCCTAAAGTGTATTTTACTTGAGTTTGTTCCACTAGGAGCAATAATAAGGTTGACCGAAACTGTTTGAGGCAAATGGAATAGTTAAGAAACAAAAGAGTAAGAACTAAATGAACTAAACCCAAAATAAAAGTTCTGAGGGTAGGAGAATTTAAAGGTCTAATATTTTTGAGAAGAAATATTTTAACTGTCTGAAGATATGACATTTTGTAATAAGTTGCATTGCTAAGACATTCATCTAGTTCACTTTGAGTGGATTAAATTTGTCTATATATATTCTTCAAACTGAATATCAATTAAGTGATTGATTCAGCTGAGATAGGCCATGTGACAAAGATGTGTGAAATCTTTGTTGAATCCCAAGAAGCATTGATTGGAGTAAGTTCCATAAATATTGGTTTATATACATGAGTAGGAGTTGAAAGAATTGATACAAACAGATTGTGTCAGTAAATTTTGCTTCTACATGACATGTTATATACTCCATGTTCGTTCAAGTTTAAAAGGCTCTTAGTTTCTGTTAGGTAGTTGAGTACAATATGTTGAGTAGAATTCTGGATAAGTCTTTATTTACGATAGTTATTAGTAAATAGATTCTCATTTTGAATGTTGATCTATGTGTTCTACATTGTAATTATTTTTCTGCATTCATAACTTAACGTCAGAAGTTGATGTCAAATTATGTTATTCTAGAATGGACTGTGTTGGTCAAGAACACATGATTTTCCAACTAAGGTAGGACTAAAAGGTAATTTGGTGAAGATCGAATTTACCTACATGTAAACACATCTAGAATAGAAAATTAGTTATGAGATCTTTCCACAAAATAACTAGATTTATTCGTTAATTGTATTAAATTCATTCTGAATTATGTGGTCAAAATTGTGAGAGTAGATCATCTTGCGTCCATTTGTGTGAGTATCTTACAAAGAATATCTTTGTGAAATGCTTACAAATATCAAATAAGTTGATACATGTTCGAAAGTAAACAAATCAAACGGAAAAGTGATAATTTGAACTACATAATATTTTTTGAAAAATAAGTTTTTTCAAAGTTGAAATAGGTGAGTTGTGACCCACCTTGTATGAAACTGATAAGTTAAGATCATCTGGATCACTCCTTCCTAGTGGGAGGATTTTATGGAGGAGGAAAATATGTTTAACTACCTCTAGTTGATCTGAAAGTTCATTATCCCAATGATCTTCATCTCAATGGGAGTATGTGAGATCTATGGCTTAGAAGGAGTAGGATTCTAAACTTCAGTAGGAGTTTGGAATAAAACTTCTATAGGATATGAATTCTAGTTACAATGGATATGTGAGATATTTATCAAAAATTGAAATTCATAAAGCTAAAAGAATAAGTTTTTCTATGCCAACGACTAAAGGTTGAAAGCATGAAAAATATTTTCTTGTATAAAGATACAAGTGATACTTCTTTTAGCAAATCTTATAAGATGAGAATGAACATAAGATGATTCTGGATGCCTTGTTAGTTCTCAGTTAGAATGAATTAGTTAATGCAATAGATAAGACCAAACTATGTTTGAAAACTAGTTTGATGTTAACCTGTCTATAAGGGCACATTTTGAGAATTAATGAATTCTCAAGATTAAGCATAAATAGTCTTGCTTGACTTTCAATAGTATCATATAACATGAAAGAGTTGACTATAAGGAGTCATTCTAAATTGTTGTGAGATTTCTGACTGTTGGATTTTTTTGGCTATAATGACTTACCTGATCTAGAGCTACATCCAATAGATGTAATGACTGCATTTCTCAGTGGAGAATTGGATGGAAAAACTCATATGGTTTGACCAGAGAGTTGCATCCATAGATTGAGATACCAAACATAGAGTTTGTGAAGTAGCCTCAATCTATATGCGACTCAGTGTTAAACTTGTCATTTCATGATTCGATCAGAATACGAATATATCGTATATTTTTTCGAATTGATTGATGAGTATTGTGATAATCACACTAAATACTCTGAAAAGGTTTGTCGTCATTTGTGAGTGATATATGTAGTTGAAATTAACTAGAAATATCTTTACAAGATCAAAGTGTGGTTTACGACTAACTTTGAAATTTAAAGATATTAAAGTGATTCATTACTACTTGAAGTTGAGATTTCGAGAAATCATTTAAGTCAACGATTGGAGAGTGATGATATTAGTCCTATGTGCCCTAATAGTTAAAAAAAGTCATTTTCTAGAGTAAAGACTTGTGTCCAGATATTCCTCATAAGCTAAAGGATGTTAGGAATGTCCTTTAAGCGAATGTTATGGATTATGACGATCTAAACATAGCACATTGACTTTTTAGTCAAGAAAGTTATAAAGTATTTGAAAATGATTGCAGTCCAATCATTTTGGTTAAGACCTGACAGCATGGATTAAGCTAATGCCATTTAGGCATGAGATGTGAATATATGAATATTCATATTTGGATATATTTATTTGCCATTAGAAGAAGCTATCTCATGGAGTAGCTATGAATAGACTTGTGTCTATCTCCTAATTAGTTATAAGAACTGAGTCTGTGGTTTTTGTAACCATTGTGTAATAAATGAAATGGTTAAAGAAAGTCTTCAACCATTTATCCAAAGCTATCCCACATAAACCAATAAACATATGTTATGTTTAGTTGTTATATATGAAGAAGTAAGCATGAAACACATATTTATGTGATATAAGATCATAGATCTTAGGTAGTACCTTATGATGTTTTGAGAAATATCAAGGTCCTAGGATTTGTGAATAAGTTGTTTTTTGCTCAAATAGTGTCTATTGAATTTGTTATTCAATGGAATTTGATACTATATCAGTGATACAATTGTGAATGTTATTTTGTTTAACATTTACGAATGCATGTGAGACAGAAAAGTAGCACACTCACACGGGTGTTTACCTCAGTGGGAGTCAATATGTTGATTCCTTGTTGAGATGAGGCGGTTTTATGAATATCATTACATCGAGTATCTGAATAAAAATGTTGATGCCATCTTGTTTAACTACAAGATAAGTTCTTGTTAAAAGTGCAAGATTTGTGAATGCTAGCATTTGTTGCTGCATAGGATTTTATGTAAATCCGAGTGATAAGAAATAAGTGGAACTTATCATTAATCTGTCTTGATAGCCTGGAGCATTTTTATGTAAACTTAGACCGTTGTTTTGTAAAACACCGAGGCTGATGCTCTAGTATGATGTTAATTTGTGTATCACATGTGCTCCTTTTTGGAGGAATGAACATCATAGGACGTTGATAGTACCATGTTTGCTTAGTCGACCAATGGATGGGAAATCATAGAGTGATTTCTGTTTCCTTGGTGTAAGACCAATTTCGAAAACTTGGTTTTCGGAGACACTATCCTTATGATCTTTAACGTATTTTGGAAGTATGATTTTGTGCTGCTAGCTTAGAAAGTCTATGAAAAGGTCATGATTCATAATTTAACCTGGCAAGGCTGACTAGAAAAGCAGGTATTTTCATGATGGAAGAAATACTTATAAAGGAGAAGGTTCTTCATCGATCATATTCCAGAGATTCGTAGTTCTGGTGCACCTATTGTGTTATGTGTAATACAATAGTAAACGCGAACAAATTGTTTGAAATCACATGTGATAACAATAGAATATAAGATGAGGCTTAGGATAAGGCATACGGTACGTAATGAGAATATCGAGATGCTACAATTCATGTGGCCATTGTGAGTGCTCTTGAGTTTAGCTATCCACACTCGATGTATGCTGGTCGCACAAAATCCTTGCTAAGTAAATATATGAGACTTTGTTGACTATAGTCAATAATATGTGAGTGGGAGATGTTGGACTTTTGTTTTTTAGCACCCATTATTGGGTTTGTTAAAGACAAAGCCCATAGCCTAGCAGCCTTTTTTCAAGTGGCACACCACTTGGAATGATGAGTAAGCAAATGTGGAGCTTACTCATTCTAAGGGGTGAGGTGGCACCCCATGGGCTACCCTATAAAAGGGTGAAGAGGCTGTGGATCAGAGGTGATTTTTGCCACCGTTTTATCCACTCTCAGAATGGGAAAATTTCGGATTAGTCCATGTAGGTCTCAGATTTGCGGATCAAGGCCATTCGTGGAAATCCGTTCACGTATCCGATCCGTTCGTGATCGTGAACCGACCGGTAGCACTACCTCATCGCAACGGTCCTTCGGGAGCACGCTACAACAAGTAAGTCGTGTTTTAATTAACGTATTTGTTCGTTAATTGTACGGAGGATTAATGCGTGGTTATGCGTTAATCACGCATTAATTCCTTCAATGTCAAAATTTAATATATTTGAAATTTTTATCATGACTCAAAATTTAATGTGATAAACATATAAAAATAAAATATATCAGTTAAAATTTGTTTATTTTTATTTAACTAATATTTATATGAGATACCTGAAATCATTGATAAACTACAAGATAAACTATGATTATTGAAATTTCATGTACACAATTTTTTTATGTATAAACAAACCCATCACTCTCATAACTACGAATATGTCAATTACATAATCACACTGATTCATACCCAAATTAATTAACTTTTTTTTAAATGTCACACGTGGGATGTAACACTCCAAAAGAGTGAGTCCACCATGAAATCACACAGTCGGCAGCCAGAAATGACTTTAACTATAACTTTACTGTTGAATTGCACGTATGGATATAATCTGTTATCAGAATAAGTTACAAATGGTAAATAATATTCTCAAGACTTGGGACAAGGTAACAGAATATGGAATCCCATATTTCCAAAACTTGAACTAAAATACATTAAAGAAAACTATAAAGTGGGAGGCAGGAACCTCAGAGCCACCAGTTCCAAGTTCCCACTTCTCCCGACAAGTGTAAGAATTGCAAGGAAGCTAATACTTAAAATTTCACAACCAACAGAAGAAATTAATAATCTGAAAATTTGAAGAAAATGGATTTATAAATGGAAGCCGAAGGGGCGAAAACAATTGATTTTTAGAAAGGAAAGACACTTGTTTAGTACAATCCCCTCCCGACCAAAAAGAACAATATATTAGCAAAGTTGGCATGTACTTTAGCATTTCTATTTCACACATGTCCATTCCGTAGCCGACCGTAAAAAAATATTTTACCCGTAAAAAAATATTATTCCCTTCAAAACACTTATTGGGTTTTCCGGTCCAATACAATAGTGG
>SOPF01027477.1:0-105384 GCA_012979155.1 Hypericum perforatum
GAGCTTGTTCCATGATGCCTACTATTCTGCGGGAAGTCAAACAACACAAGTTCGAAAAAATTTCAATTTGAAGGTAATAACCGTTAAGAGTTCAGACGTCCTAATAATACTTATCGATCTAATAATCACCCCGAATCTCTCTCTTTCTGGATTCCTTCCCGACCGAGATCGAATTTAACCAATGAACCCAGAAATTCCAATTTAGATTGCTATTCAGGGATTTCTGCTGGAGTCTGGCTCTGACCTCGCTAACTAACAAAAACCTTAAATCAAACACATAAGCCTGACCCTAGATTTCAAAACCCTAAATCGAGAACACATCAGCCGGCCCTAAATTACAAAACCCTAAATCGAACAAAATCTTCCGAGAGTTAAAAATTAAAGGCTAAAGAAAGAGGCTCACCTCCGGCGAGGAACCCGGGAGACGAGAGGAGGAGGAGATTGTTAAAGGCGCCGGAATCGCCAACGGCGGCGTTTCGAGCGGGAGGAGAGGAGAGGAGAGGAGAAGGTTTGGCACGATTCTTTTTGTGATCTTCTTAGTATTTTGGTTTGCTTCGTTTTTTTATTTTTTTCTCTCCCTATTTTATTGAAATAAATCAATAATTGTTCTTAAATCTTAAATAAGAAGTGGGCCGTTGGGCTTGGGTTGAAGATTTTGCAATCTGGGATATTATTTAATTAGCTGTCGAATCCAGTTCCTCCTTTCTTTTAGTGTGTGCAAGTGTAACTTGCTCTTCATTTAAATTCGATGTTGGATTATGTTCTGATTTTTTTCCCAAATGGTGCGGACTTAAAAAAAAATGCGAAAATTTGTTTTTTCAAAAATCTAAAAATCACAAAACCAAAGTCTAAAGAAATACATTGACCGCATGAAAAAAATAATGTCATTAGAGTAACCATAAACCGGAAGGCCATCAAGGAATAAGGCGGAAAACAATATTGTTCTACTGGTGCCAAAACTGAGAAATAACGAATGTAGCAAATCTCTATTTATAAGAAGATTCTATGTCTCTTTCGAATCTTTATTGGTATAGAATTCTAGAACTTATGTATACATAAAATACTATGATGAGAGGGAGAAAAATATGAGCTTGAGAATGAATTAGAATGGAGGATGATGACTCTATTTATTTATAGGACCCATTTTATGCACAAATGGCTAAACCACGCCATCAAATAGGTAATTTTGACTATGGCAGATATAAATACCCAACATAGAGAATATATGCTCATGGCTCATCAATATTTTGTTCTAAAGGGTCCTTCGCAATTGAGGAGGTAGATGCACACAAAAAAGTAACAGTTGGCAAGACCTTACTTTGCGAATATGGTAGAAGCGTTTGGGTAACAAAGTGTGCATGTCCATTCCAAAAACAGAATCTTCAGGGCTTTGGCGGCACTGAATCTGGTAGCCCACCTTTCCGTAAGACTGCAAATAAATTGGGTCATAGCTTCAACAGCAGATCTGTAATCCCCGGGGGCGTGGACTGCTAAAGAGGAGATGAAGCATATTGGTGGTAGCTTCCCCAGTTGTATCTCGTAGACCAAGCATATTGGTGATTTGGGTCCATAGATCGTGGGTCATCGAATCAATTTCTTATTTCACCATCTAATTAAATCGACTGTGTACGTGATTCGATAGTCCAGATTACAATTAAAAAAAGTGTGTAATGTAGTCGTTTCGATTTTAAAATCCACTAATATTTACAAGAAAATTATGTTCCATGCACTCATCAGCTCCAATTCTAAAGTCTCTAGTTCTTGTACATAATATTTCTCTCTTTTGTAAACTGGGGTATTATTCAATTAATGCAAGGTTTCATCGTCATATGATGATGGATAAGCGAAAATAGCATAATGTTAAATTTGATGAAAGAATATTGATTTTAATAGACTTATTAACTTTTGAATTTATTCATCATATTCGATAGCTCCTATAAAAGAGAGAGGGATTTGAAGCAGATCACCATTGACTCTAATAGGCTTATTAACTCTTGATTTCGACTTTTAAAAATTGGGAATCTTTTGGTTCTCTAATTGATTTTCGATTTAGCAACCCACAAATTAATTTTATAGTTCATTGGGGTTTGAGTTTTAGATAAAAGTTTGAGGTAGAAAATGAAACATGGAAGAAGATGAAGTGAGGAAGGAACAAATTTTATTTTTTAAGTGAGAAGGATGGACCCACTCCTTTTAAATGGGTTTTGCCACAGAAAAGGTAATTCGGGCTCAAAGACTCGATAGTCTATTATTAGAACTTAGAACGGAAAATTCTTTTTACAACGGTAAGAGACAAATTAAAAGGGTAATCAAAGATTAGGAACTTAAAGGTAATTTGCTCATATAATTTTATTTAGTAAAGATAAATGTAGATCTCAAAATTGTCAAGTTATCGAAAGAGTCTAGTTTTTCTTGAGTTAGATAAAGGTAAATTGGACTACGCTCAAATCACACAATTTTATATATTCATTATTCAAATCATCTATATCATTTTGGGCATGTCTATTTAGGCAAGTTTGGGTCCAACCTCAATATCACATTTTTCAAATAATATAAACTCTCTTCAACAATGGTCATTACTTATATTTATAATAGTCAGTATGTGGTATGTGTATTATGGTTACTATGGAACTCCAATTGTCAATTCTTGACTCTTTGTTATAGGTTTATATAACTTTCATACTCTCGACGCTATTTAATATAAATTCGTAATCTAGTTTTGTTTAAAATAATATGATATACATAACAATGAAAGTAGGAACCTAAACTAATAGTAACACTTTACACTTTAATTTTAACATAGATTAACATATTGATTTAGACCAACATAATAATAAAAATTCCAAAGTAACAAGTTACGTTTTCAAACAAGTCAAACGTCATCTCACACTTATTTAGAAAAAAATATATAATTAACATATCATATTTCAATTGAATCATTGATCATTTCGTAGTTCACAAAATAAAAATTTCTATATAAAAGTTAAATTATATTTTTTTTTTTGAGATCCTATTCTAAATCCTATTCTATTACATCAGAAATGCTCTCCTATTCTATTACATCAGAAATGCTCATGCCAGGAGTCGAACCCTGCACTTCACCCCACCATGTGGGAATAATGCCACTGGACCAAATGGTCACTCGGCAAAGTTAAATTATAGTTGCAAGAAATACTATGGTGTCAATATGATTTGTCTTAATAAATTTCTTTAGAGTTCATGTTTGCTTGATTAAATCTATGTGATTTAAAAATTGAATTCCGACTTGCAAAAAATTTGTTGATAAAGTTGGAGTTTATATTTGTAACACAAACCAAACATCACCTCACATTTGTTTGAAGACAAAATATAATTAACATATCATTATTGAATTATACTACTCACAACATTGTACTTACAAATAAATTATTATATCCAAGTTAAATTAATGGTTTGAAGAAATATTATGATGTTAGTGCGTTGTGTCGTAATAAATTTCTTTATTTCTATGCTAGTTTGAAATGTTCGTAAAGAATCATGATGCATAGTAATTCAAAGTCTATTTCACCATAAGAATTTTGGTTACTTATATTTATAAGTTATAATTTATTTTTTACGTGTTTATCTTTTTTTTGTTAAAATTTTTTTATTGAATAAATATTATATACAATCTGTGATTTTAAAATTCTCTGGTGCACTTGTCACGACCCAAAATTGGATATGTGTTACTTTATACTATCAAATAAAGCAAAATCGGCCTCTCATAAAACATTGTATAACCCATGTCCCATGCATGAGATCAGCTAAATACATACAAAAAAATTATTTATTTTTTTTCAAAGAAAGATCTGATACCATAATTTGTCACGATCCAAAATTGAAAGTGACAATATCCGAGGTGTAACTATCTCGTTTCGTCTTATATTTTGTTACGAAATAAGTCCAACATATGAATTTTATGGAACTCCCATAAAACATTAATACGAAAGCAACATATTACTTTAATTCAGCAAAAATTCCAAAAACTTTTATTATAAAAAGAAAATAGCAACGTGCATGCAGCTGAATCCCATTCTACTCCTAATCTCGTATCTCTCTCGTATAATCTGAGTCACATACGAAACTAAGGTGAGTCAAAATAACTCAGTAAGTGGAAGATAGAATCAAAACAGTATATATCCTGACAATCACATGACTTATCAGTCCAGTCATCCTGGCCAATAATCACAAATAGGACTCCAGAGTCTAACATATCATATACATGACAGGATTCTCGTGAGGCCCAAAAGATATCAATCCGTTCCCAACTTACGGGCCCAAAAGACGGAAAATATTCCTTCACGAGTCCAGATAGTTTCCACACTCCCTGTTCATTCGATTACATGTACTTAATATTACATATAATTACAGGGTCCAAAAGGTATGAAAACAATCCTACATTCAATATAATCTTTCATGCAATAAACTCGTGTTCAATTGTGGGTGCTTACATTCCAAAAAAAAAAAACTGTGGGTGCTTACAACCTACGATAACAAATCCATCCCTGTCTACATCGCATAAAGTTATTTTCCACACACGTGCAACAATTATTCACGCATAAGTCAATAAGGATTTATTTATTATTTCTAATCATAAGGGTTCATCCGATGATGGACTATTTAATAATGCTAATATGCTAAAGGTTCACGCTAAAGTTTACTCATAAAGGTACTAAGGATTAATCAATCATAAAGGTTCAACGATTGTGATATCGTTTAATCATCTGATCGTAGGGTGATTTCAATCATACAGGTTCACGGCAAAGTTACAAGGTCCATATTTTATTCATGCTAATAGTGGATTAGTCAATCTGCGACCCTAACCCTTAGATCATCCTAAGGTTCAAGTCACTACCAGGCATATACCTATGCGATTATTACGATCACGAGAAGTTAGGTGTAGTGGGTTAGAAATCCAAATAAGCACCAAAACTACAACAACAAGTAATCATATTCATCAGAGGGAAGAAGCACGAAGAAAACTGACAAGCAAAAATTAGATCTGAAATCACTCGAAAACCTAAGTAATCTCGACTCTAAATTGAGTTTTCAACAACCATATTCGTCAAAATTCTAAATCTTAAACTGAATCGTATGTGCTCAGAAAATACGAATTCCACTTACCTGATTCAATACTATTTAAAACTATAAACTTCACGGTCACGCACCATGTGGATCTCCGTCAATTTTCTTGATTCTTACAGTCTCGCTCACTAATCCCCGTGATCCCTGTGATACTTTGTTTCTTTCTGCGACACCCTCTCTGATCTGACCGTCTCCTTCACCTTCAAGTAGTAAGAATAATCCTAGAGATAAGGACGACCCCTCCTTGTTTAAGGTGAAAGACAAGCTAAAAACCCTAATTAGGGTGCTGGTGGAAAATTTTTATATGATCTCCAAATCATTTAATACATACTTATAACTACTTAAAAGTTATTTTTTTACCGTTTTAATTATCAATCCTTATAGCACTAGCACTAAAGTCTGAATATAAGATAAATAATACTTTGATTAAGATACTAAAAATATTAAATATTAAGAAATAATATTAAATATATTACATTGCATTATAATTCATATGAAATAGAAAGAGACACCAAGGAGAGAAAGCCAAACGTTAAAAGCTACAACAAACTAAAAAAAATAATTAGATAAAATATTAAGACAAAATACAACAAAAAGATATATTAATTAGCAACAAGTTGTCAAACCTCCAAGCTCTCACCCAAAAGTTCAATAACTTATATTATGCTTAATTTGAACAAAATTTTTAGAAATCTAACATATCCTATCACAAATCAAGACTCTAAAAGCACAAAATAATTGCATGCACATCCATTAAATTGCACACTCATCCTATTGTATAATTCTTTCATCTTTCTTTGTTTTTCCATAATACTAGTCATGGCACACAAATTTTGTCTCACAATAATGCTTTTAGAAACGACTCCAACAATTGTCTTTATCAAGGTTGGAAATCTTAATCTTATATATTCTGGTAAAGAATGTGACTCGCATAAAGGTAATTTTGTTTAATGAAAAGAATTGTAAATATTAAATTGTGAAGTTCTCCGAAGAGTCCAACTTAGCTCTTCTTGAGTTAGACGAATGTAATTTGGATGATGCTCAATTCATACATTTTGATATATCCATCACTCAAACCATCTATTCTATTGGAAATGCTCATTGAGGCAACCTCGTGTATAACCAAGAATATGTGCCCAACATCAATATCATATTTTTTCAAAAAATATAAACTCTCTCCAATCTTTTTTACTTATAATGACAATAACTGATCTGTGATATGTGTATCATGATTACTATAGAACTACAACTTTTATTTTGAACTGTCTATTATAGGTTATGTGTCCAACATCAATATCATATTTTCTCAAATAATATAAACTTTCTTCAGTCATTGCCTTTACTTATAACTACAATAGTCAGTCTTTGATATATATGTTATGGTTACTATAGAACTCTAATTTTTAAATTTTGAATATTTGTTATAGGTTTATGATGCATGTGATAACATGCATTCATTTGGTCCTAGTTTGTTAAGTTTTCGTCATGTTTTAGGAAATGTTTAGTCGAGTCTCGTCTACATTTTGTTTAATTTGGTTTATTTTGTCAAGGAGAAGATTGTCTGTTGCTTTTGTGTGTTTTGTAGGTGTTTCGGAGCATTCGAGGATTTGGAGCAAAGATCAGTAGACTTGTGCGATGAGTTGGGCAACGAGTAGAAGCTTGAAGGCAAGAGAACAATGAGGGGCAGAATGCAAGGCCAGCGAACGCTGGGCTAGTCTGAGGAAGAGAAGTAAGACAGATGAGAAAAAGGGCAAAAAGGGCAGAATGCAACCCCAGCGTACGCTGGTCCCCGACAGAGAACTTAAAGATATACCTCACCAAACTTCCCACTTGACTTGGTCTATTGCTTGGGTGGCAAGCACTCACGGAAGAGGACAAGAGGGGGAGTAGGCTGCCATAGGAAGACAACTTGGAGGAGGAGGAGAACATCATCAAGAGCTTAGATTAGAAACCTCCAAGTTGTAGAATTGGATTTGTTAGAACTCTTTTCCAGTTTTTATGTTCTTGAAACAAGAAGCTTGTAAGCAACACTTTGATCTTGAATCTCCTAAGTACTCTCATCTCCATCAGCAATCTCTTTATTGTTATTGGTTGGATTGAATGATTGTGTGTTTGAATCAAGAGTGACAGCTTGATAAACTTTAATCGTTTTTTTTTCTTAAACCTTTGAATTTTTTTGTGTGTGTTAATGTAAAACTGTTTGAACTGTGGTTTTTATATGGTTTTATTTTTAAACTCGTGAGACTACAGTAAGTTTTGTCCAACGTAAAAATAAAAAATCAACTTCTTGTTGTTTCTGTCACTATCGTTGCTGCTTTGAGGAACCAAGGAGATGATTTAACAAGGGGAAATTTTTTTAGTGCTTGCAATTCGTGTCCCTTCTGTCTCACATTGGTTTTTTCTTCCAAACGCTTCGTTGCAAAAATTGTGTTTGTTCCCGATCTCGTTGATTCTTGTTACTGGAGTTGGCAGTCGGAGTAATAGATACTTTGATTACTTGATTACTCGGTCTTTTGATTGCCGTTTTGTGAAATTTAATAGTGGCGTCTATTGTGCATAACCGATAAAATATTTTAAAGTTTATTGATTACAGTTTTGGGTTTTAATTGATTTTATCTCCGGAAGGAAAAATTATATTAATAGAGTTAATATCCCATCAATTGCATACAGTTTAAAAAAATGATTGAAGGAAACGACTGGAAAAATATAGAGAGTAGAGTTTTTGCAAAAAAAAAAATTCTGTTGGAACGTTGTAACATCTATTTCAATCCTTTTGTGAATAACGCCAATTGTTTATAGTTCTGTCATTCGTGCATTTGAAAAAAAAAATAGACTTTGAGATCTACGTTTAATATGGACTTTTAAGTTGCATATGGACTTTGATTGATGAAGAAGGCTTGCTACATTTAATTCATCCAAATTCGTGATGGATAAAGAAGATGATTCTATATGGAAGAATCCAATCTTCAAGGAGGTGGTATTTACGGTTCATTCAAACTGTTGTTGCAGGTCTTATTCAACTATTTTAATATTGTCTAATTATGATTTTTCATATGATAATTCTAGATATACATGATGTGCTTGGTTATTATATAGGAAATTGATATGTCCAAATGTTAATTATCGGAGGTCCTTGATTTGTCAACTCATCATTTTTGAAGAGTTCGCACAGTTTTGCTTGGTGGTCCTTTCAAGTGGCATAAGTGGAAGGCTATTGGGCCAAATCATATGGGCGCTCTAAATTAGTTAGTTCTCTAATTTGCATAATAATGAAGGCCCAAAAAACTAAAACTAAATCCAACATTTTCATTTGATTATTGTCTTGTTTTGGTATTATTATTGGTCGGGTTACTGTTTGCCGTGTAAACAATCACTAATGCTGATCAAGTTGAGCATGGAATTTAAAATTAAAAGTAATGTTAATTTTTTTAGAAGCATGTAATATTAAAAAAAGGTGTGAATTTTCCATCGAGAATAGACATTTTAATCCTCCGGGAATGGGACTGTCTTCGGTAGGCTTATGTCTTGTTGATGGAGTGTCGCCTTTAGTCTGACTATTCGTTTTTAATTAAGTGATCCGTTTATGTGAGGTTCAAATTATTTTTTATGGTTGTCTATCACGCTTTTCTTGTATAAATAGATGTATAATTATTAGAAATATATACATATTACAGATACATTAGTGTAAAATTTTTTTCGCATAACTACATAGTTATAGGAATGGACCTCTGGGCTCCAGCTCCCTAACTATCAAATTTAGAACGTACGTCTCCAAGGTCAAATAATTAACACATTTATTCGTGTGTAGTAAATTCAATAACCACAATTTTCGAGTTATTATCTTATGTGGCAATTTCTGCGTAACAGTATCTTATTTTTGTGGCTTGCAGCTTTTAATTCACAAATGCCTCGCAGCTTGAGATATTAAAGTAGGCGCTAGTTACGTGATGTTGTTAAAATAATTTCACCAAAGTATATCATATATCATCATCTATAAGGCATAAATAAAGACACATCACGTGTAACTAAAAAACTCAAACCAAAAAGCTTTAAGGTAAACCAAAATAATATACTCACAATATACTAAGGGAAGAGTATGACAACAACCCGCAGGGACCTTGGTGCTAAATAGTTAATAATATCAGCAGGTGATAAGTATCCTACAATTTGCTGATGACACGATTCTCTTCTCCAAGAAATGTCACGAGAGTTTGCTATTCATCAAACATATATTAACAGTCTTTGGGTTGATTTCTGGCCTCCAGATAAATTTCTCGAAACCTTCATTAATTGGCATAAATATTTCAGATGATTGGTGGTCTTTTATGCTACCACTATTAGGCTGCAAGCAGGAGTCTCTCCCGGTTAAGTATCTTGGACTTCCGCTGGGAGCAAACATGAATCGAATATCATCTTGGAATCCTGTTATTGATGCTTTGGATAGCCGCTTGACCTCTTGGAAAGGTTGCCTATTATCTTCCGGTGGTCGTCTCACTTTAGTTCGTTCAGTCCTTGCAAGTCTCCCTATTTATTTCTTGTCATTATTTTGCATACCAAAAGGAGTTATCAGAGTGATTGAACAGAAGTTGAGAGGCTTCTTATGGTCTGGAAACCCGGAATTATATAAAAGACCTCTTGTTAAATGGGACTATATTGCTTTGCCAATTTACCTTGGAGGATTAGGAATTGAGCGAATCCACACCATGAACCAGGCCCTTCTCTTCAAATGGATTTGGCTTTTCATCATCAATAACAATTCTCTTTGGGCATCTTCGATAAGTGGGATACACAATTTCAGAAGCTCAAACTCCATTGATTTTTCTCTGGCTAACACAAACAGTCCCTGGGGGAATATATGCAAAGCTGCTGTTACTCCATTAGCTACTAAATTCCTTTCCGAAATCAAGTTGAAGGTGGGTGATGGGGCAAATTTTCGTTTTTGGTCTGACCCTTGGTGCGGGAATACTCGTTTAAAGGATTTATTCCCACGTCTTTTCCTGATTTCAGATTCCAAGGATGCTAGAATTTTTGAGTGTTTTACCATAAATGGAGCTCAGAGAGACTGGAACCTATCCTGAACTAGGTCATTACGAGCCTGGAAGAAGATCAAGTTATCTCCCTGCAATACCAGGTTCAACAATGCAATTTTAACCCCATTTCTCAGGATAAAATTTGTTGGGAACCGGGTACCGACGGACTCCATACTGTCAAAACTATGAGGCGTATGGTTTTTGATGAGATTTTCACAGGAAACCAACCACTTGAAGAGCTCAAACTGATTTGGAACTTCAAGATTCCACTAAAAGTCCAATGTTTTCTTTGGATTGCTTTACAAGAACGACTGCAAACACGGGATAATCTAATCAGAAGCCAAAGTCTAGCTGCATGGGATTGCCTTTGCCCTATGTGCGGTGACGAGGACGAAACTGTTCCCCATATCTTACTTCATTGTCCTTATGCAAGAAAAGTTTGGAGCTATTTTTCAAGGATGATCGACATAAATTGGGTCACTCTTTACTCACTTGCTGGAGCTTTGGCTGTTTGGCATGGTTGCTTTGGTGGAAAAATGAACAGAGATATCGGCCAAGTTTTATTTGGAGTTATTACTTGGGGTTTATGGCATGCTAGAAACAAAATAATTTTTGAAGAAGAGATTCCTTAGATAAATCTGATCATCAACAAGGTTCTTTTTCATGTGAGAGAATAGTTAATATGGTCTGGTTCGATCAAAACTTTATGTAACCAAGATCTCGTTTTATATTTTGCTTCGCAGCATATAAATTAACTAGAATCATTTCATTATTCTAGTTAATTTATGTTGGCGATTTGTACATATATAATTTTTCTTGATATTTAATATAAAGAGTTTATTTATCAAAAAAAAAGGTTGAAAATTTCAACACGGAATCCTAACTTTTATGAACGATATAATTTGACATCAATTGTGACGTTCGAATTGCGAAACAATAATTAAATAGGTTTATAGAAACAAGACTAATTCTTCTCTAATGATATTCTCGATTCAATTTAAGTGGTAACATTTAAATCCGAATGACAAAAGGTTATGTATATTAAAATGCCATTAGGCACCAAAAGAGAGATTTGAGTTAATACCGGCTCACTCACGACCAATAGTGTGGAATTGATATTTGAAAATTTATTGTCCAAACGACGTCTTGTTACAGGTTTTAAAAATGTAATATTGACTGCAAATTACATTAATATATACCTATGAAATATTTCCAGAGCTGTATTTTTTTTCCAATAAACAATATCTTTATCTATTGTCAATTGATTGAACGAAGTGAGTATTATCTATTTCCATGATTTAATTTAAAAATAAAAAGAACAAACGGATTTGTTGAGCCTCGGGACTCATCTCCCTTCCGTCGGAGTTGATATAAACGACAATAAAAGTCGGTAGCTGATTTTTTACTCTCCTGGCAGGTTTCTATTCATTCCCAATTCAAGAAATGGAGTGCTTCTTCTTCTTAAACCATTAGATTACAAAATGTCAAATATTCATTAAGTCGACTTAAACGTAAGAACAATTTTGAAAAGTGTCACGACATTTAATTACCAAACTTTGTGTGTGGGGTGGTTGATATATCAAATTGCCAAAGTAACAAGCCTCGTTCTGTGGGGGAAATGAAATTAGGCTCCACATGCCACGTGACCTTCCCCTGAAGGTTGAAAATAAATGCCAACGAACTCCACATTTTGCGAATGGAAATGCGCAATGACGTCAGTACTTAATATATCTGTTCAATGATTAAATTGAGTTAGAAACGGAATTTGTTCGATTTTAACCTTTAATTTTTAACTGCCACCGGATTAAATGCCACCGAATTCCACATTTTGCGACTGGAAATGCGCAATAAAGCCTCTTTCTTTAGCCTTTAATTTTTAACTCTCGGAAGATTTTGTTCGATTTAGGGTTTTGTAATTTAGGGCCGGCTGATGTGTTCGATTTAGGGTTTTGAAATCTAGGGGCAGGCTTATGTGTTTGATATAAGGTTTTTGTTGGTTAGCGAGGTCAGAGCCAGACTCCAGCGGAAATCCCTTAATAGCAATATAGGTTGGAATTTCTGTGTTAAATTGTTTAATTTCGATCTCGGGGTCGGGAATTTTGGTGTAGGGGAAGGAATCCAGAAAGAAAGAGAGAGATCCGGGGTGACTTATTAGATCGATAAGTATTATTAGGACTTCTGAACTCTTAACGATTTATTTCTTTATTACCTTCAAATTGAAATTTTCTTCGAACTAGTGTTGTTTGACTTCCCGCAGAATAGTAGGCATCATGGAACAAGCTCAAGATGATACTACACGGATGCTTGTTGGTCTCATCACGACCATGGCAACAACTAACAAAGTTCGGGAGGAGCTTCTAAGAGCTCTTGTCACATTACTCTGCAGCAATAATGACGAGGGGACGAATCTGTGGCAGGCCCTTCAAGGCAAGGAGGGAGTTCAGATACTGATATCTCTTCTTCTCGGAGTTGGGGGGCCTGGTGGTCCACACCAGGAGTATGCACTCGATTTGCTTCGCCTTCTCTCTTATGAGAATGATGAGAGCAAGCAGGCCATCACAAAAGCTCTTGTTGACCTCCTCCTGCTCCCCGATCGTCCTGCTGCACCTTCCTTAGCATTGCGGCTTCTAACTCAACTTGCTAGTGACTGCCCGGACAATCAGATTGTTATGGTTGAGTTGGGGGCTTTGGGACCACTGACCAACTGTCTTTCCCTTTCTCCACCGGATGAGGAAGCTGCAACCGATTTGCTTTGTCTCCTTTTTAGCAATGAACAGATTCGTTGGTCCGAATCTGCTCTTGGAGCTCTGAGCCAACTTATTGCAGTCTTACTGGAAGGTGGATGGGGTGCCAGGTGTCGTGCTGCCAAAGCCCTTAGTCATCTGTTTGTGGATCATTCCGTCAGAAATGGAAAGATTGCCAAGCAAGCAGTTCCACCCTTAGCGGAGATTCTTAATACCGCTTCCGACGAGGAGGAGCGGCATACCGCCCTTGCCGCATTGGTTCGCTTGCTGGCTGATTTCTCATTCTTGAATCATGCGGGCACAGAGGTGGAAACGATATCCGTGGATGTTCTGTGCAGGATTCTATCATCTGATTGTCGTATGGAGCTGAAGAGGGACGCGGCTGAGCTATGCAGTTTGATATTTAGGAAAGAAGATGTATCGTCGACGACTGCAGCTGCTTGTTGCGTGGAACCACTGGTATCGCTCCTTTCTACAGAGTGGGGACCTTGTCATCTACCTGCCGTCAGCGCATTGGATCTACTCGTTGATGATGAGGAATTGGCACAAGCTGTTGTTGAACTCGGGGCAGTTGTTCCTCTTGTCCATCATCTGAAATCTAAAGAAGAGATTCTGCCAGTGGCCGCTTGCAGATTGCTTAATAAGTTGGGGAAGCAGAGGCCTGCCTTTAAAGAGGAGATTCTAAATGCTGGAGCAATCAAAACGATAGACGAAGTTTTCCTTGCAAAACCGACGTGTAGCTTTGTTGAAAATGCATTGTCGAAACTGCTGAGACTGTTGACCAACAAAAAGAGAGGCCGACAAAGGTATGAGCCAATTGAGCAGGCCAAGCCGAGGGCCAAAGGATATTATGGCAAGATGATGCGTTTTGACGAAGAGGATCATGGTATTCGTAGACCAATCGGCCGCTTCCCACAATGATGGGCACTGGCAGTATTTAAAGCTCTGTCGACGAGCATATTAACTTTCGTGCATTATTTTTCTTTTTTTCGTAGGATGAATTCCAGAGCTTCTAAACAAATAGTTTCCGAACTTTCCATGCAAATGAGCAATGTAAGAACATAAGATCTCCTATTTCAAAAAAATGCAAAAAACTAAACGATTGCGAACTCTCGGATCTCCCTTTTAAGGACTCATCACCTTTTATGTAATAAATAGAACATATATACGAGTCTAGGGAGTTGAAGAACATAGCACCCGTGAATGAGGTCATATCTATCTATAAAAAGAAGCAAGCAAGACAAATAAATAAATACATAATAATTGCTATGAAGTTTCGGATGTTCCAACTGATTAATAGTATAGATACGAGGAAATATAGACAAATACCTAAGAACTGAGGACCTGTATTCTGATTAATTAAATATTACTTAAATACCTAAGAACTGAGGAACTGGTGGTAAAGCTTCCTGTCGAAGGAGGAGATGCTGAGTGAAAATTTGTATTTGAGATAGATCCATACGTGGTAAATTACGTATAACGTAATATCTTACAATGTGCAAATTTTGTACGTGGGATAATTCTATACGCGGTGGATTTTGTTTGGGTTAAAAATTATATGGAACAAAATCGAAGAATGTAATTAACCAGAATGACAATGGGTATTGAATTATATATGATCCACATCTTTACTCCACCAAAATCATTATCTTTATCCTCTTGGAAAAATTGGATTTGGACAGTACCTATGTCATAAAATATTGGATAAGATCAAGATTGATATGTGAGTCCATACTTTTTTAAAAAAATATTTAACATAAAAATTAAAAACCTACATAATTTAAAGTTACAAATATTCTATTGTTTTTGTGTCCAACATTTTTACTGAAGACTCCAAGAGATCAATTACAATTGTTTGTCTTGAACTAAATTTAAGTTAAAGATAAATAATCCATTTTACTGAAAGAAATTTATTTCAAAATCTTCATATTTTTCCATGAATTTGTTTAATCACCTTAAAAAAACTTGTTAACCCAAATTTATTTTTAATATTCATTCTTAAGTCGGCTTACATAGTACTTGGAAGTTGGACTCTATATTCGCTGAATTAAATGAGAAGGATGAGTCCATAGTAGCAGCTGGTGCACCTTTCTTAGAAATGGTTAAAGTAGACGTTAGTTATGAGATGTTGTAATTTTTTTTAATTTCACCTAAGTATATCAAATGTCAAATTAAATGTTTCGAAATATCATATTATCTATAAGGCTGAAATAAACACATATCAAGTGTAACTAAAATAGGTAAACCAAAAATCTTTATAGGTAAACCAAAATATACTCACAATATAACAAGAGAAGATTATGACACCAGCACGCAGGGACTTTGGTGTTAATAGTTAATAACATAAAAAGTTGCATAGAGCATAAATTGTTAGTTTAATTGTAAATATTTAGAAAAAACATGCACGTTGAAAAGACGGAATCCTGACTTTTGTGGATAATACAATTTGACATTAATTATGACGTTCGAATTGCGGAACTATAATAAAACAGGTCTCTAGAATACCACTCAAGAGAGGGGTTAATTCTTCTCTCATGATATCTCTCGATTTAATTTTAGTGATAACATTTAAATTCTAAAGACAAAAGTTATGTAAATTAAAATGCCATTAGGCACCAAAAACAGTTATGTAAATTAAAATGCCTTTGGCACCAAAAGAGAGATTGGTTTAGTTAAGGGCTCATTCATCACACCAATGTAGTAGGATGTAAGTATGAAATGATGAAAATCAGTCTGACTTTAAGTTTGTATTGAGAAGTTTTAAATTTTATTACTGTTAAGAAACCGAAAATCTAGGTCAAATCACCTAAATTTATGTATATTGAATCACTTAGTAATACTGTGAACTAAGGTCACACATATTAGGTTGTTGGTGTTGCGGCTTAGAACTTTGTAATTCTTACTGTTTTATTAATACAAAACTTCAACTTATCAAAAAAAAAAAATCACCTAAATTTAACTAAAAGTGTTGTAGATTCGATATTTAAAAATTTATTTGTTACAACCTAAACAAAGTCTTGTTACTTTTAACAATGTAATATCGACTCCCAAATTACATTAGTATATATCTACTAAACTTGATTTTGGATAAGGAGAAAACTAGGCAGCTTTCGGTCCCTCCTGACATCTTTTATTGGAACGAACTTCTTACCTTTCCATGAAATACTTCCAGAACTGTTTTTTTTTTCTTCCAATAAACAATTTCTTTATCTGTTCGCAATCGATAGAACGGAATGAGTGTTATCTATTTCCATGATTTAATTAAATAGCAAACGGGTTTGTTGAGCCTCTGATTTCATATTCTCGGGGCTCACTTCCCTTCCATCAGAGTTGACATAAACGACAATAAAAGTCCGTAGCTGATTTTTTACTCTCCTGGCAGGATTCTATCCATTCCCAATTCAAGAAATGGAGTGCCTCTTCTTAAAATATTAGATTACAAAATTTCAAATATTCAAATATTCATTAAGTCGACTTAAACGTAAGAATAATTTCGAAAAGTGTCACGACATTTAATTACTAAACTTTGTGTGTGGGTGGTGGTTGATATATCAAATTGACTAGTAACAAGCCACGTTTTTGTGGGGGAAATTAAATTAGGCTCCACATGACCATGTGACCCTTCGTCTCAAGGTTGAAAATAAATACCACCCAAGTCCACATTTTGCGACTGGAAAATTGGAAATGCGCACGCAATAACATCACTAATGTTACCAAATTTAAGAATACTGAAATTACAGTCGTGACATCATGCTTAGGTCACACCCAATATTTCTATGCACAGCGGCTCACTACGAATTTGAATAAAGGGTGTAACTTTTAATAACTTGCGTTAACAAAGAATTGTACAGATGAATTTTGTTCAAACCTAAGTTGGCACCATATTGTCAAAATTAGGTTTTAATTTTATCCAATTTAAACTTGAACTTACTCTGGATCAGCTAGATTCTTAGTCAAATGGGCTTATGATCGAAGACTGTTCTTTTAGGCCCGATAATACTTTCCTCGACTCGAGACTCTACTTCGAACCATTGCCGGCCCATTGACGATATAGTTGAGGAACTAACTGAAAAGCCGAAAGCTGTCTACTTCCATCTAGAAACGTAAAGGATACAAACGAACAGATTAGATCAGATCAGATAACAATTGCTTCTTCATAAAAGATCGAAATGGCATCTGCTACTTCATTTGCCATGTTCAATATATCTCCACCCGGATCCGGGGTTTTGTCTGTTACAGTTAAAAATTAGGAAGTACAGGGACTGGTAAGAGTAGAACCTAATGTTAATTTGTTGTCTATTAGTTCATCGTTGCACAAAAGGCGAACTACACCTCCATACACATCTTCTCTTCGTTGCAGATCCGATTATCGACCTCGCTGCCAAAAACCAGACCATCTTCAACTGATGGCAAAGGATAACGCAGTACAGAGTCTTCGATGAGGTGATATTTGGCACATTTTGATTGTCTATTCCAGTCATCTGAGACCCCTTCTTTCCGCTTATTTGTCCCATCCAGGTGGCCAGAAGGTTTGTTGTCTTTCCACCTACACATGTTACCAATGTTGAAGTCTTGACCCAATTTGTTGTCACCTGCACATTTCAAGAGCTCAAGACCTCTTCTTGCTTGATGGGCTACGGTTCTCGCATAGGTCTTGGAGAAGTTGCAACCAAATACTGCCACACCTTGATCTTCAACATTGACCAGCCATTCTGGACACCGTAAAAAACAGTCAATTATGCGATCATTTGTTGCACATGCATCGGAAAAGCCAATAATAGAAGCGGTTAAAAATGGGAGGCTTCTTTCTCAATTAGCTCCTACCCATGTTTATCCAATCAGCAAAGTACATGCATTGAGAGGTGGCATAAGTATTGTTAAAGGCAATGGGTTCAGATGGTAGGGGAACTCACGGATGAGAGCTAGAGGAGTGGAGACACACGATAGACATGTCTGCCTGAGCATGCTTGATTGGTTTAAAACCAAATTGATCAACCGAGAGGTTGCATTAGACTTGGTAAAGGCTTGAAGATAAGAATCGGCTTTGGTCTTGTCTCCACTTGCCCTGGCAAACAAAACTGCTTCATCAACGACAAACAACCATCTCACAAGTAGATTCTTCCAGCAAGCATCAGGTAGCTGAATCCCTCTGGCAGGATCCAGAAGAGGGCACTCAACCAATATCAGAGCATCATGAAGCACATTGCGGAAAAGACTTGTATCCTCGGAGTTCTGAGACAAGAAAACCAACACAGAATAAGACTTTGAGACCAAAACTTCCATTAGAGGCATCACTGTATTCACTGAACCGTTACTAATCATAAGCAAACCTAACAAAGATAAGAGGTAATGCCATCCTAAGTAACTCTTGTCTAGGTACCTAATTTGCTTATTAAATGCACAAAGATAAGGCGAAAACGCACAGAGGTATATTCTGGGCCTCAGTGGTCGTTCACGACTTTTTTTATTAAGTACTGTTGCATAATGTTGCATAATCTTAAGTATTTAGTCTTTCCGGTAGCGAAACTTCTAACCAGTAACGTCTCTATGGGGAGGGACGGCTCCAACAGCAATCCAAGAAGAATATCTGCTCGGCATAAAATAATTCATCATCAGAACAATGCACACCGAAACCAGAGAGGAAGCCCGAGAAAACACCGCAAAGGCAAACTGCAGATCACAAATTACACATCCTTGAATTCGGTATGACACAATATAGATCAACCCTAAACAAAACTCCTAATTCAATATCTCACCAATAAAGCAGTAACTTCGAAAGGCAGCCACAGTGCTGACCGCCCAACCACGAAGTTCCTCCGCCCTCAAAGTCCCGCAACCTCGACCAGCTACCTTCAAGCTCAAACACAACAAGAAAGCCTCGCACATGACAACGCCAGCCAAGTACCCAACCGGACACTCCTCGTAAACCACCCTCTCCCTCACACATTCACTAATCGCCGGCAGAAACGCCTCCAAAACAGCCTCAGCTCCACCCCCCTCCCCGACTCTCTCCACCTCCCAAACCCTAGCCAAGTCCACAAACCCCGAGCCGGAAACCGAAAACCCTAGCTCCGCCTCCGCGTCCCCCTCGCAGAAGCTGACGCTAATGTACGCGATCACGCCTTCCAATAACCTCTCCGCGTCGGCCCTGGCCTCCGCGCTCTCCGAGCAAGCGTGGTACAGCTGGGAGACGACCGGCGCGAGGGCGGCGATCCGAGGGGAGCCGGAGACGAGGAGGTGGAAGAGGTCCTTGGTTAGGAGGAGAGCGGGTTCCGGAGGGCGGTGGGCCCGCTTGGTGGAGTGGAAGCTCACCGCCGCGTGGAGCCAGAGGAGCTCGAGGGGCGGTGGGCCACGGTGATGGTGGAGGAGGCGCGAGAAGATCGAGTGCATGTTCGAGAAGTCGGTTAAGCCGGCTCGGAACTCGGTTGTGAACTGGTGAGTTGACTCGGTTACGAGTTGCTGGAGGTGGTGGGTTTCCATTTTTGGTAAAGTGGTGGCCGGTGGGTTAGAGGAGTGGACGGTGTCGGTTTAGGGGAGGTTTGGGAGTGGGGCCGAAGGTGAGCGGGAGATTGGATTTTGGGTTGGAGGGAAAAATGGGGAACAAGTATGGGCATTTTGGTGAATCTCCCATTTGAAAATTTTTATTTGAAAAAATTTAGTGAGTTTTATTTTGGTCAGGAAATTAAAGAAAGTTAAGTTACAAGAAATTTACCAAAAAAAAGTTATAAAGTACATGAGGACCGTAACAATTCGATCAAAATTTATTTCAACTCTAATCACAAAATAAGGTGTTGATTATATATTTCCTTCCTGAAATAAAATCTGTTTTGCAAAATTTGCACTCGAAAATAATTAGATTCTTACAATTTCAAATACCCCACAAACTGAACCATTTTGTTTGGGGAAATTGCCCCATTTCGATTGGCCAATGTTAGAATTGCCAGTTTTAATAAAATACAGTTTAATACCCATAATTTAATCAAATGTCCCGATTATTTTTTATGTTTGAAATTGTATGTTTTCGTCCATATGTTTTAATTTTTTTATTCCGATCATGTCCAGATCACTAAGCAACCCAAGTTTCCGGTGAACAAAATACATGTCAACAGATTGAACAGAGGCAAAAGTCCTCGTTCAATATCAAATTACAGTCCAAAAGGAAGCTTTTTCCCACTGTTAGACTACAAGCACATAGTAGAATAACAGAAACCAGTGTTTCCACATCGGAGCTGCAGAAGTTCTAAGGCTTCGGCGACAGGATCGCTTCGTACAATTCTTACCCACGGGGAATAAGTAACACAACAATCATTATTTAAACATGAGGATGGAGTGATAAACTGCTCGCAGCAACTCGAAATGGGCTCATTTAGTCCACCAGTGCAAGAAATCTTTGCGCCTGTTGATCTTTTTCTGCAGCTGGAGTAGCCCATACAGCAAAGCCTCTGCGGTGGGAGGGCAACCTGGAACATAGATATCGACTGGAACGATCCTGTCACAGCCGCGGACGACAGAGTATGAGTAGTGGTAGTATCCGCCTCCGTTGGCACAGCTGCCCATTGAGATGACCCACCTTGGCTCGGGCATCTGATCGTACACCCTGCAATGAACATGCAGCGTATAGAAGTTAATGATAATTGTCAACAATTTTGCAAATACCCATTGTTCATGCATGCAAAAACCCCAGTTTGGGTCTTCTTAACTTCCTTTTTCAAAAACCAATATCATACTGCAAAACTTCTCTTTCTTTTCAGTATCGACAATCCATAAAAGTCCGCATCATGTACAACGAGAACAAAGAGAGCAACTCAACACAACTCTACATCACCGTACACCTCTGCCAGATGCATCTTCTGAGCTAACAAGCTAAAGCGCTTTCAAAGAAAAGCCTATACCGACTAACCACAAAATCATAAGATTGTTTCCCCATCAAAGGAGCCCAAAGTATCTCCAAATTACTCAACCAAGCATACTGGGAAGCTAGCAACAAGTTCCATCATTTGTGCAATTGACTGGTATGCAGAAACCATAACGAAAAGGCAGGTGCCGCCGGGATATAAAACAAGAAATGGAAGGGAAAACAACTAATCCCATCCAGGAAAGAGAAAAATTACCCATTACACATACAGAAGCTAAATACTAAAAAAACATACAGAAGCTAACTTTTAAACCCCACACCTGGTTTTCCCTAAAATGATGAGAAGTGTCGTATTTATCGACGGACACCCCTTATATATCACAGCCATAACTGAGCAAAATCCGGATCAGCTACACCCATAGCCAAGTCCCAGAAGTTGGTATTCCAATTAAGAGGCAATCCATACAATTTTGCTTCCAGAACAAAATTCTCACAATAAGAGATCGCAGTCAAAGTTGCCACGGAACGTAATCGGAACCGACAACAACGAGGAAGAGAGAGATGAAAATCCCATCTTCGACATGGGAACTCCGAATTCTTACGCCTACGAAACAACATCAATCACATGTTCCCTGTTCCAATTTCACCTCTTACTTTCACCAAACCAAACACCCCCAATCAAAGAAACCCTAATCCAACCTCTAAAGCAGAAACCTCTTCTTTTTAATTAAACAAAGGAAAAAGAAATTAGAAGAGCAGAGAGTTTAGGGTAGGAGGAGGTAAATACTTGCGAAGGGCGGGGGCCATCTTATTAGTGAGGGTACCGGCAACGATCATGCAATCGGATTGGCGGGGGCTAGGCCGGAAGATGATACCGAACCGGTCCAGATCGTAGCGGGCGGCGCCGGTGTGCATCATCTCCACCGCGCAGCAGGCCAGCCCGAACGTCATCGGCCAGATCGAACCCCGCCGGGCCCAGTTCATCAGGTCGTCCACCTTCGATATCACGAACTCCGCCGTCTTGGAAAGTCCCGCCGGGGAACCCGTCGCCGGCGACGGGGCTCGAGTGTACGGGGCCGGCGCCTCCGCGAGGGAGGGAACCGTCGTGTGTAGGGCGGCAGCGTGCCGGGCGGCCAGGGTCAGCGGCAGCCGCGTCAAGCTGTTCCGGGTCATCATCGCCATTTCGCTTCTTCTCTTTATTTTTTGTTTTTCTTTTCTCTTTGGTTATTTATTTAGGACGGTTTTGGGCTTCTAGAGGATCCTTATTTGGATGGGGGGAAAGGAGACCCACGGGTTACGGAAAATGGGTCGGTTCCGGATCGACACAGTTATTTTTAAATTTCTCGTATCAGAGTAGAAAATTGTTTAATTTTTCCTATCGATTAGTTATTTCTCTTTGTAAATCCGAATTTGGACCAACTCGGGTTCTTGACAGATGTATTGACAGATAGACACATTTAATAGATCAATTTAAATTAAGTCAGATTTTAAAATGAGTGAAAATGTCACTTCCGAAATTTTGATATTAATATTGAACTCAAAACCTTTAATTGTGAAAATATATATATATATATATATATATATCCGTACTTTTGATAGATAGCACTAATATGTCGGTCTCTGTATTGTACATTTTGTGGTTTGTTGGTGTCCAAGTTGGCACGTGCTCAATAAATGATTGGATTTAGGTAACTCTTAAGTTGAATTATGTTGTAACTAAGAGACATAATATTAGAAGTTTTCTTTTTGTTATAACTAACATAATTTTAAAAGGTTGCCAGCGAATGTCACTTTACGATTTATTAGGTTTTCAGTTAGCCACGCAATAACATTTCCACGTAAATATTACTTGTGGGTCGCAATTGCACGAGTCAGTTTTGCCATCTCCAACTCTTAATCCAAGTTGCACACTCTTTTATCTATATATATATTTTTGCCTTTTTGGAGTGTGTCAAGGCCTAAGACGATTTATTGGTACCATCGACGGAGCCTGCTTTGTTTCGGTGGAAGCGAGGGAGCCTGATATGGCCTTCTTGCAAAGCACCAAGTCAATTTCAGATGCTTCAATCTGCTAAGTAAAGTGTCTTTTACCACCTCAATTTGGTCCGACAAGGTTCTAGACATGACGATGAGATCGTTTTGTATCTGTAAGTGAAGTCTCTTCTTGGAAGCACGAGTAAGTGTCTAGAAAGACCTTTATTATCCATGGAGAATGCTAGAAGACCGTGGAGTATATTGGAAGCTAGAGTCAAGTTCCTGAAGAGCATTGGGAAAAACAGATAATCCTGATCACGTTTAAACTTCCAACATATGGGGGCTATTTTTGACCTTTAAACTCTAGTCGCATAACCTTCGAAACACAAAAGGGTAAATCCAGAGGCACGAAGGATGATCTGCAAGACCTTTGAGATAGAAAGAATGGTTAGAATATCATATACCGATAAATGTAAACTATGACAAGCATTCCGAACTCTCTACATTCTTCTGCTACACTAGTTGGATTCCGTAGTATCAATAAGGAATTGACCTATTCCACAGTCTTCCTCAAGCAACTGGTTCGAGTCCCTGTTCGTCGGAAGGGTTGAAGCTGTCTACAGGTCTTTCTCAATGCTGCAATGTCTCCGGCACAAGGTGAATTGCACAGGCACCACGCAATGCTCCATCTGATTCTGGACTTGTGAAAGAATACATATTGGGGAGCCAGCCTCAGTGGAAACTAGTGGTTCTTTCTCCGAGTTCACAGTGACTTCTATCGATGCGGCTTCATGTTCTTCTTTGCCCAAAATGTAGCAAAAAATCTTGCCGGTGGCAGTAGCTAGCTTTGCTTGCCAAGACAGAGTCCATCATCTCCCGGTTCAACACTATGCATAATACATGTAAAGGCTATTTGAAGCAGCACATGCTAGCGAGTTTTCGGTTGGGTGCCAAGCTAGATGTAGCAATTTCGACATGAGATCTAAAGCATTTTTGTTTGAGTCTACTCCCGAGTTCTCTGATCCTTCAGGGTTGAAAAAAGAAACAGGCACGCAAAATATGTTAGTTTGCTGATCAATCAGATTCAGACACAAACAAGTCAGTGAGTATCGGTGACAACATACCTCGCCTAAAAGTACGACAAAGAGCCGTCGAAGATCTACCAGGTTTTGATGGGGTCTGATTTTGTCCTCTGTGGAATGAGATATATCATTAAGAATATCTCATATTCAAACCCAAAAAAATTAACAGCAAGTTACAGACGGAGTACCTCATAGGATTCCGACTGGCTTCCAATGTGGTGGCTTCTGTGCTCCCTTCGGAGCAACCAAACACACGGAACAGGTTACTGAAATCAATTAAGAAAAGCATGACATTACTGTCAGTTTCCTGGTCCTTCCAAGTTGAAGATTGCCACATCTGTTAACCTCGTAATAGATGGATCATAAGAGCACAAGTGGATACCCGTAAGAACCAGTCGCTACCCGTAGACCATCTCCACCAATACAACATTCAAATTTGTCAAAGATGGAATCACTTTCATACAAGTCAACAAGCTGTATGCAAAGGGAAAACATTTGTATATGGTGAAATCCACAAAATCTACAGACAAATGACAGAAGATAGCACAGTCCTCAAAGGACAAGGAAAAGCTTACCTTGGGTCTTAAATGTTCATGAACCTGGAAGGTTGCGACCGGCCCCGAATCCATGTTTATGTCCCACAACTGGCAGGCAAGAACGTCTGACAAATTAATTGGAAGGACACAAAAATAGAGTAACAAAGAAATAACTAACATAGTTCCTGTTGTCTGTGGACCAAGTATTTCCCCAAGAAATAAATTAGTTCTCCATTTATTTATTATGGTCTGTTCAATTAATCTCAAAACCAATTCAGGTTACCACCAGCAGTTGTAAATAAGTGATTGACTAGGTCCTAAAGAACCGTAAAAAGGGCCAAAAGCATGCTCCTGATAATCAAAACACAAACACCAGTTTGAAAATAAGACACTTCATCATATTATACACAGGCCTACAAGGCATCTCAAAAGTATGATTTCAACAATTAATAGTGCCATCCAGATGCAAACCTTCAGATTCATGTAATCACGACTAAGAATGTGTCTTCCATCATTTCCAAACTTTATGTCAGAGATAGAGGCAATTATCTCGGTAAAGAAGGACTTTGCACCAGACGTACCTTGTCCATGAAACCTGCAACACAAAAGAATGATGAGCAAAAGAAAATGGTAGGTAATCCAAAGCTGCACCATCTTGTAAATATGCACAGCAAACAGCTCTGGATAGTTCAAAAAAAATGTAAAACCGAAGAATGCGGCAAATAGCTTACAATTTACTATGCCTATCGCACAATGCTGATTGTCGCATGTCAATCAAACGAATCGAACCCTTTGAACTGCTGTACGCCAGGACATTACAGTGAGTTGGGTGAAATTCGGCTGAAGTTATCACCTCTACACACATAGCATTCAACCATGTGGAAAAGATTAGGTGCATCGACTACAAGTCCGACGTGAATGTGGTCCAAAAGTAAATCAACTACACGATAAAGCAACAAAAATATTTTCAAGAGGAAGCCCAATCCCACCAGTCAGATCCTCCATGTTCGTGGGTTTCACATCAACAATATTGAAGCTTTGACTGCTAATCTCCATGTTCCAAAGATTAATTCGTAAATCATCAGCGGATATAAAGGTTTCGCCATCACTGCCAAGTAAGACATGAATACATAGCTAGAAAGAGTAAGTTTCATAATAACATGGTACGACACAAACATACGTAAGCAGGAAAAATTAAATCTTTGAAACACATGAATCATTTGAGCAGCTACATATCAATGAGATGGAGCCCGGCCCATCTGAGGTGGAGCATCAACTGTGGAGCTTCCGCCTCACTGTTCCAATTGACTCACTACTAACAAGATGGCGCTATCTTTTTCCTAGAAAATAAAATTTGTCGGAGGAGGAAATGGTGGGGGTATCTAGTGGAGAAGTTCTAACCTTAATCCCACAACCGAGGAGGTTAACCCTAGTGATCTCTAAAGAGATGGTTTGAGGGTACAAAATTTTGATTGTCAACCACTAAGAAACATGCTACAAGTTCAGATTTTTTAAGGTGGAATATAACCAAATGGATACATCATAATACCTGTTGGTCGAAATGGAATTTATGTGATAGTCATGGGCATGGGCATATATTCTCCGGCACCTAGCAACAGGACTTGATTCCTGACTGGTCAACTACACAGGCGGAATTAGTAAACAACAGAACATTTCTTAGTATCAAAAACCAGAATACAGCAAGAAGAGTTTAGCTACCACCGGCAACTGCATGGATGGCACGCCTGCATGTCGCAGGGAAGAGTCATCACTTGAGCAACTACAGGCTCCATCCAAAGAGCCCCTGTTACCCGTACTTTTCATGGAGCATGTTGGTGCTCCTGAACAACTGAAGGGCATGCATGGACAATTGCCTGAGATTTTTGCAGAGTCAGTAACCATCTCTCTTATTTTCTTGACCTTTTTATCCTGGACCTGTCCATCAATTAATAATGCAAATCAAGGACAAAACTGACTGGAACTTTTCCTTCACCCTTCAAAACAAATCATGTAACCAAAAGTATCATCCTAGCTGATGCAGCATATATCACTTGCATAAAAAAAAATCATCAACTCCCTTACCTTCCAAAACTTGATGGTTTTGTCATTAGCCGACAGGAGAAACACAGCACCATTAGCTGACTGGCACCAACGAATTTTATTGATTTTCTCCTCAATTTCCAAGCTCCTCAAATAATCAAACTTCCAACAGAGAACAGAAGGGGGTTGAATTCTCATTAAACTTATCGAGATAAAGCCACATAGCCTCAGGGGGACAACCAAATAAACATGAAAACATAAGGAATCAAGAGAAACAGAGTATGAAAGAGTGAAATAGGTACTTCAGGTTCGTGGCTCTGAAACTCTGTTTTGTAGCGGAACTCGGGATGCCTATTAATTGATACATCCATCTTCTCTTTATCTCTTCGATGTCCAGCTTGCTACACAATGTGCATCACACCGTGATTCAGCAAGACAATCATCTTTCGCTTAAAGTTCATAGTCAAATGCTTCTCATTAAAAGCAAGCATAAACAGATTTAACATACCACTCCTGTATCTTCTCTTTCAAACAATACTACTCGGCCGCCACGATCTCCAGTAGCCAAATGGTTTCCAGTCTTGTCAAATTCGACTACAGAGATTATGTCAACTGCAAAGAGAAATCACGAGAAAAGGCAAATATATCAGATGCAGCAAAGCTCCAGTCAGAATAAAGACCAACCGCAACAAGGAACAGTGAGCAACAGCAACTGATTTTGAACAACGCAAACCAATAAATTTAAAGTTAGCCTGTCTACGCCTCTTATCATAAACTTCAACCACACTTCCTGTCAACTTCAAGCTGATTCGACCAAGCAACAACACAGCAACGCAAGCACTCTAAACCCCAACTAGCATCAATGACGATCCAAGCAGCCACCAGTAATCTAATCAACCCCATGCGAGTTCTCCAAATAAAGGCAACAATGTCTTCCCTATCACAAGCATTCTTCGCAAAGCCAGAACCCACCCACACTCCACACGACTAATACACGCAATAAACGATCAATCCCACACGATCCGAAACAGAACTCTAAACAAAACAACAAAAAATAAAAAAACCGAGCGCAACCGTCAACTCACCGTCCTGCACCTCCTCGTCGGCGGCCCGCTCACCGAATACCTGAGCGAACTTCCACTCCAGCGACCCCGCCGGAGTCACCTCACCAGCTCCCCCGCCTCCACTCATCCTCACCAGCTATTCTCATCAGCGCAAAAACAACGATAGAAAAAAGTCACAGTGACGTCACAACCAACGCATTAACATAAGAAGGAAAAAAAAACACGAAAAGGAATTTCGGAAACGGTTACCTGCTACTCGCGGATTTCTAATCGGCCATTAGAATCAACAATCGCTAGGGTTTTGAGTGATCCACCGTGGGGAACAGGAGCAAGCACACACTCGATAATCTCTCTTCTTCTTTTTCCTTCTCTCCGTCGCTTTCTAGCTTTTTATTATTTGGTGCGTGTTCTTTTTAATTTCCCGGTTAAATATTCTGTTATTGATTTTGCTCAATAAATATTGTGTATTTATTATTATTAAGGGGGGAAGTGGAAACTGGAGAAAGGAGTTTAGATTGGGAAGTAATTAAAAGAACTTTAACACTAATTGAGAGGATAATCGGAACTAATTAAATTGGAATAAAATATTTATGAATAAGATTAATATAAAAATCTGATATGCTTGTCGTGACGCAGAATCTTTATAATCAACTTGTCAGGTCATTGTCTCGGGTGTCCACATTTCTACAAGCTTTGTAATTTTTTAAAGATGTGTATTGGAAAAAGATAGCTACGCTTGATTAATTCAAATAAAATTATTTAAGCATTTATGACCATAACATTAAAAAAGTATCACACAGTGTTTGGAATATAAAAATGGAGCTTTGATTCCTGAAGATAAAATCAAACTAACGGGCAGTGGCGAAACGACATTAGAAAGTGTTGAATCGATTGACTCTATTTATTTTTAATTTATTTGATAATTAAGTATATTTTTAAAATATGTAATCACTAAAATTAGAAATTGATTCCATTAACATATTGATTCCATGGACTTGGTTGAAAATTTCGTGAAAGTGCTATGCACTACACGTGTTTGCTTTTGATTCGGCAATTGTGGAAATATTATTCCTAACACTAACCCTCATTTTAACTTGCTGAGCTGAAATTAATTTTAGAATGCTGATACATTTTTTTGAGACTAAAGGTAGAGTAGTGGTTCCAAGAAAGAAAGTAGAAGTATAACGGACTATAATGTTCTACATTTGGAGCACTTTTTATATGCATGAAATTATAGTTTTTTTTACTATTTAGTGCAATGTATTGGAGCTTTCGCCCTTGGATCAATTATAGATCAATAAATAAGTCATTGAATAAAAAGTTGTCTTATGTCAAGTTGCTTAATAATTTTTGATGGCAAATTATATTAAGGTCTCTCTTGTTTGGTCAGTTTTATGATGTTGTCTCTCATTTATTTTATAAGGCTATAACGATCATAAACAAATATGTCCAGCATTGACATTGGTGGTAGACAGGAGTAAATTTTTAACCGAAAAATCGACACCACACTGCAAATAAAAAAATCGTTATTTAAAATGGTTGGAATTTGTGTCTTTCGCACTTATAATTTTTGCTCCTCTCCGAAATATAGAAAACACGGGAGTAACTAAAAAATTATTCCTTTTTAAAAGAAAAATTATCTTCTTTCTCTCTTGACTCGCGAGTCCTGATCGGTCGTGCCAACTTCTTCTATTGCAACTCTATCTTCTATGTTTGTCCTCGCCCGACAATTGTGGTTTACCATATCTCTGCTTTGGTTTTCTCCTATGTGCTCCTCCGTCATTGATAATTTTTGAAATCCTAACTCCCTAAGTAAAAAAATATATGACTCTCGGTCCCCTTTTACTAGTGCTGACTATCCTCTACCAGCATCCACTCAACTCTCTTTCTTTTTAGGGTACATTTTTTTTATGATTGTGTGAAAGCTTCAAACATATAGTGCAAGAAAAAACTGTATACAGGTGGAATTCAACTTTTTTGTTATTATAGGAAGTCAATAAGTATAAGAGATCTTTTTCTCGACTTAGGCATGATGTTGGATTTTTTGAGATATTTTATTAATCTCAACAAAGATAAGAATAATGAGAAGAATTCGGAAAATGAAGAAAGAACAACTAATCTATGTATACCTCATGACGAAGAAGGTGGCAAATGCAAGAGCTTTACTTAAGTTCCTTTAGAATCAAATTCTGACATGTTTGACATCTTGAGTTGGTGGAAGGTTAATGCCAAGTATCTGACCATGGTTAAAATTGCACGAGATGTGCTAGCAATTACAGTAGTAACTAATGCTTCAAAATTTGCTTACAGCATGGGTGGACAGATTTTGGACTCTCACCAAAGTTCATTAAAGCCTAGAATCGTGTAATTTTTGGTGTGTGCTCCATATTGGTTGTAGTATAATCCACACACAAATAATAAAGATGAAGAAGATCCATTAAATGTTGGTTATATTAAAACTAAATAATTTACGAAAACCATGAGATATTTAAGTTTTAATTTTATTCATATTATTTTTCAGAATTTGAGGATGAACTTGAAGTCGAAAATGATAACTAAATGAGATATTTCAAGAGGAAGAATTTGCTACTTAGAAGAGAAGATGATAATATGAATGAAATGCTAATTGTTGCCAAAGATGGAGCTACTTTATTTTTCATGAACTTGTTATGTTTGATAATTTGTTATGAACATAGTCAAATATGATAACTGGCTTCGTGAACTTATGAATGTTGCAAGATTTTGGGATAGATTGGCTACGTGAACTTTGTGGTTGCTGCTTTATTTGTTCGTTCATGTAAGATGATGTGGCTACTTTTTTTTTGGTCAAGAAGGAGGGACTAAGGCGCTCCGGGTAGTTCTTTTATTTCTTAGAAAACAGAAGGTACAACCATTCTAGGCAATGATACATCGCTAATATCCCTCGATAGTATCGTTCCTAGTCCCGTGGGGGGGTTACACATGAAATGCGTTCCAAGTGGAAGCGAAAACCCATGATTGGCCATCCAATCAGCACAATAATTTGCCTCCCTATAGACGTGGCTAATCCTCACCTCCCAATTTCTATTGAGCATGTTACGGATGTCCAGAAGGGTGGAAGAGCATGAAGGGTTAGCTGTGTGGTCTTTGTTCATGTAATCCGCTACCAGTTGAGAGTCTAGTTCCAGCATGAGCTTTTTGATTCCCATACTCCAAGCGAGTTCTAAGCCCTTAAGGACAGCCCATGCTTCGGCCTTATTGCTGGAGCAGTTCCCTATGTTAGCCGCAAATCCACCTTTCCATTGTCCAGTGTGATCTCGTATGACTCCCCCAGCAGCTGCCATGTTTGTTGAGGATCGCTTTGCGCCGTCTGTATTCAGTTTCCACCATCCTTGGGGTGGCTTCTCCCACCCAACTAGCTTTTCCTGTCGACAGGGCTTGGTATGCATATTCTTACTGGCCTCTTTTGCTGCATGAATCTCCTCAACCCTGTTACATATGAAAGTGGCTTTGTTAGTTTTACACTCAGAATCATTTGCCCACACCCTGGCATTTCGCCACATCCATATATAGTGAAGGGTCACAATGAAAATTGATGTCCATTCTTCTGCTCCAGTTGTGTTTTGGATGAGCCAAGATTGGAGGTCAGCCGAGTGGAAGTTAGAGGTATTTTGGTTGAACTTTTGTAAGAGTTGTGCCCAACAGTTTTGAATGTTTGCACAATCCCTTAGCGCATGGATCACAGTTTCATCTTGTGAGTCGCAGCATGGACAGCGCCCATCCTGGGTCATGTTGCGACTTCGACGGATAGCATTCGTCAGGAGCTTTCCATGACCCGCTAGCCAGGGCACCTTTTTCATGCGCTGAGGCCCCTGCCATTTCCATATTTGAGACCAGAGTCGTGAGCTCTGTGTGGTCCCATCCTCATGTAGTAAACTGTAGGCTGATTTTGTCGTTATTTCTCCATTTAGAGAGTATCTCCACGAAAGGACATCAGGCCCTCTGTCTGCACGAGGTGGCGGGGTACCTGCAATGAGATGAAGGGCGTTAGTATTCAAGAGGGACTTAAGCAAATCCCAATTCCACTCGCCTCGGGTCGTGACCGCATCTTTGACTTTCCAAGATAGCATGTCATTTGGGATAGAGGAAATCGTCTCTTGTTCAAGGGGGCCTGGGGTAGGAAGCCAAGTATCCTGCCAAAAGGAGGTCGAAATACCATCCCTCACCACCCAGGTGGCCCCTTTCAACATGATTGGCCATAGTTTAACAATGGTTCTCCACAAGGGGGAATGTGTCGGCTTGCTGTCCACCAGTGGGATTCGTCCATTATCCGTAACATATTTTCCGAGGAGGACTTGGACCCACAAATCTTCTTTCCTATTGAGTACACCCCATGCCAACTTCATTAGTAAGGCAAGGTTCTGGTCCCTTAGTTTTTTTAGGCCCAATCCGCCACACTCTTTCGGTTGGCATATTGTATCCCACGCCACCAGATGGGGTTTCTTTTTGTCCCTTGAAGAGCCCCAAAGGAAGCTTCTTTGGATTCGTTCTATCTCTTCACAAATGCCGATAGGGATCTTCGTAGATTGCATTGCATACATAGGAAGAGCCGAGAGCACTGCTTGGTTTAGAGTTGTCCGTCCCGCAAAAGATAACTTTTCGGCACACCATCCTTGGAGCCTTGATTGGACTTTTTCTACAATGAACGCGTATGTGTTTTTCGTGATGCGATCATGGAGGAGAGGCATCCCAAGATAGCGTCCAAGATTCTTGGTGAGTGAGACCCCTAGAGTCCTTTCCAAGTCTTTTGCTAGGGAAAGGGTGACATTTTTGGAGACATAAAGCTTGGTCTTCCCCTTGTTCACCTTCTGTCCTGAAATCAAACAAAACTGATCAACGACGTTATTAATAATTGTAGCTTGATTGACAGAAGCTTCAGCAAAAAGGAGTAGATCGTCGGCAAAGAAAAGATGAGACAGTTTAGGGCCATTGCGTGAGATTTTGATTGGTTTCCAGCCCTGTTTTTCAACATTATCATGGATAAGATGGCTGAGTCTCTCAAGACATAAGACAAATACGTAAGGGGACAAAGGATCCCCTTGGCGTACACCCCGGGAGGGATGAAACACCGAGGTTTTCTCCCCGTTCCATAAAATATGCATGGCACAAGTAGACATACAATCAAGAATTAAGTCAATTATACGATTAGGTATATGAAGGAGTGAGAGGGTCTCCCTGACAAAAGTCCAACGAATTCGGTCGTAAGCCTTCTCCAAGTCGACTTTTAGTGCCATGAGTTTCTTGCCCGTTCATCGATTCTTCATTGTGTGGATAACCTCTTGGGCGATGACGATGTTGCCCGAAATTTGTCGGCCAGGCACGAAGCTGTTTTGGTGCAAGCCCACCCATTTTGGCATGAGTTCTTGAAGCCGCCACGCCAATGTCTTCGTGATGAATTTTAGAGACACGTTACAGAGGCTTATGGGCCTAAAGTGGGCAGGAGTCTGTGGTTGGTCTATTTTGGGGATGAGCACCAGGGAAGTCATGTTGATTTCTTGTGGTGATATATCCCCTTGGAATACCTTCTGTATATAGGCAGTAGTATTGTCTTTGACAATTTCCCAATTTCTTTGGTAGAACGCGGCGTGTAGGCCGTCTGGTCCCGGTGCTTTCATTGGGGCCGTTGCAAACACGACTTTCCTAACCTCCTCTTGAGTAGGTATATTAGCGATCCGCATTTTTTCCTCCTCTGAGATTTCAGGAAATCTGTTGGAGATTGGGTCAGCCCGTCTACAGTCCAAATCTTCCTCAGAGTATAGGAGTGTGAAGTAGTTTGTGAGGATAGTTTTGATGCTTTCGGGTTCGGTGATCCAGTAGCCGTTAGAGTCTTTGATGGCTTCAATCCGATTCCGCTTGCGTCTAATAATCGTGGTTGCGTGGAAGAATTTTGTGTTTCGGTCACCATTGAGGAGATATTCTCGTTTTGCCTTTTGAGCCCACAACATCTCTTCTTGTTGTAAAGTGATTTCCAATTGTTGCCGTAAGTCCTTTTCCAACTTGATTAGAGTAGAGTTATGTTTCTGCTCCAAGGCTTTTTGAAGTCCTTCAAGTCTCCTGAAAAGTGTATTTTTCCTCTTAAAAATATTGCCGAAACAGTCTCTGTTCCATATCTGGGCTTGTTCTGCAAAGCTGTGACATGCTTGTGGGAGAGGTAACTGCTTATCCCAGCTTGCGCGAACAAAATCAGCAAACCTTGGGTCTGAATGCCATGCCATCTGGTAGCGGAAGAGTCGAGCCCCTGGTCGAAATGGGGGGGTCGAGTCAGTGGTGATCAAGATCGGACAGTGGTCCGATTTGATTCTGGGTAGGTGGGTCACCATTGCCTCCGGATATTGTAACCTCCATTGAACATTGGCCATTCCCCTATCCAACCTTTCGTAGACTCCCCTTCTTGTCCATGTATATTTTGGGCCTGTGAAGTTGAGGTCGACAAGAGCACAAGCTTCCATCCAGTGCTTAAATTGAAGGTGACGCTGGCCTCTGATCGGGGCTCCTCCTATTTTGCCATCCGAAGGTAGAAATATGTTGAAATCACCTGCAAGGAGCCAAGGTATAGATAAATTAGAGGCAATATTGGCAAGTCGAAGCCAAAGCTCCTCACGGATGGCCGCCTTAGGATGGCCATAAACCGCCGTGAAGAGGTATTTATTCGACGAGTCGTCTCCAACCTCCATATGGATAAATTGTCTATGGGTTTCCAGAATCGAAATTTTAATGTCATCCTGGTTCCAAAGGACCCAGATGCCCCCCGAGAAACCCATCATGGGGGCTTGAATAATGTCCCTATAACCTAGGATTTTAGCGAGAAGCTCAGCCCTTTTCCCCGAGATCCAAGTCTCCAGGAGGACTAAGATGGTTGGACGAAAACGTCTAGTAAGCTCCTTAATCGTATTTTTAAAACGGGAACTAGCAGCGCCTTGACAATTCCAGACAAGTACATTCATTAGAGATAAGATCAATAAACAAACAGAGAAGGGGAGAGAGGTGTCTTACTGCCCAGGAATATATCCTGGGCTAGGCACGGCACTTTGCTTGTCGGAAGCTTGAATATCCGTAGTTGGTGCTTGTGTGGAGTCAATCTCCATTCCTTCCATGGAAGCGTTCTGTTCTCCTAGGGGCCTGGTTGGTGTAGGGGACGGTGTTCCGGATTTGCCACTGGGAGGCGTGGTCCAGAACTTAGACCCGTTATCCTTGAGCTCATCAGGGGGGTCCTCTTCAATCCTCACCGAGTTTGGATCCGGTGGTGATTTAGTTGATACCTGGTTTTGATGTTCGTTAGAACATTCCTTGTCAGTGGTTTTTGTGCGTTGCTTGGAGAGGATCGTTCCGGACCCCATCTCTTTCTCTAGTCTACGACGGAGCGGTGTTGTCAGATTATTTTCTGTAGAGTTCTGTTGGCTCTCTTGGTTGGGGTTTTGGTTTCCTTTCCCACTTTGGGTGTTCGATTTTGGTGTCTTAGGCTGGGTGTTTCGGGTGCCTTGCGTCTGTTTTGTGTTCTTGGTTTGGATCTTTCCTTCTTTTGTGCTTATCCCTGTGGTGGGCTTGGAACTCTGTTGTGGTGTGTTATTGGGCTGTTTTGCCTTGTTTTCTTTTGTTGGCTTTTGGGCTTCATTAGCCTCGTTGGACTTCGTGGGTTTCATCTGGGCTGCAGAGCATTCAGCCTTTTCTTGAGGCCTTAAGTTAGTCTCAGTGTTCAACATCTCATTAATAGAGTTGTCAGTATCCGTTGAAAGTGCACCAAAATAAGATCCTTGAGGGGGGGAGACTTTCTCTTTACCTTTCTGGCTGTCAGGGCTAGTCTTACCTATTTCCGGACTCTGTTTTTTCTGATCGATAGGTTGGCTTTGGTTTCTCTTTCCTCTTGTCCTCTTCGGTACGGTCATCCATTCTCCGTAACGGTCAACAATCTCTGGGCGACACACCGAGGTTCGGGTAGCTGGTGTTGTGTTTTGCAAGGTCTCCCCGGCGATGTTCTCTGGCCCACCGTCTACTGGATGCAGTATTGTGGTTGGACAGTCAACCTTATAGTGCCCATATTTACCACATTCGAAGCATACACGGTGGAGGCCTTCGTATTGGACTCGTCTAACCCTTCGGAGGGCCCTGAAACGTGAGAAAAGAGGTTGTGTTAGATCGACCTCGACACAAATTCGAGCAAACTTACCTCGAATACATTGGTCAGTGTGCGTGTCAATCCGGATTGGGGTTCCAATTCGTTTCGCAATGTGTTTCAGGAACGACATCTCGTAATATTCCATGCCCAAGTTTGGTACTCTAACCCACACCACCGTGCTTGTGATGTCAGCCGATTCCGGATCGAAATCCGGTATCCACCGTCGGACTGTGACATAGCTATCAGCTACCATCCAGGGGCCATCCAACAGAATATGGTTGTATTCCTTGTCATTTGCCGGTTTCACCAAGAAGAAATCACAACCAAGGTCAACAAGCACGAAATCTGCTGGGAGACCCCATAGCTGGGCCAGCCGCCTCTTGAGGTATGGGTAGGCGATTCGGGTTCCTAGAACTTTCACAATCAATGTTTTCCACCAGGGTCTACGCATCCGAAGCTTGTCCTCACGGGAGAGGCGGATTGTGGGGCAGTCCCCATCCTCTTCTCCTTCGCTGTCGGAGTCGCTTTCAATCAGTTCTTCCTGCTCTCGTTGGTACTGGTCTGGGTCGTTCGGTGGAGGGAAGCTCGAGTCGTGTTCTCCCATTGTTGCATCCTTGAAGGAGAGCTTTATTTCTGTGTACTTTATTTCTGTGTAGTTATTTATTTATTTTTTTGGTCGAATTCTGTGTAGTTATTGTGAGAACTTGTTATGAACATGACAAATTTGTGGGCTTCTTTTTGCTGTTGTAGAATTCGTTTTAGTTGCTGAATGGATTTATTTTTGGGCTTTTTTTTTCTTCCAAAAGTTTATCTTCTTTTTTTTTGAATTTGGACTCCCTAAAGTGGGTCAAACGGTATGGGCCGGTGTCAAATCGCACCAAACCGCCTCAGCAAAATTGCACCGAACTGACGAGTTCTTGTGATGGACCCGTTAAGAGATATGAGAATTGCATTCTTACAAATCATGAGGACGAAAGTATGTTATTATGATCAATGAGTACTAAAATTGTGATTTTGTAAAATATCGGAGACATAAGGCAATTTGTCCTTACCAATATACCGTACTTGGGAAGAAAAATAAATATCAACCGCTCCCTCCCAAGTATAACAAAACCCGCCCCCTATATTATTACTACTTCTTTCCCTATCCACCGCTACGGTTCGCTCCTCTCTCTCTCTCTCTCTCTCTCTCTCTCTCTCTATTAACAATGGCCGACGAATCCCACTACTCATCGACCTCCCCCTCCGCCGTCGCTTCCCACAAGCGCAAATACGACGACAACACCCCGCCGCTGCTGTCCGCCACCCGAAGCCGCCCCTCGGGCTTCTCCTCCCCGAACTCCGCCCTTCCCCCGCCGCCCCCGCTTTACAACAGCGTGCCTCCTCCCGTCGACGGCTTCCAGGCCGCCAAGCAGAAGGCACAGGAGATCGCCGCTCGCCTCCTCGCTGCCGCCAACTCCGATCCCAAGCGCCCCCGCGTCGACACCAACAGCTCCTCCTTCTCGCCCCCGCCGGACGCTAAGCCCTACTACGCCGCTTCCCCGTCCGGTACAGTTTCTGCTAGGGTTAGGGTTTGGTTAATTTCTGTAATTTTTGATTATTTGTTTTCTGAAGGGGTTTTTGTCTGTGGTGGTGGTAGATGGGAAGCCGGCTTATGCCTCGCCTTCTCCGATTCCGGTCTCGTACGGGTCATCCTACATGGGTAGTTCGACCAAGAGGATTGAGATTCCGAACGGGAGGGTTGGGGTTATTATCGGGAAGGGTGGAGAGACTATCAAGTATCTGCAGATTCAGTCGGGTGCTAAGATTCAGGTCACTCGGGATATGGATGCAGACCCTCACGCACCCATGAGGCCGGTGGAGCTTGTGGGCACACCTGATCAGGTCGAAAAGGCCGAGCAGTTGATCAGAGATGTCCTCGCTGAGGTCAGTATATGACTTCTTGTCGTAGTTCCATATGGTACCTATTTAAAACCTCGGGTGACGATGGGTGTTCTGTTGTCTGTAGGCTGATACTGGGGGATCTGGGACGGTGGCCCGGAGATTTCCAGGAGGAGGAGGAGGAGGAGGAGGAGGACAGGGTAGTGATGGTTCTGACCATATAATTTTGAAAGTACCAAACAACAAGGTAATGTTGTAGTTAGCTGCTATTATCGTCGTTGTGGTATGAATTGCCTGTTATAGGGATCCGAATTTCAGGTGGGTTTGGTTATTGGGAAAGGTGGAGAGACTATTAAGAGCATGCAAGCTAGAACTGGAGCTCGAATTCAGGTATATATTTTGGATTCTGGACCAACTCCAAGTGGTCTGCTTTAATTTATATGATCTTGACTACGGTTTATCTCAGTGTCTTCTGTTATCCACTTTCAGGTGATACCTTTGCATCCGCCACCAGGTGATACTTCACAAGAAAGGTCTGTTCACATAGAGGGCACCAATGAACAAATTGAAGCTGCTAAACAGTTGATCGATGAAGTCTGCAGTAGCGAGGTATGGTTATTTGTTGGAAGTCACCTGGAAGTTGCTCACGGCAACTGCTCGGTTGGTCTGGTTGCATAATTGAAAGTAGTCAAAACATACTGAATAACTTACCAGCAATGATAATATTCCTCACGTTACTTTTAAACCTTTTGCAATATACCTCATCATATTTAGTCTCCCTTTAGTTGTTTGTCCTTTTTGTCTCGTTGACATCGGTAATTGTGCTAATTTATTTTGCTTGGTTGGTTTGTTATGTTGTATTGTGTATGACCTATCATTTACCGTTGCTTAATGTCTTATTTTTCGTGTTATTTTTTCATCCTTGTTCCATGTCTTCCACGTTTTTTTCCTGCTTTGTGGTATGTTACCATTTTGCTGCGATACAGGATGAAAGGTACCTCTCGTACATGGAGAATAAATATTTTGTGAAATTGTCTGCGCCATCTTTTCAGAATCGTAATTGCATTTTTTTTTCTTCCAGAAATCTTATTCATTGTGTTTTACCAGTTAAATAATTGATATGTGGCAAGGACACATACATGTTAATACACTCTCCATTAGTGCTTATGTTATTTTTCGTTCACGGCGTCATGTTTCTTTTGTTGACCTCTTCAGTGGTTGTTTCTTTGCTAGTTTTTATCTTGTGTCCATGTGATGCATGTTATCAGATATTGTCTCATGCTTGACTATCTATATTCTCACCTGCCTGCTCCTTTACATTTAAGAAACCTGATTGTGCTATTTAATAATTTTCGCCATATGGTCACATGCTGATTATTATCGTATAAATGCTCATACTCATAGTTGCGCTTTCGGATTTTCTTTAGTATAGGACCAGTTGATTTTGTACCTCACTATGTTGCTCAAATTTTTGGAACCTCATTCGGTCGGTACTGTGCCATATTTTGTAAGCTTAAAATTGGGCCAATATCTTGATATTTAGTGAGCATCAATAGAAACTAGATTCTTAGATTGTTTGCTACTTTTAAAGTTGTATAAATTCTTGGCTCAATTATTCTCGACATTGTCCAACTTGGAGAAGGACATTTGGGATGGGAGCAGAATTAACCATCTAATTGACTTGATCAACTTATTGATGATTGCTTCCTGAGCCTGGATCATGGAGCAAGTGTTATGATAGCAAATTGCTGTTTTTGAACTTCTTATTATTGTGTTGAAGCAATTGGGGTTATATTAATGGAGTTGGATAGAAAGTTCAGCGAAAGGAGAGAAGTGTTCTATATCTTATTGTAAATTACAGGGATCATTTTCCTCAGGGATTCAAATGTTGAATCTTCTACTTGTAAGCTACCACCGCCTCAGTTTTCTGTTGGTTCTGGCAAACTGAAAGATCCTTAGATCAGTCATTTTAGTAGTCGAGCCACTGGTTTCCTAGGCATGAGCTGTTATCAGAGTGGCCTTTTTTGGATTACACCTTGCTTTCCGCCATATATGCTTATATAATTGTGCCGTGCAACTTATTCTGCTGTTCAACACCCTCGTAGGGTTTAGTTTGTTGGATTTGGTGACACCAACATGGGAGTCCTTTGTGTTGGTGTTCTCCTCAGCATATCCCTGTTATGGCCCTGATTCCATTTTATGATACTTGACGCCAATGTATCAGGGAAGGGCTGCAGTTTAAGTTGAGAAGCGCCTTTGTGTTTATACAATCGAGGGCCATTGGCTTCAAATCCTCAGAGTTTTCTCTTGTTACTAACTGTGCCGCATTTGTTATTTGCTGAATTGTAACTTTAGTGGACACTAGTTTTTTGACCAAAGATTCCCCTGTACAATTTGGTGCCTGCATAACCTGTTTAACGTGATTCGTTGATGTTTTTGGCTATCCGGAACTGTCAGATACTTGTTAACTAGTGATTTTAATCGACTCTGGGTGCCTGTTGGTGACAGCCCATTTTGTCGATCTATGACTGGCTACCTATTACTTGAGTTGATTGTTATATTTTCTGTTTTATGATAGTTTTCAGTGAAATGTGTTTCATCTTTTGTGTCCACTGTTGAGTCGGTATTGATTTCTCCTGTGCGGCAAAGAGGTGTTGCAAGTATTCATTTCTTCATGGATGCTTATATAATGCTCTATTACTTATATATGAATTTTCTTTTTGTTAGTGTTAAGGTGATGTTTGCAAATATGCCTTCATCAATTGGTTTTGTTTCTAGATTAATGAATTGGATATTTCACCAAGGTATATGTGGTTCAGACTTGAGGCAACAATGTCTGCGATACTTTTTTCTTGATATTGCATAGTAGCATGTATAGTTTTTGTTTGTGTTGTACCCATTCACTTCAAGTAGGGAGAGGATGGGCTTCTGCTGGAGTAACAGCTTACTTCCATCTGGGTACGGTATGTAGATGTTCAGTATCCTCAGTGAAATATAGAATTTGTTTTCCCTGGATTAGCATAATTGATTTTTTATAACTTTCTAGATTGCCCTCGTCTGTAGTCTCAATTGTATATGTGTGTGCATATTGTGTTTTACAAATTTGTTCATATTTGATTTCTTTATTGTGGTCCACCTTGGTTATATATGTAATCCAACTATGCAGAATCGTACAAGGAACCAGTCAATGGGTGGAGGATATTCTCAGCAAGGATATCAAGCTCGCCCGCCTACTAACTGGGCTCCAGCTGGAGTCCCTCCGGTTCAGCAAAGTGGTTATGGCTACATGCAGCCTGGAGCGTACCCTGGCCAAACACAACAGTACAATATGCCCCAGCCTTCTTATGGTGGCTATCCGCAGCAGACCCCTGGAGGTTACCCCTCAAACTGGGACCAGTCGGGTCAGCAAACCAGTCAGACTTACGACTACTACAGTCAGGCACCTGCACAAGAGCAGCCAACACCTGGAGGCTCAGCAGCTCCTACTGATAACTCAGGTTACAACTATAGTCAGCCACCCACTTCTGGTTATAATCAGCAGGGGCAAGGATACTCTCAAGATGGATATGGTGGCTACTCTCAATCAGGTTATGGTCTGCCTCAATATGATCAACAGAGCTATGGATCTGCTCATGGTTATGGTAGTGCGGTTAATCCAACCCAGGAAGGTCATAATGCTTCCTATGGAGCTCAGGGGGATTCTACTCAGGTGCCACCACAAGCCCCTGCTCAAGGTTACAGTTCTGGTCAACAGCCGAGTCCGAATACAACTGGTTATCCTCCTCAGGCAGCTACTCAGCCTGGTTATGGGGTGCCACCAAGTTCTCAAGCTGGCTATGGAAGCCAAACAGCTGCTCCGACTGGGTATGGTTCCAGCTATGGGCCACCTCAGGGTCAAAAACAACCAGCAAATCCCCCTACCTATGGCCAGCCGCAACGGTCACCTGGTGCTGCCTATGGCCAACACCCCCCTGCACAGCCAGGATATCCACCTTCTCAGCCTCCGCCCGACTTAGGTTCTCAACGTGTCCCACCAAGTTATGGTGCTGCTGGAGCTGAAGGTCAAACTGCATATGGCTATGGGGGACCTCCTGCTGCACAACCAGGCTATGGACAAGGGCCACCACCGCCCGCTTATGGTTCTTATGCCACCAGTTACGCACAGCCTGCAGCATACAATACGGATGGTAGTGCAACCAACAACGGAGCCGCACAGCCTGCTCAACAATCTGGAGCTGCAAAAGCATCGCCACCAAGTTGATGAACATTGGTAAGTTTCGAGCTGGACATCTGTGCCAATGATGGTCCTTTAGCTTGTTTTCTAAGTAGTCTGTGGTAGCTTTTTATGTTGTGAAGCAGGTTTGGCCATGAAGATTCCGCATGCACTCCGTCTTCTTCTTCTCTAGGATGTACAATCTCTACGATAATTGTCACGGCAACATTCTGCCTTGTCACTAGCAACTATCTTCCTTAGATTTCTTACCTTTTTGCCTACAAATGACGATGGTTACTGTGGCTTTTCTACCTGTAAAAAACAATGGTTGTTCCTGTTCGAACCGTGGCAATGGAGGATTTCGATTCATAAATATCTCTTTGGAGTACACTCCTGGGAAAACTGGAATTTGAGCTAAGGTGGTGTAGTGAACATCGGAGAGCAAATGTCCCTTACCCCCTAGTTTTCTTCAAGTATCTTGATTTCTTCGTCACGTTATTGCCAACTGTCTAAACACTTGTGCTCATGAAACTAGCAGGCGCTCAAACGAATGATCAGGTTGATTTGTGTTGCATCTGCCTTTCTATTGTTCGCTTTCAGTTCCTCTTTTAATCTTTCCAAACCGTTTTAAGATGAGCTAACTCTATAAACATTGTCAAAAAAGTGTTCGGGGAAATTTCATAATCGACGGCTGCAAATCAAAGGAGGTTCATTCTACAAATTTTTTAAATTGGGCTTTATAATTACCGGTGTATTGATACGAGTCGTCGGATTGTTAATTATACTTTAAATAAACAAAAGGAAACTTGCATCGTAGCAGACAATAATCTTTCATAGTCGGATGCTTATAATTTTAATTTTTGGTTCGTATATAAATAAGTAAAAGGAATTACATACCTAAAAAAGACAATAGCACCCGTTTCCCTGGACTCTTCAAGAAGTTTACGGTTTTTCTCAAACTAGAGTTTTGTAAACTAAAATGTTCTAATTAGTTCAAATTTAGATTAACAGATTCATAATATAAGAAAATTAACAGATTTAAATTGGATACGGGTTGAGAATAACTTATCCTAAAGAAGTTGGAGTAATTTTTTTAAAAAAGATGTAATGTAGTGAATTTCTTGTCAAACTATACTCAAAACCCAGATGCTTCCCAACTTGCATATCCAGATTTTGCAACTTTTTCTTTCATACAATCAGCTTCAGGGCAGGCCAAAAACGAAAATAAAATAGGGGAAGGCATGTTATAGTCAATGCGAGGGCCCTCGAAAGAGTTAAAACCGAACTCTCTTCGGAGTTGTGTCGAAAATCAACGACATCAAAGTAGATGGTTTCTGAACGCTAGTATTACTCGAGGAGAAAAGAACAAGACAAAAGCCAAAATCGAGCCGAAGAACATCTTGATTGCATATCCAACGAGGTCACTGCCAGCCTCTTCTGATGTACTGTCCGGCGTGTGCATGGCTTTTGCTAAGGGTAGGGCTTCTATAACAGCATCTGCAAGATCTGTGATGAACGAGGTCGTACAACCTAGGGCGGTACCCGGCCCCAGTTCTTGATGCCAGACTCTAGAGCCAACTCCCTGTACTCCATATCGATCTCTTCAAGGGTCTCTATATGCTCACTCACAAAGCTGAAATGAGGAACGGGTACAAGTAGATTAATTCTGGTCAGAAAGAGATTGTAACCTAGTCAAGTTAGTCAATTGGTAGCCGTAGAATCCATACCTCACGGGTACAGCTAGGAGACTTTCCACACCTTTCTGACCAAGCTCAACCAAAACTTCATCAGTATAGGGTTTCAGCCATTGCACAGGTCCAACTCGGCTCTGGCAGAAAAACAGCATAATGATTCAGATTTAAGATTACACCGAAAAAGAGTGCAGTATGAAAATGGGATATATAATAAATACCGACCTGAAAAGCCAAAGTATGTTTGTTATCAATTCCTCTAGCCTTGAGCTCCTGCATGATTAGAAATATGCAGTCCTCCATCTGATCCTTGTATGGGTCTCTGGCATCCTCCACATAACTAACTGGCACTCCATGAGCACTGAAGAATATCATCACCTAGATTCCAACCGAAAAGACTTAGTCCTCTCACGCAAATCAAATCCTATGGACATCGAATTTCGTAAGACACAACAAAGTATTTACGAGAAATCTCTAACCACATTTTGAAATCACGTCCTTGGGATTTGAGAATTTCTCAAGCTCCTCCTCAATCAAGTTGGCCATAGATTTTATATACCCTTCACGCTGGTACCAAGACTGGATGATGGAAACCGGAAGTCTTGATAGAAATGGATCTTCCCTGACGCCACAAGTATCCCGTGAGCAAAACAAAGGTACATGTACTTATAGCTTTTATGGGAAGGCCATAATGTAGATTAGTGCTAGGACAAAACCTGAACATATTGTCTAGAACACGAAGACTAGATCCTGTTGTGGAAATTGAAAATTGAGGATACAGGGGAAGGACTACGAGCCGAGTTAACCCATCTCTCTTGATCTGAGACACCAATAAAATCCATTAATTAGCTCTGGCTTCATGACAAAAATGCGACCAAGCTAGAACGAGAACTTCACAGTCACCTGATGAATTGCCTCCTCAGTGAATGGATACCAATATCGCATTCCGACATAAACATCTGCATGCACTCCCTTTGCTTTCAAAGCCATTTTTATTGCATTCGCCTGATGACAGGTTTCACGTACGGTTATAGTTAAGAGCCAATCTCGGATGATTTTCTCCGAGAAAAAAGAAAGCTCCAAAGAGGATGTAGTCTACCTGCGCATCGGTTATCTTACGCAGAGGCGATCCTCCTCCGATTGCAGCATACCCTTCCTTACTCTTAGGAGCCCGAAGCACAGAAATCAACTTTGCCAACGGTCACTGGAGGAACTGGAACGGCCTCGGCAGCCTTATAATATCCTGCACCAATAGAGCCAATTCTCTAAAACGACCCCAACGAAAACACAACAGAAATCTTTTATTCTCTTAACAAACAGGCCCTTTACCGGATCGGCAAACAAGTTGAACAAGAAAGGTTGAACGTCATTAAGCGTCTCGGGGCCGCCAAGGTTGATCACCCCGACCTTCTCCTCCGCCGCCCCCCCTGCCCGCCAGCGCGCACCATCCGAACCCTCATTGTACGTAACCGCCTCTGCCGACGTGGCACAGAGGGCGGGCCTAATTGGACTCCTCCTCTGGACCGGACCGGACCGGGACGGGCAAAACGACGCCGAAGCGGGCAGGGCTATGTCGCGATCACCTCCATTTGTAAGCAAATTGCGAGACACGGGCGCTACCGACGTCGTTCTCGCTCTAGGGTACGCTCTGTAACCTCCGAAGACTAAAACTTTAAGCAAAAAGTTGCGAGCTTTAATTGCGAAATGTAACGTAAGGCGATCGATCGTTTAAGTAGGTTTCCTGGAGAAGCTGGTTTCGCGGATCGCGGAAGAGAACGACGTCGCTTCCATTAGAATATCGGAGAAGGCTTTTACTTTTTTTTTTAATTTAGTAATTGGACGCAGGACGAAGAAAAGCGGTACAGAGAGAGAATATTTTAGGAGGAAGAATGTGTTTTTTTTTCGACAAAAATTAAAACAAGTTGAATTTGATTTACTATAATAAGTTAAATTTGATTTATGATTTTGAAACCACATGGTATAACAATAATTTTTCCTAAATTATTTGTTATGTGGTATAGAGAGTGTCGGATTTTCTAAATGACATCAATGTGAAGAGGCTTGTACCTACGAATAGAATCATAGATTACTTTCACCTACGAATTAGTATACTGTCATTTTAAGCAATATCTTAAAGTGTCAATATTTTTTTATAAAATCTTCATTAAACTGATTTACCTTCAGAAAAATATTATTGTAGTAAATTGATGATATGTGTATATAAATGAATTAAATTGTAATTTTCCAAACGATTAAAGGTCAGAAACATCTATTTAGCTAGCTGACACGTCAGCCAGAACTAATTACAACTAATACCCCTAACCATCCATCAACAAATAACACAAAAGCCACGCCCACAAACGTAATTTCCCACCATAACAAATTTTAGGGTTTTCTAGGCCGCCCTTATAAAGCCCTATCTCAGTCTCTTAGTTCCACTATCCATAGATTCACCATCCACCCAAATCGTAGGCAAAGAGGAAATCAATTCTAGGGTTTCCTTCCTCTAGGTAAGGAGAGCTCAAAGATCTTAACTTTTTAACCGTCTTCCATTTAAAGTTTGCAACTTTTGTTGTGTTGGGCTCTTAATCATGAGTCAACAGCAGGTGCCCTTTTAATGGCGACCTGACTGCCGCATAGAGCCGATACTAATTTATAGCCGGTTGAAGACCCATGGAACCCTAATTTTTAATTGGTTCATGATACAAAAAACTGGCTACATTTTTTTATATAAAAAAATTGAGTTTGAAAATTCTATTTTTTAATATATATATTGAAGATTTGAGATTTGAGCGGTACTGAAAACGGGTGTATTTTGTTTTTGTTGCAAAATACACCTTTTGCACGGTGCCGATAACGATTTGCTGCTTTCACGATTGGAGGGAGTAGTTTTTGTTTATTGCTTCCTTTCAAATTTTAAGTAGCTATATATGTTTAAAACTTTCCCATTGTTTGATCTTTGAGTTCTTGTCGAGTTGTTTGGTCGCGGGTTGGTTTTTTGCTGCTTAATTTACAATGTAGCTAATTTGCATATTGTAATGGGGTTGTTGTTTTCAGATTTATATCAGATATGAAAAAGAAGAATTTTAAGTAGCTATATATGTTTGAAAGTTTCACATTGTTTGATCTGCGAGTTCTTGTTGAGTTGTTTGGTCTCGGGTTGGTTTTTTGCTGCTTAATCTACAATGTAGCTAATTCGCAGATCGGAATGGGGTTGTTGTTTTCAGATTTAAATCAGATATGAAAAAGAAGAATTCGTCGGAGAAAAAAGTAAATTCTAAAGAGCCTGTCTCTTCAGCTTTGGCTTGTAAGCCTTCGGTTTCTATGAAGAAGGGTGGCAATGAGATTGATGAGATATTCGCATCAAAGAAGAGGAAGAAGCCTGAACAGAAGAAGAGTGATATTGTTGAAGGAAAACAGTCCGGGAAACCGAAGTTCATCATGGAGAAGAAGAAACAGAAGCAGATTGATGACTCGGAACGGTCGGCCGCAAAGCCTCGGAGGAAGACTGGTGATGGCTTTACCCTCTACACGGAAGAGGAATTAGGACTTGGCAAGGAAAATGCTGGTAGTACGCAGCTTTGCCCATTTGATTGTGATTGTTGCTTCTGACTCAGTTTTGTACAGTAGTATGTTGCAACCACCGTGTAATTTATAGAGTAACAAATAGTTGATGATGGAACACATTATGACTTCTCATTTTGTAGAAATGGTCAGTTTCAAATCAGATAGTTGCCTTCTCGTGATTATGGGCTATATATAGCTGATACCATTGTATGACTTTTTTCGGGTCCAATTTGATCAGACGCTACAAATTGTTAGTTGGAATTTACAATCAAATATCTTGAACTTTTGAATTCGGAAAGATCTATTTACACGTGAATTCTTGACTATTTGTGCATGCATTGCTCAGATTATGTGGCTTCAATAATAAGTTGGAATTTACACGTGAACTTCTCACTATTTAAATTAATTATTTATTCTCTGCCATACAATGTTATTGATGGGGATAACAAATATGTAATTAGATTGGATTGAATGTGTTAAGAAAAATTAATTATTTATTTCATGCAATATGGATAAAATTTAACGATTTCCTCCTATTGTCTTAAGGTTGCAATAGCTTTGGTAAGATAATAGAGTTTCAAACAAATATATTACAAGTTCATAAACTTTCCTGACACGTGACGTGGGGCATTTCTACAAAATTCATGCTTCGCCAATTAAAACGGGTAGCATCCATTCCAGTTCAGACAATGTCTGTTTCAAGGTTTCAAGGGGCAGGTAGAAAAACTAAAAGCGTGCATTTGGCACCATGCCCTCAAATTTCCAAAATTTTCTCGTGATGTAGAATCACATCAGCCTAACCGAACCATCAAACTACAACCTCAACCTGCACCTACATTGACAATGCTCTTCGGGTTTTGGATGCTACAAACGCATGTAAATATTATCTGGGGCTCATACACCGGGAATCGGGAACTGGGTTGTGAGGGCCTCAACTCTGTTCTGGAGATCCTTCACCTTGTGTGCCAATGGGAAATCCGGGGAAGCAACGAACTTCAAGAAATCCTGAAGCTTTGTTCCTGGAGCTGATTCTTTAGCTTCAAGAGTAATTTGCACACCCTCATGGATGAAGTCAGCAGTTGCTATAAAATCTTTCTCGGTGAATCCTCTGGTAGTCATAGCAGGCGAGCCGATCCTGATGCCACCTGGTACCAAGGCACTCTTATCGCCTGTAAAGTATAGGTAGTAGGAAGCAATAAGATGGCTGAACTAGGAACGTGGAAGAAACGCAGTGCGGTGAATCAGTAGTATCGAGTGCAAAAATTCGAGAACAAAATGGTAAAGAGTATGACTAACCAGGTACAGAATTCTTATTGAGAGTGATTGAGGCAATGTCCAAAATCTTCTCAACCCTGGCACCATCAGTCCCCTGCAATAGTACATCAATATTAATATCAATAGAAAATAAGGCTGAATGCATGTCAGTACCTCCTTTCAGAGATTTATCATTCTGTGTAGAAGGCAGTACATCCGAATGTCGACAAACATATTGTAATCGAACTTTACAGCAGACTCGGAATAAGTGGATAACTACAAAGCACGACCAAATTAATTTAGGCCAGTTTAATGTGTTTCCCCTGAACATTCAGATTGTAGTCCTACATCATAGGGCCAAATTATTTACGTTAACACATGTAAAATTGTCAATCCTGATGGAAACAGGCGTAGTCAATGGCAAAACTGGTTATGGCAGCAGGAAGTATTTATCAGCAAACAGTATCAGTAGCAAAAATCAAAATATGGAATTTGCTAAGATACTTACCAAAGGCCTCAGATCTACGAGAACCAAATGATTATCACTTCCCCCAGAAACCAACTTGTATCCTAGCTCAACCAGCCGATTGGCAAGAGCTCTACAGTTCGCAACAACCTGTAGAATTCTTGGAAGATAAGACATGAAAAGATAAGCAGGAAGGATACTTAACTAAGAAATCACCCCACCTGCTTCTGATATGTTTTGAATTCTTGGGATTGCGCATGCTTCAAACAAACTGCTAATCCGCCGATTGTATGATTATGAGGACCACCCTGAAAATAGTTCCATAGCATCAAATCTGAAGCAAGGAACACGTAGTTCCCTCAAAGGATATACCAAAAATCAATGTGAACATCAGTATGGAGTTACCTGTAAGCCTGGGAATACAGCATTATTGATTGCAGATTCCAAGTCAACCCCGAGTACAGGATCCTTTTTGAAGAAGATCATGCCACCTCTTGGGCCTCTAAGAGACTAAACAGGAGCGAACAAAGTCCAGTGAGACAGCAATAGGAGCAAATTCATGATCTGAAGACACTGAACATGGATTAAAACTCTCAACAGCAGAATCCATCAAAAGGTCCACATGATTATTCATTAGACTAATCAACAATTATTAGGTTGAGAAAGTATAGTCATAATTGCGAAACAGCTCTAATTCATTTTACAACCAACCTTATGTGTTGTTGTTGTGACAATATCACAGTATTCAAATGGATCAGCGACCACAGCAGCAGAAACAAGTCCGCTAATGTGAGCCATATCCATCATCAGAAAAGCACCAACAGAATCTGCAATCTTTAGCCACAATAATTAAAGAACTCGTTAATCATTTCAAAATATAAGAGATCGAAAAAGGGCACAAGTAAAACACAATACCTTCCTCATGCGAGGATAATCAAAATCACGAGGATAGGCACTGGCCCCAGCAATTATAAGCTTTGGTCGAAAGAGAATTGCAGTTTTCTCAAGCATGTCATAATCAACAATTCCTGTTCCAATCATAGGGGGAAATCAGAAAATAAGAAAGAATTAACACTAATTTCATTGCAAAACCCACAAACAAGAGACACACACCTGTTGTCTCGTTCAATCGATATGGCATCGACTCAAAGTAGATGGATGTCCCAGACACTCGCCTTTTGGGTGTCATGAATCCATGAGAGAGATGCCCTCCATGAGGCAAGTCCAAACCCTCAATAAGTCAAGTGTAAAAGCATGAGCACATTTGCCTTCTCAACCTTAAAGTCGAATAGCAAAAGATATCACAACACAAGATATAACGCTTACCATTATCCTATCATGTGGGCTGAGAATTGCAGTATAAACCTCAAAATTGGCAGGCGAACCAGACAACGGTTGAACATTCACACCCCATTTCTTCCTGTCTAAGCCAAATGCAGCCAGAGCCCTTTGTTGGCACAGAGTTTCTAGCTCGTCAATGAACTCATTCCCACCATAATACCTGAGGATAATCAACAAAAAAAAGTTTAACTCTTACAACTTCTAAAAAATGCTAATAGCAACGGGTTTTATTTGTATTACCTTTTACCCGGCAATCCTTCAGAATACTTGTTAGTTAAGCACGAGCCAACAGCTTCCATCACGGCGCGAGAGGTAAAGTTCTCAGAGGCAATCAACTCGAGGCTTCTAAACTGCCTGTTCTTCTCCTTATCAATAATACCTCGCACCTCCGGATCCACATCATGAAGCCCATCGTCCTCAAAACTGCTACTTTCACCTACACAACAGCTTCCCTTAAAACTACAAGCCTATCAATCATCATTCTTCTTTTCGCTTAAAAGGCGCGGTCTTTATATCGCAATAAACATAAAAAACAAACACCCACATCAAAACACAATTAAAAGTTTCCATCTTTATGAGCCCCATAGAGAAACGGAGTCGTCTCGTACCTGGGATACCGTGTCCGGAAGCGGAGACCGAGGAGGGCGGACGACCGGCGACCAAGCTACCTTCCAGGTGATAGGGCTGCAGCTTCTTGAAGCTGACCAGAGAGGCGTTGAGCTTCTTCTGGGGAAGAGAAGGCGACACGTGGGGCGACCAAACGGGGTGTCGTTGCTGGGTGAAAGAACCCATCATCCCCCCGGCGGCTCCTCCTCCTCCGCCTCCGCAAGCTTGCATCTTTTGGAACCGCTGAAGGAACTAATAATAGCTAAAGTGAATGAGCTTGTATGGAGCGAGAATTATGTATGTAAAGGGGGCGGCGAGAGAGAGAGAGAGAGAGAGAGAGAGGCAGAAGAAGAAGTGCGGCTCCGGTTTTTAAGAACGAGGGAGCGGCGCGGTCGGGCATTTTAAGTTGGAAGTAGTGAGAATATATATATGGAATTTTTGGAATTCAATATTACTACCCTCGTTGGGCTCTTGAGAAGGGGCTCGCTCTCTTTTATGGGCTGGCTGGTTTGCCAAATATGTTCAGCAGCAAATCAGATAACTATGATCGATCGAGATTTAAATCAGATAATGTTTAAAAATGTTGGACTGATATAAACTGATTAATTATAGAAATTAAATATAACAATAATGACTTTCAGTTAATCCATGCAGTAGCCTTTGCCGTATCAAGGTAGGAAGGATTTGGCAACCACATTAGAACCGTATCTATTTCATTTAAAATGAACTTTCGACGCAAAATAAGTTATGAATGTTATGCAACCTCTTAATCTGGTCGGTCTTGAGAAAAAAAAAATAGTGCACAAATCCTGTTTTATGCTGTCGGGCACCGGAAAAGATCATGATTGGTTTTGGCACAAAACATAAAGAGGGAAGCAAAATCGTTGGACAAATTTCGGAGTTCTGAGTAGTAATGATCAAACGACATGATCAACCGCAAATGTAGGAGATTCTCATGATTAGTGTGTCATGAAATGATAAGCAGCAGCTATGTAATGTCAACTACTTAAACTGCAAACTAAATTACTGTCACCACACAGTTATAGTCATGGGCAGCACTTGCATGAGCAGAACAGCTTTCTCCCCGTTACATTTTAGTGCGACACTCACCTAAAACTGATAGTGAGAAGAACCAAGGAGATTGAAACGTTATCATAAACCGATTTTCAAGAGGTTTTATCGTTGTTCGTTCGTTATCACTTGCGAGCAACAAAAAGGCCTAATCTTCTCTCAGACTGTTGATGACATATCATTCTCAGATTTTGTCCTGCACACCACCAAATTACTTATTTGAGCACATATGCATAAAAATATAAGCACACAACATTTGCGATCAGCGTAGAAGATGTATATCTATACAAGGGCACGTTCAGATAATTCAAATCAACCAACATGAACGTGGAAGCATTTCAATCAACATAGCCATGTATAATAGCTTGAGGTGTGGAAAATTCAGGAGGCTCAACTCAGCCACTAGGTGGTTGAAGTCAACACTAGTGAGATAAACAATAACAGAAGCTAAGCAAAACTGAAAGAGGACAATAAAAACAGCACTAACGAGAAAATGCAAATGGAGAACAAGAACAAACGCACAGTTGATAGTGCCAAAGCAACTAGTTAATCGGAAACATTTTCAAGCAAAACTGGAGAGGAGACCCGTCATCAAGCTTATTACAATAAAAGTAATTACTGCATAGATGGATACAATGGTTGAAGTGAATTCTGAAAGCAAATTCAGCACTTACTTGTGGTCAGAAGGATTTGGCATGAGTTCATATACAATATTTACAACAGCGTCCCTCTTCAACTGTTGTTCATCATGAGGCACAAGCGTCAGCAAATAATAATACAAGAACTCAAGAATCAACTTACCAATTTCAGAAAAAAATGATTACCTGAGTTGCTTCACCCTTAAAGCCAATGTACAGTATCTTGCTTGTATCACCACCAAAACTATCAGGGAAGTGCAGTGTGATATTTGCCACACCCTGAAACTTGGAGTACCTGTAAGTGCAATCATAAACCAAATAAGGTTGTTTGATTCTACAACTCACAACTGAAAGGATGAGAACCAAGAGCATGAAGCAACCCCACTACATCAAGATAGTAGAGAGATGAAGCATTCAGTGGTAGAAGCTACCTGGTTTGGTACTCTAGCAGTCCTTGTGAAGATTCTGCAAGATCCCACTCCTATAAATAAAAGGAGAACGATTTCAATTCAAGTTACAAGAACCAAATTGTGCAAGAGCTCACCAGCTAGATGCGATTAAAAAAGGTACCTGAACAGCTTGCATGCTCTGTGCATCAGAGAAGTCAATCCCCTCCCGATTGATAAACCTGAGGCATCCAACAAGAAACTCTTTCATGACCACTTGTTGGGATATTCAAAGAAGAACTAGCATCATTCAACAGAAACCAACACCCACTACATTAAAGGGTAAGCGAGACAGTCTGTTTGATATGAGCAGCACATAAAACCACTGCTACTGATTTAGATTAGCAGCATCCCAGCCCAAAACAGCACCCAAATCAATCATGAGCACAATTAAGAAGAAGAAAGAAGCAATCGACTGTTCACACACAGCAAGCACACAAAGAGAAGGCAGCCTAAGTAGAACAATTGCTAGATGGAGAATCAAGCATACATTTCTCTATCAAACCACCTCAGCACCATATGTTCAGCACACCAAAAAATCTTCCAGGGCCACTACAAACCATCGAACAAGCCAATAAAAAAAAATAGTCGGAAGAACCACGAATACACAAACCACTTACACTCTCATCTTGGAGGGACTGGTTCCGTCCGAACCGCCCACAACAGCAATGCTCTTGACCTTAACATCCGTAGTAAATCTACAATACAACATAACAGAAACTCTTCCAGTCATCGAAATCGTTAAAACAGCTAAACAAAGACAAAATGAAAAAGCTCATGGCCCATCTTACGGTATGAAGACGAGCAGCTCGGGGTCCCCCTCGTTGCTTTCCAGGTGCTCCTGTGTTAGGGTTTCACAGCGGAATCATAAGCCAAGCTCGGTAATTACAAAAATAAATAAATAAATCGAAAAAAAATGAAGAAGCTAAAAAGGAAGGAGAAAGCGGTTACCCCGGAGTCATCGAGTCGGTGCTCCCAAGCCTTGAAAACCGACTTCGCACTTCCAGGAACTGCCTCGTTCAGTGCAATTACCTGCTGATTCATCAATTAACCATTAAATGCGCCTCATTATGGATATTTTATTAAATTAAAAGATAATAAAATAGATAAATAAACGAAAAGAGGGGAAAAGAAAAAAAAGGAACGGGAGAGGAGGACCTTGGGGAGGTCGATGTGCTTGTAAAGAGACCAGTTGGAGGAGCAGTCGTGGTCCTCGCAGTCGTGATCGTGTAAACACGAACCCATTTTTAATTACTCCCTTATTTAAAATTTAAAAGTAATTAAAAATAATAATCTGTTTTATTGAAGCTTAATAATTATTATTAACTGGAAAACGATCGGAGCCTTCTCGGGGACGGAGGACTTCTCTTCTCTGTTCTTTCTAATCTACTGCTCCCGGTGCTCCCAATCCCAGAGGCGAGGAGCAGACTTGCAAACGCCGACGTTTTCGGATTGGATGGATAATTACGTACTGGTCCTTGTGTCTTATAGTTAATTCGTAATCGATCAACAATATTGTAAATTAATAAAATCTTATCTTATATGTAATGCGATTGTATTTTCAATTTTTCAAATGAAAATATCTGTATGATTTGACAGAATTATTCCATATTGATTGATATAAGATAATTTATGGTAGCTAAATAGATTTCTCCGATCATTATCTTACGAATAACTTAATAATGTTTTGGTACATTCTATTATACTTACGGTCACTCCTTATAATTTATTCCCATAAAAATATATTATATCATTTACCTTTTCAGTACCAACTAATATAAATTCAACCCTAATGAAAATTTTAGACAACAGAGCTTTGGGCCCATACTGCCACAGATCAAAGCCCATAAACTTGAACTGGAAAATCTACTCCGGAGCCCAATCTCTTCGGCTGAAGGTCATCATAGAAGCTCGAACAGTATGGGCCTGAGGCCCAGTTGAAGCTCTAAACGCACCGTTTCAGCAAAGAACAAAACCGAGATCCGATTCTGTCCACGGGGGAAAGAAGCGGGAGCATGGAAGCGGGAGAAGGCTCGGGGGCAGCGACCTACGCGCTGAAGGCGGCGCGTATGTTCCCGGAGGACATATTATTCTGCGTGGACGTGGACCGCGAGTGTACTGCGGAGATGAAGACGACCGGTCGCCCGATGACGAGGCTGGACTCCATCAAGCAGGCCATCCTCGTCTTCATCAACGCCAAGCTCTCCATCAACCCGGACCACCGCTTCGCCTTCGCCGAGCTCTCCAAGTCCGCCTCCTGGGTATGCTAATTAACTAGCTAACCGCTACTCTTTTAATTAATTACCTTGATTATTAATAGATTACCAACCTTGATTGTTTATGTTAATTTGAGGTTTTGTGATTTGATTGGTTTGTTAGGTTAAGAAGGAGTTTAGTGGTGAGGTGGAATCCGCTGTTTCCGCGCTTCGGTTAATAATCGCGGCGAGTTCTTCGTCACCCTCTTCCGGGCAAGCTGATCTCACCAACCTCTTTCGCATTGCTGCTCACGAGGCTAAGAAATCTCGTGCTCAAAACCGGATTCTGCGAGTGGTAACTGTTTCTTCTCGGATACATTTTTTTCTTTTTCTTTGTTAAATATGTACTAAATTTGCGTGTGATGTTTCGTGCAGATACTTGTATACTGTCGATCCTCGTTGAAGCCACAGCATCAGTGGCTAGCTAACCAGAAGCTTTTCACTTTAGATGTAATTTACCTCCACGACAAGCCTGGACCGGAAAACTGTCCCCAGGAGGTTTATGATTCTCTTGTGGATGCACTTGAGCACGTCAGTGAATACGAAGGGTTTATCTACGAGACAGGGCAGGGCATGCGAATACTTCTTCGGTACATGTGTATACTGTTAGCTCACCCGCAGCAACGTGTCCCACAGGACGATATGGACATACCCAAATCTCTGATTAAGAAGTCGTCTGCATCTGATTCTGGTAATGACGAAGAGATGGTTCCTATTGCCAGCCAATGATGATATTAGAGTGATCATCAAGTGTCGAGGCAAACCCCGTGCAAATAGTTAGCCGAACACTTAATTAGAATGAGATCTTTTGATCTGCAGTGTTCGGCGACAAATTGTGTTTACTAGTTCACTTGTCTGTATGTTGATGATGGATATATTTTGCAAGGTGGATTTATTATCACACGAGCGGTTCCAGTTTCCCAACCATCTTTCTTGGAATTTAAGACTGCGATACTTGAAATGGAAGAAGGCCGGCCGGGTCCGAGACGATTTTGCGGACATTCTTGAAGCTTGGTATGTTCTCTGACCATGGAAAAGATTGTTTCACTTTCACCATCTTTCTGCCTCAGTTATTTAATCACCCGATATCCAAAGGTCTATTAGGCAACATGTTCAAACTCTTACAAGATAAGAGATTAGTATACTGATAAGATAGCTAGAAACAGGTGTCTGAACATGTATTTGCTCTGCTCATTAGATTAAGAGATAGGATAAGGTATTAAACGTGTGGAACTAAGCTGATAAGTTCCCTTCCCTGATACATTATCATATTACAATTATTATCCCTTGAGACGCACGCTCTTGTTCTTCAGATACTATATGAAAAGTGCATTAAGAGCCGGCTTCAGGATTCTTTACTGCGTTGGAGATGACAATCTTATCACTTCACCCTTCATCTCTATCCCAATATTTATTAGTTGGTCTCTAATTCCTCAAAAAGTTTCGGATTCGGGATTTATCCATAATACAAAATTATCGAAAGAATAACTAAATTCGGACTTTAAATAACATAGATTTTTTTTGGTGAAATAAATAACATAGATTTATCAAAAGAATGTTGATATAAATGTTTTATATTATTCAATCGGTCATCCAGTCTTACATTACTTCCTAGGTGTCAAATAATTGACACTCATTATTGGATTAAAATAAGGTTTTAAGCTTTTTTACGCACTAAAATTAAAGAAGCCTTCGTAGTTGTGTGCCAATAGCAAGCCAAGTTGACTCTTTCACAAGTCGTATACCCTGCAATATTCGACACATCAACATTTTGTGATTGAAAACAAAATCAAAAAGCTTGAATTAGTACAATTATTGTAATTGCAAAGGTGCAAACGTTTACTACGGAGATCTCATATTTGAATATGATAATACAGTAGTTACGCAAAAATTCAATTTGCATAAGTATGGTCTTTTTTTTTTATAATTATGTGCAAAAGTTATGTTACTCTTTTGTAGTTAGACATCTCTTATTTCGAACTATAACAATCATTTTGATTGGTTCCTTATCAACAATGTCTTAACACCTTGCAACTTGCAAGTCACAACTTGCAATAAGCAGGTTATTTAAGAAAAGTAGGGGCAATCATTATCAATAAGATATTTCGAAATTTTGATATCTTTCGGAATCATATTTACAATGGCAATTGTAATCGGTGAGAAGTTTAAGCCTCCAAACCTGGAAAGTCAAATATAACGGTCTGCCAACAAAAAACTCTTTAAGGATTTCACCAAAAAAATCCTCGTAGGGATTATGTCACTCAAAAAAGGTAAAAAATGAACCTCCCCTAGATAATCGTCAACTCACAACAGTGATATTGGAAACTAACTATCAGAATTTAAAAAATGCAAAGTTTAAGGAAAGTCAACAAACCATCTAACTCTCGACCATCAACCATACATCAACTATACAAAAATTCCAAAATACCTATAATTTTTTTCTAATTTAAATAAAAATTGTTGAATTTGAAACTTCACAATGTCATTTTTTGAAAGGTAAATATTCATACCACCATGATTATACCAAGAATTGAACCTCTACTAAAGTTGGTCATTGTATATTCTGATTAACCTCACAAAGCTAAACTGAAGCCAACTAAACGAGATAAACTTCAACATGCTACTAAGTACTATTTAAAAATTTCTTACTAAAGAAACCATTTTTCTTGTTTCCATTATTAGAATCACCGAGGATAAGTTTTCCATCTTTGTATATTTTATTTTTTTTGGAATCCGTAGATACAAGCATCTGCGCAGGTCAGACCACAAATAAAAGAATACTGACATTATAACCGGAATTAAATCAATTCCACGGGCTTTGTGTGTTAAGGAATAATGCTAATAAATAAGCATTACACGTCTAAGGAGATTATTTCCTACAAATACAATGTTACACCTCAGATCAGATGCCCCTTAGGAGGAATCTTGGGCTGCTCCACCATTAATTAACAGCGAATTATGGAACGGAGCTTGTGCTTTCAGCTCACTGGGAGCCACCTATTATGTCACACAAATTGTTGTTAATTGCTTAAAAAAATTCAGATCAATTATCATGATGGTCGTTCTAATTTAAACAATAGATTATTCAAATTCGTTAGTAATCTAGCTATGTTTATATTTATGTGAAAGATTTGTCATTTTTTAAAAGTATAATTCGACAAAAACAAAATTAGATTAGTCGGACAATATTAGGTGTTACTAACAAAAAAAAAAATGTTAGTTATATTAACATGGCGGTTTACTTTGGACCCTTGGATAGGGTGATCAGGATCAATGAAAATATCATTTCATAATAGGAATTATACTATAAAAAGCTGGCTTGCGAATCAAGAAAATAACTTGTAGTAGCCAGCTGGTTGAGAGATGGGAATCTGCATATCCTCTGCATCTGCAGAGATACACCAAGAAAAAGATGGCCTTGAAAATGCCATGTACTTGGAAGACAACTTTGACAAATCTGGTTATATCTGCACTAGAGCTGGAAGTAAAGGGTTGAACCAAGATGCTGCTGTTCTTCATCAGGTTGGTTACTTCATCCATTTGTCTTTGCTTCTTTTTGTGTCATAACTATATGGTAGCATGTCTTATGTTCGCGGGCAACGACTATTCTCGGACCCTTATAGGCGGTCCACTTAATCCAAACATGAAACTAAGCTTAAGAATATTCTGGTCATTTACTATTTATACCAAAGTTCCTATGCATATGCCTAAGTACAACTAATTCCTGATTTGGATTTGTCATTATGTGATCTACAAGAACTATGGAACAGAACTTGGAAGCTTTTGTGCGGTCTTTGATGGGCATGGGAAGAATGGTCATGTAGTGAGTAAGATTGTGAGGAACAGGTTGGCGAGTCTTGTACTAGAGCAAAAGGATGCCTTGCAAAAGACGCAGGAAGTACCAAAAACCGATGATGGGAGTATTGTTAGCGATATCGAGCAAGTTGGTGAGGATTTTCCTCGTTGGAAAGAGGCATGTGTCGGTGCCTTCAAGGTGATGGACAAGGAGATCAAGCTTCAGGAGAATCTAGACTGTACTTGCAGCGGGACAACCGCAGTTGCTGTCATAAGACAGGTACTTGAAGTTGTTGTCTGTTGTCATTTTACTACTTTGTGATTGATAAGTTCTTTTTGTCTGTCAACTGCTTTGATCTCTAATTTCACAAATTTGATCAGGGTGAAGATCTTGTTATAGCAAATCTCGGAGACTCGAGGGCGCTGTTAGTTACTATCGATGACAATGGTCTCTTGCCTGTTCAACTGACAACTGATCTGAAGCCCTCTGTAAAGGGTAGGTGTGTGATTCCATTCTAGATGATCTATGCATTAGCTTTCTGAGTTTCACAAACCAATTAATTTTCTTGGAAAATTCAGGGGAAGCAGATAGAATAAAGAAGTGCAATGGAAGAGTGTTTGCGCTTGAAACAGAACCGCACATCCAGCGTGTGTGGCTCCCCAACGAGGACTCTCCGGGCTTGGCCATGTCTCGTGCATTCGGAGACTTCGTTCTCAAGAACCATGGGATCACTGCATTACCACATGTCACAAATCACCGCATTGCTCCTAATGATCAGTTCATCGTTCTAGCTAGCGATGGGGTAAGCACGCTAGTCCAATTTACTTACGGAATACTCGTGGCATCAGTAATCCAGTTTGACCCTTCAAGGTTTCCATGTGCAGATATGGGATGTGCTCAGCAATGAAGAAGTTTCCTTGATCGTGTGGGGGGCTGATTCCGAGACATCAGCAGCAAAGGCGGTGGTGGACGCGGCGACAACCACATGGAAAAAGAAGTATCCGACTGCCAAGATAGACGACTGCACTGCCGTGTGCCTCTTCCTACAAACGAAGCAGCAAGACTCCGCGATTTAGACTGATCAAACACAAGAGTGAAGGACAAGGAAGATGACCATTGCAGGAGCTTCTCTGCCGGGGATACAGAGGACTCCGGTTTCGAGCTCGGGGAAAGAGATCAAACTACGTTTGTTTCCTGTAAAAATACTACAAGAAAATTAAGGTTAACTACTTGCCAAGTTTAGATTAGACATGCATCACACCGAATTGCAGCAAGTGCTTCAAAGTAGATGCTGTAGAAAATTCAGTATATTATCTTCGGAGAGACTTTTATTGGTTATATGTCCATTGTGTCAATTAATTTCGTTTCAGGTAGACTCTACCGAAGCGTTCTTGGCCTTCTGTGTAAGGGGATTCACTGTATTTCACAAACTAGGATCAAGAGTTTGATATTTTTACGCATAATCCCATGATTCACAAGTGCACGAATTTTTCTAATCAAAGAAGGCGACACGGGGAATAAATATGGAAACCTCGACTTGTGAAATGAGTCAAAAGCCTTAGCAAGGGAATTTCCCACTTAAAAAGCCAAATCAATCTCTATAGGAAGGGGATTGTGGAACAAACGGCAGTACACGAGTCACACTACATCTTTGGACACTGGTGTCTGGTGGTATATGATTTGTTGTTAGCCAGGGGTGTACTGTCAAAAATTAGCCGCTTCACTGTATGTAGGCTTATCATATCTATTGCAAGAGTTTTAGCAAATTGTTTCAATTCTCACGAGGCATATATCTGTTGATCTTAGATATCGTTGCTTGTAATTTACGAGTAAGTGGAGGTTTTGTGCTGCTTTGTCTTTGTGATTAAGCATGTAACTCCAAAGTTCAAACTGAAAAATGAAAACTTCAATTCTTCCTAGCATCTCTTCTACGTGTAAACGTATTCGCAATTGAAAACTCAGACCGTCTTCAAGACATTCGTCAGCTTTTGATGGAATGAAAACTTAATGAAAGAATAATGCAGATTGGCCCTTTGGAAGGCTCAGCTACTGATCCAATAGTCGGGTCACGGGAGATCCGAAGCAAGACGAGTAAATAAACTCGTATTGGCCTATACTTGTCCAAAATTCCTGCATTATCCACTGCAATTGGCTAAGAAGAATTTAGGTGGATCAGCAGATAATTATAGGAATCGCGGTTTTCAGTTTGTCAGCGTAGCCAATATAATGTGCAGACAATCATCGATCTGTCTTGGTTTCCGTACATTCTGCTTCTTAAGTTTTAAACTTGTGAACTTCAATAATTTATATTACAAAATATTTAATGCAGCAAAAAACAATGTTAAATAACAATATATACTCTATGGTACTAAAACAAACTCAACCATCGGGCTTAACCTTGCTTGAAACTTTCTAGCACAAGCTTTGGCCTCTAAAATTAATGGGGTTTCCTCCACAAAATTTGTTCCCATGAACCTTGGATCACGACAATCAATAACAATCTTGTTCAAGTTTACGGCGATCTCAATGATGTACGTGACAAGTCTAGCATCTGCCTCATCTCCTATGAATCCAACAAATTCAAACTCTTTTAGGTGTTGATGCGGGACCGGTCTAGGCTCTATTATTTCTCTCGGCTTCAAAGTTGGAGCTAAAGACAAAACCCCTCTTCTCTGAAACAATGGTAAAACGAATTCTCAAGCATCACTTTGAATGAAATCAAAGAGACTGGACGATCCATTTTTAAAAATTATCACAAATTTGCGTTTTGTAACTTGAATGATTGAAAATTGAGGTTTTGCCAGTAAAGACAAACAAACACACCAAAAAGTTATTTTGTCCAAGCACAAAGATAGCATAAATTCACACCAATTCATAAGCTACATATTACCTTCACAACAAATCTTCTCAAAAGCGGAGACGCCTCGACCCATGAAGTTAAGCAAATGAACCTGGCATCGTAATGTGGTGAAACAATGATCATCAATTCCTTAAGATTGCTTAACATGGGGATTTCTATGGGCCACTTTGATTCCTGAAACATTGCAGATAAACATTAAAAAAATAATCTCATCATCCACATAGATACCAAACATTAAACATGAAGACAAACCTGAGGAATAGCCCGAACCCGATGGCCGAACACGATCAGTGAAAGAGTCTCTATTTGAGCAAGATGGCATTTGAAAAGATGAAAATTATCAACTAAGAAGCTATAAACACCATCTATGACCAACATCTCAGTAAGTTGTGGTGCTCTCAAGCTCATTCTTTTCGTTACATTACTTGAGTACTTCAATGATGTGAGATTCGGCACACAAATCTCAAAAATCTGTAAATTGCAACCATGTATATCCAACGCCTTCAAACGAACAGGATTATCTACTTTTAGGCTGAAGAGAATATCTGAAGCATGAACACGTAAAGATTCAAGGAAAGGACAATATTCTAAGACACGCTCGATCTGCTTGCCAGATACCTTCATACTGTGTAGGCTGAGAGCCGTAAGAGAAGTGCAACATCTTGATGGAAACCGGTATTGTGGATCCCAGTCCCAACTATAGGGGCCGGACAAGTCTAACTCAAACTTTTTAACTTTCTTTGCCATTGCAAATTTGACCCATTTGTCAATTTGGCACATATTTGGTTCGTCTAGGGGCAAAAAAATTCTGAATTCATCTAGTGTTTCTCCTCGATATGAATCAACAAACTGATCTACCCGATGAATGAGCTGGGCCAATTCAATTGGATGCAATCTCCGAAAAGGCTTGAACTTCTCACCAAAATTCAATTTCATTGCAACTAAGTTGGGAAGAGGAGCCCACCGGCGCGAAAGAGCGCTGCATCTTCCTGATTCTTGCGCGGTCAATAGAGAGAGAATGCGAACAAGGATGTCATCCGGCAACTTGCTAATCAGATCCTCCCCTCCGATGCCACCTTCAGTCTGGATTTAATTTATAGAACCATATGTGCATTATAAACACTTACATCAAATGCAAAAAACATATATACTAGCTAATTATCGCCCCCTTCAATACTGAGTCCTCCATTCTATCGACTCAACGGAAAATATTCACTCTTTTCTCAATGAGTTCAAACAATAGATACGGTGGCCTCGTGGGCAAAGTTTCAGTCTTTTCAACGAGTTCGAACAATTAATACAGAGACCTTCACTCTATCCACTAAAGTGCAAAGATTCAGTTCGAACAATAAATACCGAGGCCTCAGGGTAAATATTCAGCCTTTTTCAACGAGTTCGAAGGGCAAAGATTCAATCTTTTTCAAAGGAGTTCGAGAAATTGGAGAATCCTAAGGAAGGGCGTACCTTTGATTGCTTCTTCTTCTTCTCGTTCATCTTCTCCCGTGAATGTATGGGAAAAGGGCAGTGCGGGATTTTTTTTGTTGGAAATTAGGGTTTGTAAGTAGATATTGGGAAATTCCGACAATCTGAGGAACATGTTCAAAAGGAGGTGAGATATTCATAACCGACTTTCTAAAAAGAGGTTTACTGTTGGGCAAATTACGTTTTTTCTCAACTACTATTGACAGATAGGGTCAGTCCTTATACTTAAGGTGAGAGGTTCGAGACCTCAAAAAACTCATACCGAATGGTAAAAACAATTTCTCCCACAATTTTATTCCACAAAAAAAAATTATTGTTTTTCCTCCGAGAATTTCTTATTTTCTTAAAAATTACTTGAGGACAAACTCTTTTCAGGTTCCGGTTCCGTGTGCGTGCATGGTAAAATACTAAAATGTATGATCGGGGTTCGTCACATTGTTGTATCACGGATACGAGTACTTGATTAGGATCGGGTTGTAGTCGAGGCAAGTGTTGGACACTTTCTCCGTAAGACGAGATTGCTCCGTATATTTCAGTGCGTACGGGATAAGGCAATCATCCCCAAGATACAACGACTATCGGGCGTTTCCAAGAACGTTGCACACGAACTCGAAACTTTCGGGCGAACCCTTATATACCCGGAACTTTCTTGACTCGGATTTTCTAGTATGAAGAACGGGGGAAGAGAAGAAGCAGATAATGCAAGTGTCGCTGGGATGATCTAGAAGTGAGGAGGGCATGCCTATTTATAGGCTGGTGGTGGCAGGGGGATCAGGCACTCCGAGGGGACGCGTCCATTGGCATTTCCTGTCTGGAGCCCCTTCTGGATAGACTTGGATCTTATCCAGTCCATCGTGTCCCTTCGGAACCTGACAGACAGCCTTGTCCTGATCCGGTCTGCCACGTGTCGCTCTCTGGTTGACCCTTATCTGCCACCTCGTGTCCGTTCGGAGACCGAACTCATCCGTTGCCCCTCGCACCCTGTCGCTGTATGGATTTCGGATCACTCCAGAAATTTCCAAAATACTTAAGGCTCCTCAGAGCTCCTCGCGACGTGGCGAGCGTGCGAAGTGCCAAGTACACCTCAATGCACCCAAGCACCCGCTCCCGGCCTCGAGCCCGTGTCCGGTCCTAGTCCCATGCCCGCGCCCACGCCCTTGCTCATGCTCGGACGGTGCTAAAGCACCGTCCTCGCAATCAACAGAAAGTCAACGAAAAATCAACTGAAAGTCAACTCGAAGTCAACATAGGGAGAGGTCAACCAAGTGAAAGTGCAAGTAAGGGAATTCCTTATAAACTAAGAAAAATTCCTTGCACTTTCCTATGTGGTACACACCCCTTTACACTCCATTTCCTTTTCCTTAACCATTTGGCTTTTGGGCCTATTGGGCTTGGGCTCATTCACTAATATTTCCAACAATCCCCCACATGAATGATGACCAATGCATGCAGACTCTAATTGAAAGTTCCGATGTGCTATTATTGCATCGAGACAGGTAGCTTGCGGCTTTGAACCTTCTCTAGTAAGATGTTATCGGATTTATTCGCTGCTCGGTGAACGCAATGTCTTGAACCGTGAGCTTTTTGCGTAAACCAAGATAATAACATTTACACAATAACAACCCTAGTATATTTAGGTTCTCACGTTGTGTCCTTTTCGGCCATGGACCATATCTTGGATTCATAAGTGTTTTTCTTATTTGAAGCAGCCTCACTTCACACTTACATAGGTGATCTCCTATCAGAAGTATCCTGCCATACTTCACCTTCAACAAGGTATAGGAATCATTAAAAGAAAAAATGCTTAACCTAGCCACACCTCTGTAGGTCGACACCTGGGCAGCTTCTGAGAATGGGTTAGGTTCCAGGTGATTAACTGAACCCTCCATAACTTAGTTGTCTCGTTGAACCAAGTTTGTGGGATCTCCACTCATTATGGTTGAGTTACAGCTATGGACGTCCTTTAGTGTGTAGACTTTAATCCCATTCCCCTTACTGCATTGTACATTTGATCTCGATTGATTCCTTTCGTAAAAGGATCAGCTATGTTGTCCTTGGACTTTACATAGTTAATAGTGATCACCCCGCTTGAGATCAACTGCCTAACGGTATTATGTCTCCGACGGATATGTCGAGACTTACCGTTGTACATTGTACTTTGTGCTCTCCCGATTGCAGACATGCTATCATAATGTATTAATACGGGAGGTACCGGTTTTTCCCAGCACGGAATGTCCTCTAGGAAATTTCTAAGCCATTCAACTTCTTCCCCAGCTTTGTCTAGTGCTATAAACTCCGATTCCATTGTGGATCGAGCTATGCACGTTTATTTAGAGGACTTCCAAGACACAGCTCCTCCTCCTATGGTGAATATATATCCACTCGTAGATTTGGAGTCCTTCGTGTCTGATATCCAATTTGCGTCACTGTATCCTTCTAATACAGCTGGATATTTAGCATAGTGTATGCCATGGTTTATGGTATGCTTCAAATACCGTAAAATCCTTTCTAGAGCTAGCCAGTAATCTTTTCCTGGATTACTTGTGAATTTGCTAAGCTTACTAACTGAGTACGCAATATCGGGACGAGTACAATTTGTTAAATACATCAAACTCCCAATAATTTGTGCATACCTCAGTTGGGATACTGGGTCCCCTCGATTCTTAGCTAAGTGTAGATTTAAGTCTACCGGTGTCTTAGCTGGAGGTTTGTCAAATGTTTTGAATTTCTTGAGCACGTTTTCCACATAGTGGGATTGTATCAAAATAATTTCATCCGCTTTTCTAGAGATCTTTATCCCTAGTATGACATCTGCCAGACCCATATCTTTCATGTCGAAGTGATTCTTCAACATGTTCTTAGTTTTCACAATAACCTCGTTATTGCTTCCCATAATTAGTAAGTCATCCACGTAGAGACATACAATTATGTAATCTTCAGGCGTGCCTTTAATGTAAACACATTTATCGCACTCATTGATCTTGATCTATCAGGTGAATCGAGCTTTGTATTTATAGATTGATCTATCAGCTTTGTATTTCCTTTTAAGGATCTACCTGCATCCCAAAGGTTTGCAGCCCGGTGGGAGATCCATGATTTCCCACTTGTGGTTTTGCATAATAGACTCTATCTCACTATTGATAGCTTCCTTCCAGAGAGGAGAGCATCTAGACTCGACAATGCCTTTTGGATTATCCTGGGTTCATTTTCTAACGCATAGGTTAGATAGTCTAGACCGAAGGATTTGGCTACCTTTGTCCGCTTGCTATGTCTAGGTTCCTCGTCTTCCTGACTTGACCCTTGCGTAGTCTCGTGTGTCCTTTTCTTGGGACTTCCTTCTTTTCTTTCCTTATTAGGAAATATATCTTCAAAAAACATTGCGTTTCTTGATTCAATAACCATTCCCGCGTTAATTTCCGGGTTTTCAGATTTATGCACCAGAAATCGATAGGCACTACTATTTTGTGTATATCCGATAAAGATGCAATCAATGGTCTTGGGTCCTATCCTTACCTGCTTAGGTTTAGGTACTTCGACCTTTGCTAGGCACCCCCACACTTTAAGGTAACCATAAGAAGGTTGTCTTCCTTTCCATAGCTCGTATGGAGTTTTGTCCCTTTTCTTGTGTGGCAACTTATTTAGAATGTGGTTAGGTGAGAGCACGGCTTCCCTTCACATGTTCTGGGGTAAGCCCGAGCTAATCAACATAGCATTCATCATCTCCTTAAAAGTTTGATTTTTACGTTTAGCTATGCCATTCGATTGAGGTGAGTATGGAGCAGTCGTCTGATGAATAATACCATGTTCTCGGCAAAGTTCCTCAAACGGAGCTACATATTCTCCTCCTCGATCACTTCGGATCATTTTGATTTTTACGCTGAGTTGATTTTCAACCTCATTCTTATACCTCTTAAAGGCCTCAAGAGCTCCATCTTTACCTTTTAAGAGATACACGTAACAATATCTTGTGCAATCATCGATAAATGTGATAAAGTATTTCTTTCCGCCTCTAGTTTGCACGTGTTTCATATCGTAAGTGTCCGTATGAATTAATTCTAAAGGCGTGGTACTTCTTTCCACCGAATGGAAAGGTGCTTTGGCCATTTTAGCCTCCACACATACCTCACATTTATCGGAAGGGTTGAACTCTAGATTCGGTAATAAATTTAAGCTTACTAATTTTCTTAGCGAGTTTAAATTTACGTATCCTAATTTACCATGCCATAAATTAGAACACTCGGCCAAATAAGAAGAAACTTTAACTACATTACGACCGTCAAAATTAAACTTGCGATGTACAGTTATTATATTCATCTTAAAGAGCCCCTTTTCTAGGTAACCCTTGCCTAAAAATTGACCCGCTTTGGTCAGTATAAACTTATCCGACTCGAATACAAGTTTAAAACCAGCTTTGCTTAATGCTAAGCCAGAAACTAAGTTCTTGCGGATGTCTAGAACATGCAGCACATCATTGAGAGTCAACTCCTTTCCTGAGGTCAGCTTCAGGACCACCTTGCCTAGTTCGACAATGTTGGACGTTGCGGAGTTTCCCATGAACAGCTTTTGGCCATTGATTGGCATGTAGTACGAGAACAACTCCTTGTCTGAGCAGACGTGGCGAGTAGCTCCAGTATCCACGAACCACTCCCTTGGATTGTCCACTAGGTTGGCCTCGAACATCACAGCTGATAGATCCATCTGGTCTTCGGCTAGGTTGGCCTTTCCTTGGTCGTCCTTCTTTGGTAGGCGATAATCTTTAGCCATATGGCCGGGTTTCCCGCAGTTGTAGCAAGCGCCCTTGATCTTCTTATTCTTGCTCTTATTAGGCTCTTGCTTCTCATGCTTGTCCCCGGACTTCTTTCTCTTCTTGCCACCTTTACCTTCGGCGAGGTTCACGGTGCTTTTGGAAGGGGCCTTGCCTTGTTTGACTTTGGACTTTCAGTTGTCTTCCTCGATCCGAAGCCTCACGATTAGGTCTTCTAGGCTTATATCCTTCCTCTTATGCTTGAGGTAGTTCTTAAAGTCCTTCCAGAGCGGGGGGAGCTTCTCGATTACCGCAGCCACTTGGAAGGACTTGCTGAGTTGCATCCCTTCGGCATATATCTTGTGAAGGATCAGCTGCAACTCTTGTACTTGGTCGATGACCTTCTTGGAGTCCACCATCTTGAAGTCGAGGAACTGCCCGATGATGAACTTCTTCATCCCGGCATCCTCCGTCTTGTACTTCTTTTCGAGTGAACTCCATAGTTTCTTAGTGGTTTTGTGTACTGCGTAAACGTTGTAGAGTGTGTCGTCTAGTCCATTCAGGACGTAGTTGTGGCAGAGGAAGTTACTGTGATTCCACGCATCGAGGGCGTTGATCACTTGCTGATCTTTCTTGTTTTCTGCGAGCTTTGGTACGTCCTCCTTCAGGAACCGTACCAGGTTGAGTGTGGTCAGATAGAACGTCATCTTCTGCTGCCACCTCTTGAACTCAGTGCCGTTGAACTTCGCTGGCCTCTCAGCGTAGATAGTTCGCGGGTCCGTGGTCAGAGCAACGGTGCTACTCGATTCCATCTTCAAGTACGATCTTGTCTTACGATTATTGTATCACGGATACGAGTACTTGATTAGGATCGGGTTGTAGTCGAGGCAAGTGTTGGACACTTTCTCCGTAAGACGAGATTGCCCCATATATTTCAGTGCGTACGGGCTAAGGTAATCGTCCCCAAGATACAACGACTATCGGGCATTTCGAAGAACGTTGCACACGAACTCGAAACTTTCGGGCGAACCCTTATATACCCGGAACTTTCTTGACTCGGATTTTCTAGTGTGAAGAACGGGGGAAGAGAAGAAGCAGACAATGCAAGTATCGCTGGGATGATCTGGAAGTGAGGAGGGCATGCCTATTTATAGGCTGGTGGTGGCAGGGGGATCAGGCACTCCGAGGGGACGCGTCCATTCTGGATAGGCTTGGATCTTATCCAGTCCGTCGTGTCCCTTCGGAACCTGACAGACAGCCTTGTCCTGATCCGATCTGCCACGTGTCAAGTGCACCTCAATGCACCCAAGCACCCGCTCCCAACCTCGAGCCCGTGTCCGATCCTGCGCCCGCGCCCGTGCTCGTGTTCGGACGGTGCTTTAGCACCGTCCTCGCAGTCAATAAAAAGTCAACTGAAAGTCAACTCGAAGTCAACATAGGGAGAAGTCAATCAAGTGAAAGTGCAAGTAAGGGAATTCCTTATAAACTAAGAAGAATTCCTTGCACTTTCCTATGTGGTACACACCCCTTTACACTCCCTTTCCTTTTCCTTAACCATTTGGCTTTTGGGCCTATTGAACTTGGGCTCATTCACTAATATTTCCAACACACATTAGATAAATCATTCTTTTTTCGAGCGTTTAATTTTTACTCATTCATGTCATCCACCTCTTTTATCATCAAAATGACTATTAAGCTCTTGTACTTAAGTCTAAAAGTCTAAAATTTAAATAGTTCCGATGTCAAAGGCATGTGTATTCTGCATATAGTAAAAAGCAACGCAATAAGTTAATGGTATCTACAGCCACGACCTATCCAGCACACGGTTCTTGCTTAAATGTGTATTTTTTATATTATCAACTATTAATTTGCCTCTCATTGTATTCGTAACAGTACTCTACCATATGATTAATAAAGAAGAGTGTAGTAGTTGGGTAGTGGTATTCATGGGAACTGGGGTTGTGATATTTGATGCGTAATTGTATTGCGAAATATCATAGGAGGACCGAGGATGTAACCATAATATTATGTGTTTCTCTCTCTCTCTCTCTCTCTCTCTCTCTCTCTCTCTCTCTCTCTCTATATATATATATATATATATATATATATATATTATGTGATATTTGATGCGTAATTATATATATATGAATACACATTTAACTTGCCAATGCGTGGCTCGATGAATACAGATTCACCCTTAGATTTTGTGTTGAAAAAATCAAATTTTAATACCGTTCAAATCTTGAAATTTAGATTAACCCACCTATTTTTTTTAAGATTTTTTTTTTGGTCAGGATTTTTTTTAAGATTTACTTTAAAAAAACTGTGTAGTAATCGTCCGTCAAATTCTACCAATTTTTTATGATTAGGAAATTTGATAGTTTCAAGCTAATAAAGAACCGAATCAAATCGAGTACTATAAAATCAAAATTGGGTTTTCAAGGTTGAATTACTATCTACTATATTCCGTTATATCTTCATTGTTAGGACACCTTGCTCCTCGTGTTTCGAAGCATTCCCTGTCCCTAACTTTTCCTATTTTCAGCAATGCCCCGAGCATCAACGACGTTGGCTAGTGTTGTTTTGATGATGCATGTGTAGAATGACATGAGCGAGATCATAAAGGGCGTAAATGATGAGAGATTTGATGCGGTGGTCGGGTGAAGATGGTCACCCGACGGTCAACTTCCATAATTTTAGGTCATGCGAAACATGAAACTTACGTGAAGAAAGGACAATAAAATTAGGTGTACACTAACAAGTGAAGTGAAATCCCATCAAGCTCACAAATTCATATATGAGACCTAGCCGCCACTTCTCCGCCCTCTTTTCGGCCTCACCGGTTTCACCGGCCTTTTTTCAGATCCCGATCGCCTCGGGTCTTTTCAATCCGATCGGAGCACAGATCGGGAACCTCCTCGTCGAGGCGCTCCCGATGGTGGATGCCCCTTCGTCGGCGTCGCCCTCCTTCGCCGGCACGGCCACTTGGCCGCCGACCGTTCAAAGCCAGATCTCGGCCGGAGCTTTGCTCTCCAGCGGGATCCGAACACACCCCAGGAACGGGCTCGGCGAGGTGCATCTTTTGATGTGCTCGTCGGGCATTTTCCCATCGGACCATCGCCGGCCACCTCCGGCCACCACCGGCCTCCGCGTTGGGCCACCTCTGACCTCCGCGCCGAGCCACCTACGTCCACCATCGGGCCTCCGTCGTTGGTGTACGCTTATTATCGTTGCCCCTCCTGACTGCCAGGACTGTTGGCTAGCGGGATTTTATGGGCTCGTGAACTTTCCTTTGTAACCTTTTCTTTTTCTTTAATAAAATGGTAATTAAGTAAAAAAACATTGCCTATTGTATAGACAAGAGTGTGTATATAATGCCATAAAAAATACTTGTCAAATAGAATCAATAGAAATGGAAGAAGCAAAACATCAATGAAGGTTTAAAAAAAAATGCAAACTTAACAACCTAAATGAGCACAAATTCTCCACAAGTCATGCCACCTAAAAAATAAAAAATATTACTATTGAATTAAAGGGAAGACATAGAAACAACTTATAGAGAATGACGAAGCGAAGCTGTAAAAAATTATTTAACTTTGGAATTTCTAACTCAACTGTAGGTTGCTCACCAAACTAATAAGAAAACAAAAAAGGTAGGATTTTTATCCAGATAAAAAGAAACTCAATGAGGATCGAAGGAACAGGGGACATGGAATTAATAATAAAAAAAGGGTTTGATTTAATTGTTATATATAAATCCGAATTACTGAATAAACTAGGGATTAAAGAAAAAAACCGTACCTTAAAGATCAACTCATTTTATTTTCTCTCTCCCCTTTGAAAGGAAAATAAAATGAAAAATGGAATAGGGCTATGGTTGCATACGAAATGGTTATTTTCGATTACGTGGGGTATTTGGTTACTACGCAACCGGGCTATTTTCGATGACGCTAACTGCAACAGGGAGATGGTTTTGCACTCCATAATCTTTCATGTCAAATGAATGGATCCTCTGGGCGAAAAGTATGAGTGACTTCTGTTACCAAGATCTCCTCCTGTTTTTGGATTCGGAAGCAAGTTGCTAGGAGTTTGTTTCGGTCTCTGCTGCAATGTTGCTGTACGGCTGCTGCAGTTTTGGTTTCTATTGCACCTTTGTTGTTTGGTCGCTGCAGTGTTGGCTACTAACTGTAAATTTGGGGATAGATTAGTGCAACGTTTCCCTGCGTGGAACTTTTTGCTGCTGGTCTGTTAGTACTTTTTTGGTTCCCTGCTTGTGGGTGGACTTCGCTTTCTGTTTGTAAGTTTCTTACTGGGTTCTAATATACTACTCTATTGACCAAAAAAAAGTAGGCGCTCATAATGGGAATTTGGAAATTTGTCTAAAATTGGGAATTTCCTTTTATTCCTCTCTGCGCATTTATTTTCTCTCTTAATATGGAATATTTCCAAGTAAATTATTTTCTTAATTATTGGTTCAAAATATAATACATGATTATTTATTTAAAAAATCTAAATCAAATTTCTTAAACAAAATTAAAATATCTTAGATAGAGAAATATGGAGAGAACGAAACAAAAGAAAAAAATATAGAGGAGTGGAATGATCTCGATCTCGACCAACACTGCCACACACATGAAATAGTGTCAAGTGGCGTCGCCATATTGAAGGAGTGTACACAAGTGTTCTATCAAAATTTAAATTTTTTAGAGTATGGTAAATTTGTTAACTAATTATCTTATATTTCTGGTTAATATAATGATATGATATTAAAGTGAATATTACTCGATCGCAACAATGTGCACCGTCTAAATTAAAAACCAATTACCATATATTTCATTATGTGAAAAAGTGCACAAGTATCCTTCCTAAATTCAAAATTTTCTTATGGTAAACTTATTTATTAATTACCTTATATTTCACTACAGTAATGTTAAAGTAGTTTGATCTCGATCCTAACATGCGATCCTGACATGCAAAACAACAATAATTTTGAGTGGCACGTCGCCGCCATATTAAAAAAAGCGCGCACAAATATGTTACCTACATTTAAAATTTTCTTGATATGATAAATTTATTAACCAGTTACCTTATATTTCTACTTAAAATTATAATAATAAAATGATGTTAAACTGTACTAACCTATTGGCACCACCATATGAGATGAAGGGCACAATATTGGCTGCCTAAATTCAAAATTTTGTATTAATTTAGCTTACATTAAAAGTAGTGCAGTTAAGTGCGCGCCACCTAAATTCAAAAAAATTTCAAATACGATAAACATATTACATATTATCTTAAATTTATGGTTTAAACTAAAGTAATCATCTTATAGTATAATTATCTAAATCTGGATCCCAAAACAACGTGAAGTCAGGCGGTGTCGTTATATGAGGAGGTGAAACAATGTCAAGTCGCCGCCACCAGAGAAGGAGTGGCCGCAAGTGTCCCACCTAAAATTTTCCGAGTATGGTCGCTGAAATTAGCGGTTTGATCAAGACACGTGAAACAGTATTACGTAAAGTGGTTCGGCCATATGAGAAGCACCGTCTTATGTGCCGCCCAAATATAAAATTTTCTCAATACGACTACTGCGAGGGTACGCTTCGCCGTCAGATTAAGGGAATCCCGACAACATGGACAAAAGATAGCGTGATTTATAGGCTTTGAACACATTTTGCATACACCAACTACTCAGATGTTAAAAATTTGAGCATAAATAATATAAAGATGTTCAAAATTTCTTAAAATTATTTTACTATTATTAAGATAGCATAAGCTGACTTGAACCTGACATGATCGAACGTTATTCGGCTGAAATTTAGATTATTAGCCACTGCAATTCGCTAAAAAAATGTTTTAAGTAGATAAGGAGACAATTATAGGAATCGTGGTGTTCATTTTGTCAATTGAGCCAGTATAATGTGCAGACAATCATCGATTTGTCTTGGTTTCCGTACATTCTGCTTCTAAGTCTTAAACTTGTGAACTTTAATAATTTATGTTACAAAATATTTAATGCTGCAACAAATTAAAGATACGATAATGTTAAATAACAAAGCATAATCTATGGTATTAGAACAAACTCAACCATCGGGCTTAACCTTGCTTGAAACTTTCTACCACAATCCTTGGCCTTCCTCCTCCACAAAATTTGCCCCCATGAACATTGAATCACGACAATCAATTACAGACAATCTTGTTCAAGTTTGCGGCGTTCTTCATGATGTACGTGACAATTCTACCATCTGCCTCGTCTTCTATGAATACAACAAATTCAAATTCTTATAGGTGTTGATGCGGGACCGGTCTAGGCTATATTATTTCTCTCGGCTTCAAAGTTGGAGCTAAAGACAAAACCCGTCTTCTCTGAAAAGAGGTAAAATGAATTCTCAAGCATCATTTTGAATGAAGTCACTGAGACCGAAAGATTCATTCTTAAAAATTATCAGAAATTTGCATTTTGTAACCTTGAATGATTGAAAATTGAGTTTTTGCCAGTAAAGACAAACACACTAAAAAGTTATTTTGTCCAAGTACAAGGAAAGCATAAATTCACACTAATTCATAAAAATATTACTTTGACAACAAATCTTCTCAAAACCGGAGACACCTCGATCAATGAAGTTAAGCAAATGAACCTGGCATCGTAATATGGTGAAACAATGATCGTCAATTCCTTCAGATTGCTTAACATGGGGATTTCTATGTGCCACTTCCTGAATCATGTAGATAAACATTAAAAAAATAATCTCATCATTCACATAGATACCAAACACTTAAACATGAAGACTAACATGAGGAATTGCCCGAAGTCAATGTCCGAACATGGTCAGTGAAAGAACCTCAACTGAGAAAGATAGCATTTGAACATATGAAAATTATCTACTAAAGCTATAAACACCATTTCTGACCAACATCTCAGTAAGTTGTGATGCTTACAAGCTCATTCTTTTCGTTACATTAGTTGAGTACTTCAATGATGTGAGATTCGGTGTACAAATTTCAAAAATCTCTAAATTGCTAACAAGGAATTCAACTGAACAGGACTGTCTACTTTTAGGCTGAATAGAATAACCGAAGCATGAAAACATAAAGATTCAAAAAATAGACAATATTCTAAGAAATGCTCGATCTGCTTATCGGATATTTTTATACTGTGTAGGCTGAGAGTCGTAAGAGAAGTGCACCATATTGATAGAAACCAATATAGTATATCTAAGTCCCAGCTATAGGCGGCGGACAAGTCTAACTCAATCTTTTTTAACTTTGTTTGCCATTGCAAATTAGACCCGTTTGTCAATTTGATACCTATTTCGTTTGTCTGTGGGTAGACAATTTCTGAATTCATTCAATATGAATCAACAAAATGATCTACCCATGAATAAGCTGGGCCATTTCTCTTCTGCTAATTTATCGTGCAGCCTTAAGCTTTCATAAGTTTAAGCCTTTCGCAAGTACTTCCTAACTATACTCCAAATTTAACGAGAGATAATTAGAAAGAGAAATTACTTCATTGAAATATTAGGTGATTTGTAAATAAGAGTGGCAAACCCTGATATACATATCAAAAAGAATACAAACACTAAATGCTAGCTACCAACTATCACCTACATACTAGCCAATTACCACCTACCTTAAGTCTTTAAGATGTACTTGAACAACTCTAGAAAATTTCAAGGGGTTAACCATTGGATTTTTCTACCCATGTTGGCGAGTTGGACCCTCAATAGTCAGATCGAGTCTTCCTTAAAGTTAGCCTGTGACACTAAAGATAGGCATGAAGAAAATATCAACTAATTATTGAAGCTAACAACGGTGTCCATAAATGGAGAGATTCTATTTCCTTGAATGTACCATTTCAAATGTATGGGCAGGTATTGGGATGCAATTGCCCTCATCTCAGGAAGTTCAAGTTCATTGTAGAGCACATACACACTCCACTCAATATGATAGGTGAAGGCGAATTACATTGTCTGCACAATAGTAGCTAACTTATACAACACCTTGTTCATATAAGCCAGGATGTCAAGAATAACTTCTTCCTTTGTGATCTTATCAATCTAGAATTGAACCTTCTGACACTCTCTTCTAAGGTTTCTTTCTGCTCAATATTGGTTGCCACCTTCTCCAAGAAAGTTAGATCCTCATCCTCATTGCAAGATCAAGGTCGGGGAGCGGTGATCCAAGGTGACCGGGGATGTGGCTTCAATGTTCCTCACTCACTGTGGTACAATAGCTTCCTTTAATCGTCAAAGAGTACGATCAAAATTTGTGAAGCATAGATCTACCTCCTCCTCCCTGACGGTAGTTGCTCATTTCTTCTTATCTCCCCCACCGCCCTCCTCCTCCCTGATGATAGCTACTTGTTTCTTCATATCTTACCCATCACCCTCTTCCCCAATGCTAGTCAATTGTTTCTTATTATCTCCCCCACCACCCTCCACCTCCTCCATGTCATCGCCTCTTTTCTTCTGATTAATGTCTCGAGCATTTTGCTTTTTTTCAAAATTAAAATTTGGGATTTCTTTTTTGAAAATCCTTTTTCCCATATATTACCATATATATTTATGGTGCATGCATGCGTGTCCTGTGTGCACTTCAACAAAACAATTCGATCATGTCTAGGTAATCCGCCCTCCTAAGAAATTTTTTTATATGAATTCTCTTGAGTTTTGGTATCCGTCTCACATCCCATGTTTTTCGAATATTAATTAAGGCCCTTCTTTTGACTTATTCTAGTGTAAGTCGTATGAGGTGAGAATCTCACATGACCATATATTTAATCGATTTCCTAAAGATACTGAATGAGTGAGAGGAGAATTTTCCATCCTCGTGAACTTGATCATAATTGTCCCAAAATTTGACTCTTTTATTTCTTTAAATTTCTATCATTAATTTTATTTCACTTAGTCACGACAGAGAAAATTTTTAAATGATAGGTAGAACCATAATAACAATTTTTTAATTTCAAAAATAGTTCAAAAGATTACTTTAAAAGAAAATTATATGACATAAAAATATAAAAGTTCACCAATGATCAATAAATTTTTATTTTAACTTTATTGTGAGAAAAATGTACTCACTCCATTCAAGAATTTTATCCTCTCATCATGAGACCTCCATCTCTATCAAACTCTAGGAGAAGGAAAAAAATTAATTTAATAGAGAATTAAAGGTATGTTGAGAGATTATATTTTTCTAATTTTTGGATCAATTAGTGTCACATTGAATTTTTAAAAATAATTATAATAGAGAGTAAATATGAAAACGTCAAATATTTATATCCTATCAAAATAGAGAGTAAATACTTGATGAAATCTTTATATACACATAAAAGGAAGACAACATTAAATGTTAGTTACCAATTATCACCTACCAACTAGACAACTATCACCTATATGTAATTACAAGAAAGCTTCTAGTATCTACTTGCAAAACTCTAGAAAGTTTCTAGTGGTTGATCTTGGATCTTCACTAACCATGTTAACGAGTTGGATCAGACCTTCTTTAAAGTTAGCCCATGATACTACGATAAGTAGGGAGAAAATCTCAACCCCTAGTAAAGTAATTAAGTGACTACGGAAGCTAAGGATAGGCAGGAAGAAAATCTCAACCCGTAATTACAAGAGCTAAGTCTATAAATTGTAGAAATTGGTATTGCTGTACAGTTTCAATTGAATGGGCAGATCCTGAGCTGCAATTGCCCTCATCTCAGTGAGTTTGGCATCGGTGACATCCAGCCCACAGAGCAGAGAGACATCCCACTACAAACGGTGGTAAAAGACGGATCGCACAGTCTGCACATCCTTGACCGTCTTGCAGAGCACCTCGTTCACCATCTCAAGGATGTTGAGGGCATCTTCTTTCTCTGCGATCTTGTCCATCTATAACTGAAGCTTTTTCCAACTATCTTGTAGCATATCTTTCCGCTCAACATTGGTTGTCGCTCCTCCCAATGCTAGTCGCTCATTCCTTATTGTCTTCCCCACCACTCTCTTTCTCCTCCCCAATCCCAATCACTCGTTTCTTCTTATTTTCCCCTCCTCCATTTCCCTTCCTCTTTTCTTCCCATCCATGTCTGAGCTTTTTGCTTTTTTTTTCTTCTTTCCCAAAATTCAAATTTGAGAATTTTTTTTCAATATCCTCTTTCCCATATACCAAATATATAGGGTGCGTGACTGCTTATCAAGAAAATAATTCAGTTTTCGCCCACTTATCCCGCCTTCCTAAGAAAATTTTTGGCATAATTATTATCAAATCCCTTAGTTTTGACATCCACTCCATCTCTTTCGAAATCAATTATAAAAATTTCATTTTACGCCCCTTTTTGGAGTAATCTGTCTTTCTTTACATAAGTCGTAAGAGCCGTATGAGATGAACATACATTTAATCGATTTCCTCTGAGTGAGAGGCAAATTTATCAATCCTCGTGGACTTGATCGTAATTTCATTTCATTTAGTCACGACATAGAAAAAATTTAAATTTCAAAAATATGTCAAAAGAGCACAATAAAAGAAAATTATATAACATAAAAATACAATATTATACCAATGATCAATTATCATTTTTTTTAACAATTTCATTTTGGAAAAATGTACTCACTCCATTCAAGAATTTTATCCTCTAATCACGAGGCCTCCATTTCCATGGATCTCCAGGAAAAAGGAAAGAATTAATTTAATAGAAGATTGAAGGTGTATTGAGAAATTATATTTTGTCTATTTTTTGGATCAATTAAAATAAATTTTTATTTTAACTTTATTGTGAGAAAAGTGTACTCACTCCATTCAAAAAATTTATCCCTCTCATCATGAGGCCTCCATCTCCATCGAACTCTAGGAGAAGGAAAAAAATTAATTTAGTAGAGAATTAAAGGTATGTTGAGAGATTATATTTTTCTAATTTTTGGATCAATTAATGTCACATTGAATTTTTAAAAATAATTGTAAAGATTTTTTACTAGATATTTGGCACTTATATATATATATATATATATGAAAATGTCAAATATTTATATCCTATCAAAATAGAGAGTAAATACTTGATTAAATCTTTATATACACATAAAAGGAAGACAACATTAAATGTTAGTTACCAATTATCACCTACCAACTAGACAACTATCACCTATATGTAATTACAAGAAAGCTTCTAGTATCTACTTGCAAAACTCTAGAAAGTTTCTAGTGGTTGATCTTGGATCTTCACTAACCATGTTAACGAGTTGGATCAGACCTTCTTTAAAGTTAGCCCATGATACTACGATAAGTAGGGAGAAAATCTCAACCCCTAGTAAAGTAATTAAGTGACTACGGAAGCTAAGGATAGGTAGGGAGAAAATCTTAACCCGTAATTACAGAAGCTAAGTCTATAAATTGTAGAAATTGGTATTGCTTTATAGTTCCAATTGAATGGGTGGATCCTGAGCTGTAATTGCCCTCATCTGAGTGAGTTTGGCATCGTGACATCCAGCCCATAGAGCAGAGAGAAATCCCACTACGGACGGTGGGTAAAGACGGATCGCATAGTCTGCACATCCTCGACCATCTTGCAGAGTACCTCGTTCACCATCACAAGGATGTCGATGGCATCTTCTTTCTCTGTGATCTTGTCCATCCACAACTTAAGTTTTTTCCAACTATCTTGTAGCATATCTTTCCGCTCAACATTGGCTGCCGCCTCGAAGGAGATACTTATTTCCTCATAATCATCCTCATCGCCTAGATCAAGGTCGAGGATGCATCTTGGACGATGCTCACTCACTAGGGTGGCAGTAGCTTCCTTCAACCGTGGTCGGTCAATATTTGAGAGATCCGTCGCCTCCTCCTCCTCCTTATCTGCAACACCCTACTCCTCCTTCCCGACTCTAGCCACTACTTTCTTCGTATCTCTCCAGCCACGACCTCCTCCTCCTCCCAACTTTAGCCGCTTGTTCCTTATTGTCTTCCCCACCACCCTCCTCCTCCTCCCCAATCCCAATCACTCGTTTCTTCTTATTTCCCCCTACTCCATTTCCCCGCCTCTTTTCTTCCCATCCATGTATGAGCTTTGTGCTTTTTTTTTCTTCTTCCCAAAAATTCAAATTTGAGATTTTTTTTTCAATATCCGCTTTCCCATATATCAAATATATAGGGTGCGTTACTGCTCATCAAGAAAACAATTTAGTTTCCGCACACTTATCCCGTCCTCCTAAGAATTTTTTTGGCATTATTATTATCAAGTCCCTTAGTTTTGATATCCACTCCATCTCTTTCGAAATCAATTATAAAAATTTCATTTTATGCCCCTTTTGGAGTAATCTGTCTTTCTTTGCATAAGCCGTATGAGGTGAATATATATTTAATCGATTTCCTCTGAGTGAGAGGCAAATTTATCAATCCTCGTGGACTTGATCGTAATTTCATTTCACTTAGTCACGACATAGAAAAAATTTAAATTTCAAAAATATTTCAAAAGAGCACAATAAAAGAAAATTATATAACATAAAAATACAATATTATACCAATGATCAATTATCATTTTTTTTAACAATTTCATTATGGAAAAAATGTACTCACTCCATTCAAGAATTTTATCCTCAATCATGAGGCTTCCATTTCCATAGATCTCCAGGAAAAAGAAAATGATTAATTTAAGGAAAAAGTCACTTTTAGTACCCTGTGGTTTCTACGAAAATCACTTTAGTATTCTGTGGTTTAAAACCCATCAATCGGGTCATACCTCAACAATTTTCTATCACTTTGGTCCCAAAATTATGATACTACCCCTCCCTCAATCAGAACCTAACCAAACCCAATTCAACCAGACCGAACCTACATCTAATTTAACTCAATGGGGCGTAAAAAATAGAATATGACTCAGATTGAGCTGAAATTTTACAAGAAGCATCCTAAAAATACACATGATTTACAAAAAACATTTCAGGAATTTTAGAGGTCCAGAAGTATTTGTTTTATTTTTCGAAGCGCTAAAACTTCGTAAAATCGTATAAAATAGAAAATATATCCACTTGAGTTGAAACTTGTCCCAGGAAACCTTAAGAATCTCTAATAAATTTAGAAACCAAAATGCATCCTTGGGACAAGTTTCAACTCAATTGAACGCATTTTCTATTTTATACAATTTTACGAAGTTTCAGTGCATCGAAACATAAAAAAATACTTCCGGACCTCTAAAATTCCTGAATTTTTTTTTGTAAATCATGTGTATTTTTAGGATGCTTCTTGTAAAATTTCAGCTCAATCCGAGTTATATCCTATTTTTTACGCCCCATTGGGTTGAATTGGATGTGGATTCGGTCGGGTTGAATTAGGTTTGGTTAGGTTCTAATTGAGGGAGGGGTAGTATCGTAATTTTGGGACCAAAGTGATGAAAAATTGGTGAGGTATGACCCGATTGATGGGTTTTAAACCACAGGGTACTAAAGTAATTTTCGCAGAAACCACAAGGTACTAAAAGTGATTTTTCCCTTAATTTAATAAAAGATTTGATGTGTATTGAGAAATTATATTTTGTCTATTTTATGGATCAATTAATATATAATATTTATTCTCGAAGTCTAGGCACAGGAGTATCAGTGTTGGACTGGTTCATAAATTTGGGCTGAAAAATTTACTCTGTAGCCCAATCTCTTGGGCTGAAGGTCAGCATAGAAGCTCGAACAGTATGGCCCAGTTGAAGCTCTAAACGCACCGTTTCAGCGACAAACAAAACAGACATGGCTTGAACAAAAAAAAAAAAAAAAGCGGGAGCATGGAGGCGGGGAAGGAAGCGGGAGAGGGCTCGGGGGCAGCGAGCTACGCGCTGAAGGCGGCGCGCGCGTATGTTCCCCATCAAGCAGGCCATCCTCGTCTTCATCAACGCCAAGCTCTCCATCAACCCGGACCACCGCTTCGCCTTCGCCGAGCTCTCCAAGTCCGGCTCCTGGGTACACTAATTAACTAACTAACCGCTACTCTTTTAATTAATTACCTTGATTGTTAGTGTTAATTGAGATTTTGTGAATTGATTGGTTTGTTAGGTTAAGAAGGAGTTTAGTGGTGAGGTGGAATCCGCTGTTTCCGCGCTTAGGTTAATAAGCGCGGCGAGTTCTTCGTCACCTTCATCCGGGCAAGCTGATCTCACTAACCTCTTTCGCATTGCTGCTCACGAGGCTAAGAAATCTCGTGCTCAAAACCGGATTCTGAGAGTGGTAACTGTTTCTCTGCGAGTTCGTTTCTCTTTTTCTTTATCTCGATTTTTTCTGTTAAGCCCTTAGTTAAGAATGTACTAATTCTCGTTAAGATTAGAGAAGAGAGCGAGCGAGTTCTAATGCAACTGTAAGTTGCTCCCATGGTGAGTTATTAGTTGCAAGTTCTAGGCGCAAAGAAATGCGCGGTTGAGGCTGGGTGTGAGACTTGCAACCGCCCTTGATCACTTTTGTAATGGAGATGCCGTTTGTTCTTTTTGTTTGGTTGCAAACTTTTCTGTTCAGTTCTTTGTTTATTTGCAGTTGGAGGCTTTCCGGATCAAGCGGACAAAGTAGGTTTGACGGATGGATAATCAGAAGCTCTTCACTTTGGATGTAGTTTACCTCCACGACAAGCCTGGACCGGGTAACTGTCCCCAGGAGTTTTAGGATTCTCTTGTGGATTCGCTTAGAGCATGTGAGCGAATATGTATGTTTTATTTACGAGATGGGGCAGGGGATGTGGATCCTGCTTCGGTACATGTGTATACTGTGTTACCTCACCCTCCGCAGCGTGTCCCACAGGACGATATTGACATACCCACATCTTCTGATTAAGAAGTCTTCTGCAGCAGACTCGGGAAATGACGAAGATATGGTTCCCATTGCCAATCAATGATGATAATAGAGAGATCACCAAGTGAGGAAGCCAATCCCGTGCGGATAGAGAGGTTTTGTTGTCTATCAAGGCAGTGCAAGTTTATACATATGATGTTGTCTTAGATTTAAGTTAATGTCAGCTCAACACTTGATTGTTCCGCTTTCTCCACCCGATATTTCAATACTTATCGGGCAACGATCCAAACTCTTACAAGATAAGAGATTAGTATTCTGATAAGATAACTAGAGACAAGATGTCTGAATGTTGAATTTGGTCTGTTCATTGAATTAAGAGAGGATAAGATATTAAACTCGTGGAACTAAAGCTGATAAGTTCTCTTATACATTATCATAATAAGAATCGCTTTTTAAATATAATTCGACCTCTAGATATCATAAATTAAAAAATTGTTCATCTGAATTTTTATTTTAAGTTATCCATGATTCATCCAGACTTACATTACTTACTGATCTCCTATATTTGGCACTCATTATTGGAATAAAATAAGGTGTCAAGCTCTTTTTAGTATTAAAATTAAAGAAGCCCTCCTATTTGTTGAACAATAGCAAACCAAGTTGGCTTTTTCACAAGTCCTACTTAGATAATACGTGTACGTACCTGGCCTACTAAATTATATATTTTCCGACGGGATGGAACAACAACCAGTCCCTCCCTCACGAGTTCTTGAAATTGTGATAAAAACAAAAGCCTAGGCTTTTAATACAATTATTGCATATGCAAATGTTTATTATCTAACGCTTAGACTAACCGAAAACACTTGATTAATTTGACATGAGATTTCAAGTTTTAGCATGATAATGTAGTAGCTGTTTCAGAATTCGAATTGTAACATTTTGTTATTTTTAGCTCAACGTGGCCTAAATTGGTCTACTTAATTTTGTTACTCATATTGGTTTATTATCAACTTCATGCTATTTTTAATTTTTTATTTAAAATCAAATATTATCAAACCTTATTTATTGACAAATCTCCGAGTAACTTATCTACATAAAATCGCACCAATCATTTTCAATATGATATTTCGAAATCTGATGTCTTTCAGAACCATATTGTTGAAGATAATTAAAAAATACAATCAGTGACAAGTTTAAGCCTCTATTCCTGAAAAGTCAAATATAACGGTTTGCTAAAAAATATCCTAGTAAGAGTAGCATCTCAAAATAAACTGAAAATGAGCATACCCGAAATTATTGTCAACTCATAACAGTGGATGATGACCTTGGGAACCAACTTATTACTTTAAAACGGAAAGTTTAAGGAAAGTCAACCAACCATTTAATTGTACACCATCAACTATAAAAAACAAATCTTATTACCAAAAAAACTATAAAAAAAAAAATCTAAGTTAACTATAGTTGTTGAACTTGAATAATAAAGAATGAACTTATGTTACAATTCGACAGGAAAATATTTGTTAATGTTTATCAAATGTGGAAATTAGAATTTTTATTTCCCCGATTTAAAAATGTTTATTCAAGTTGATCAGGGTCAATCGACCAAAAATTTCTCCCAAGTCTTTTAACAGCAAGCAAAAGCCAAGAGGTTAGTCATTTAATATCATTATTAACCTCAAAAAGCTAAACCGAAGCTAACCTCAATATGGTACCAAGTACAATTTTATACCATAATTGAACTGACTCTTCAGAGAATAGTATAAATATTTTTTTCCGAATGTTTTATCCTCATTTACTAGCGAGAAAATTTTTAGAGTCACATGATAAAATTAATTCATCCTAAAATTTATTAACTCTCATGATGTTAGGCTAAAAAAAGCATTGAATATAAGGTCAGTACAGCAAATCTTGATTTCCATTATTGGAATTACTGAGGAAAAACTTTCCATCTTAATATATAATTTTTTGGATACAAGCATCTGCGCAGGTCAGACCACAAATAAAAGAATACCGACATTATAACTGGAATCATATCAATTCCACGGGCTCTGTGTGTTAAGGAATAATGCTAATAAATAAACATTACACGTCTGAGGAGATTATTTCTTACAAGGTTCCACCTCAGATCAGATGCCTCTTAGGAGGAATATTGGGCTGCTCCGCCATTAATTAACAGCAAATTGTTGAACCGATCATGAGGTTTCAGCTCACTGGGAGCCACCTATTATGTCCAAGAACAGTTGTTAATTAGGAAAAAATACATAGAGGAAATATATGAAAGTCATTTTATTTTAATTAACATATTTCGAGTTCAAGTCATCAATAATTTGGGAGTGTATATTTGTTGGAATGATTTTGTCACAATTCAACTCAAGATTGTGTTAATCATTCCAATATAAAGTATTAGATGATATTAACTAAAATATTGTTGTTTGTTTAAACATGGGGGTTTAATTTGGACCCTTGGATAGGCTGATCAGGATCAATGAAAATACCATTTCAGGTCTCGAGTTCAAGTCATCAATAATTGGGGAGTATATATTTTTTGGAAAGATTTTGTCACGAGTTAACTCAATATTCTATTAGTCAATCCAATATAAAGTATAAACTGTGTACCACCACCCTCTGTGCATGTATACACATGAGTTGCTCGTGAAACTTAAACCAAAGACACGAACCGAGTCTCTTACCACTCGGATCAACAAGGAAATAAGTTGGTTACCTGGACGACAACATTGGGGTTGAAAGGTCGGCTGGTCCCCATATGATCAGACAAAACACGAAGAACACCCCACAGAAGCCCGCCACCCCAACCAGCCCCGCATTGAACCTTCTCGAAATAAGTTCGTCCCTTGGGATGATCTCCTCTTCTTCTCCTCGATGATCCCCGCCCGGGCCCACACCACCCTTTTGCCTCCCCCTCCCACCGTAGGACACCCGGCTGGACGACGAATGCTGCCCCCCCGACGAAGTAGTTGGAGTGGGAGGACGACGAGGGGTGCGTCGGGGAATCGCGCGGGGTCATCTGGTTCGACAGCGACGACGACTTGTCGTCGTGCGAGTCCCTGGACGGGCTCTGCACGTAGTACACCACCCGGCCCCCCGTCCCCACCCCTACATTGTTCGACGACAACCTGGGCGACATCTCCAGGCTTGTGACGTCGGATTCCGACTTGGCATGGATCATTTCAAATTTTTCGGAGTCTTGAGTAATGTCGGAGCAGAGGGGAGTGTGTGTTTTTAAGACAGTGTCAGCTTCTGCGCTTGATGGTTAAAAGGAAGGCTAGTGGATCAGTGTGGGAGTGGTGGGGGGACACGTGGCGGATTTTTGGAGCGAGATGGACTTTTCCGAGGTTTCCATGGAGCTTCGTTCTGCAACTACATGCGCGGTCTCGTGGGCGATGAGATAGGTGCCTCTTTTACGGTGTCGTTTTCTTGATTTATATTTATTTACGCAGGGGAATAAGCTTAGTGGTTAATTATGTGTGTGTTTATGGCAATGAGAAGCTACGTCAAGACACTAATTGGAGTTATTTGACAACAAAATATTTCTCTAATATGAATTAATTAATAATTTTTGTCTTTATATCAACATAAGAAAATTGCTGTTGTCCATCTTTATTGGTGGACCCAAAATTTAATAAGTTGGTTTAACTCTCTAAAGGTCAGGTGCCAGTAACTTTGAATTCAATTATGACAGAGTTTGTAGTTTCTTTAAGGCCCAACCATGCTAGAACTTGATTAGTTAATATGGTTTTCAACAAAAATAAGAAGATTTACCTACATATCAATGGACACTGAAGATGCTCTACTTGGACCCCCCCCAAAAAAAAAGATGCTCCAACAAGATGCCAATAACTCAAAAGACAGTTAATATTCATCCACCTAGAACTCGGTTGAAGATAGCAAGAGCAGGGAAAAAGTAGAAAAGCAAGAAATAAGTAACATCATCTTCGTCAAAACATATGTTTAATAGATCAAGTTCAATCTCAAAAACGATGCAGAATCAGATGTTCTAAACCAGAGGATAGACCGGTGATCAGACCGAGAATGGAACGCACTGCAAGTTCAAAGTTTCAAGTTATTTCCTGACATAGAGACACCGAGGAAAACCCAAAAGGGAAGTCTCCAGTTTTCTTCAATAGCCATATGAGGACAGTGGCTCTAGTCAAATGTATCAGAGCACTACCTAAAAAAATATGGCAGTAGAACTCATATGATTTTTTTGAGGCTGAACTATCGCAGATACCAATCACAACAAAAAAGATTCATCGTGCGTGCAAAACACGAGTAGGTCAAGGAGCAACAAGCACAAATTCGGTAAATGTTGCATGATATTGCTTTCATTCATTCATAGAGCCTAAATACATACCAAACAAGCCAGCACCTAGAGAAGATATGAAATAAGAAAATTTCCTATAAGAAATCATGATTTAGGAAGTATCCAACAAATCTGCCATCCAACAAGCAAGACATTGAAAAGAAAGTACACTCGTTCATCGACAAGTTCGCTGAGCGTGGACTTCGATCCCTCGGTATAGCTCGTCAGGAGGTTCCATTAGGCAACAAAGACAGTCCAGGCGGGACTTGGGAGTTCGTCCGTCTGCTTCCGCTCTTCGATCCACCACGCCATGACAGTGCAGAGACTATCAGGAGAGCTCTGGACCTAGGAGTCAGTGTCAAGATATCTCAGGAGACCAACTGGCAATCGGCAAGGAAACCGGAAGGCAGCTTGGAATGGGAACCAACAAGTATACTTCATCCTCTTCGCTTGGAGCACACAAGATTGAAGCATTTGGAGTCATTCCAGTCGATGAGCTCATCGAAATAGCTGATGGTTTTGCCGGTGTCTTCCTGGTAATCCGGTCTACTAAACTCTCCAACTTGCTAAATTTTGCTTCACTTATATCCAATTACTAATCCCATTCTAACCTATATAATTGTCTGCAGAGCACAAGTACGAGCTCGTGAAGCAATTGCAAGCGAGAAAGCACATGGTATGACAGGTGATGGGGAGTGAATGATGAACAGGCCTTAAAGATTGCCGATATTGGTATTGCTGTTGCAGATTCCACCGACACTGCTCATAGCGCATCCGATATTGTCCTGACAGAACCTGGTCTGAGTGTGATCATCAGTGCTGTCTTAACCAGCCGTGCGATCTTCCAGAGGATGAAGAACTACACAGCAACATTGTACCGATAAATCGCACCTTTTGTACCTAAACTAAATGTTTCAAGCCTCCTGACATATTGGCACTTCTCCAATCTACACAGTATCAATCACAATTTGTATTGTGGTACGCTCTCCTGCCTCAATACATCGATCTCGTTAACACTTATGTGAATATACTGAATGTGAATGTTCACAGATGGGGCTTATGTTGCTTGCTGCTCTATGGAGGTTTGACTTCCCACCCTTCATGGTTCTTATCATTGCAGTTCTTAATGATGGTAACCAATAAACAGACTTCTCTTTTACGACGGAATGAAAGAATTTCATTCCCTTAATCCGAGTCTTGCTTCCACGTACTATTATGACCATATCCAAGGACAGAGTCAAGCCTTCTCCGGTCCCGGATAGTTGGAAGCTGAACGAAATCTTCGCAACCGGAATTGTTATAGGCGGATACTTGGCCGTGATGGCAGTGATCTTCTTCTGGGTAGTACACGGCACAGATTTTTTCACGGTAAATGCGCGTCAACTTGGAGCAAATTAAGCTTGTCCCTTGCGTTCTCATAGATGACGACATACTAAGGGTCTTCTTTTGCGTGATCTCCGACGGATAGTCAAGCTTAAGAAAGGTCTCGAATCTCGGCCCGTTAGCTGAAGCCATTCTGCAGAGGAAGCGACCATCAGCAGTGTACCTCCAAGTCAGCGCCATCAGCCAGGCTCTAATCTTTGTAACTTGCTCCCGGTGCTGGTCGTACACCAAATGCCCGGGGCTCCTGCTCGTTGCAGCTTTCATCGTTGCACAATTGGTAGGCACCTCGTACATCTGCCCATGCCATGACACACATCTCAAGAGAAAATAGAACGCACTTCACCATAATGTCACATTACACAACAGACCACATTGTTTCACCAATGGCACCACCTCCCGTAGAAGATCACATTCCTAAAAAAGCATCTAAATAACAGACTTATGCCTGATACAGAAAACCCTAAGCACAAAGAACTACCCATAAACTCACATGGAAAAGTAACCCAGAACCCAATTAATTTTCCACATGGATTTTGGGGAAACCAAGCAAAGATGGGTTTAAAAACCGACAATTAAAAACAAAGGGGATTTCGAGAAGCTGAAGCTCGTCGTCATTCGGAGTCGCAATAGACTGGGTTTAAAAACCGACAAATTAAAAACAAAGGGGAATTCGTCGCATTAGATGGGTGAAACGGAAAATGGAAAAAATTAGGTCTGTCAGATTGCCGTTCGATCTTCCCAGCCACCAAAGGAGACTGAGAGCAATCATCTACAATCGTTGATCAAAGATCCGACCATTAATCATGCTCTGATCAAACGGATTCAAATCATCCACCAGACTGAGGTTCTTGTCTCTTTAGTGTTAAAGGAGACAGAGGTACAACCTATAGAACAGATCCTGTTCAAGTAAGGTCGTGGTACATCTCCTGCCATGTTAGGCTTATATACTTGACATTTTCAGTATCTCTAAACGATGTGGTAACAGGTAGTGACAAATTTCACACAAATCAGCCATCAGGCCCACCACTTTATAGAGCCCAAAGTGCAACTTTTCAAACGGCCCAATCTATCATAAATAAACAAAATGGGCTAACCTTCTAAATAAATTATTTTGCCAATGAAGAGTAGAAGAATAAAATTACCTTTCTATAATTTGCTTGAAATCCAGTGGCGGCCCTACTTTTCTCCCATGAATTTTTTTACCTTAATATTACGCATGGAACACCGAAATACCAAAAAACAAATTGTGTTAAAGGAGGACCATCAAAGATTTGTGGGATCTCAAATCAACCAACTGAAATTACCGAATTGGGAGTCGTGACAAATAAATAATAATAATGTTCTACTGAGGATATGTGGGAGAAATAAAATATTTCGGATTTTTTTTATTTGGTATTACTGTTCACGAATAATTACCGAATTAGTACCCAAAATAATTAAATTACAGAAAAGGTATTTATTGGTAACGGGTAATTTACTCGTTTATCGGACCTAGGGGTGTGCATTCGGGATATCCCGATCCCGAATAACCAACAAAAGTCATCCCGATCTCGTACCGAAAAAATTTCGGGATAATCCCGAAATTTCCGAAAATACCGAAATTTGAATCCCATTTGCCTTGGCCGGAGGTGGAGGCGGCCGGAAGTGGCAGCATGTTGTTTGATTCTTGAGGCGGCCGGAGGTGGAGGCGGCCGGATCGATTGGTGACGTTGACCGGAAGAAAAAAGCGGTTGGAGTTCTAGCATCGCACACAGAGGGAACCTGAAGTTAGCACAGCGTGTTTGTGATGAACTTGGAGTTCTAGCATCGCCAGCCTCCGGTGTAGATATGAAGCTAAAGACATAAGCAGGCCTTCGTCATGCTCGAACATTGCTTGCACTGAACCAGTTCAGCCAGGTAACTTTGTGTGTGCAGTTTCTCAGTTTAGTAAACGCAATGCTTATCCTAGAATTACAATGGTTATGTTTGGACCATGTCTTTTTGAAAAGCTAATATGTAGACTGAAAGGATCCCTTTCGTGACTGATAAAAGCTCGTACAATTCTCTTTTCTAAGTAGAGCTCGTGGAAAACCTACTCCATATCACCATTCTGCATCCATGTTCGAAACAACAATAATTCTGAGTCGTGTCATGCTGCCGCCATATGAAAAAGCGCGCACAAATCTACTACGTAAATTTAAAATTTTCTAGATATAATAACTTTATTAACTAGTTACCTTATATTTCTAGTTAAAATTATAATAATAAACTGATCTTGAACTGTACTAATCTATTGGCACACCATATGAGATGAAGGGCACAATGTTCGCCGCCTAAATTCAAAATTTTGTATTAACCAACTATCTTACATTAAAAGTAGCACAGGTAAGTGCGCGCCACCTAAATTCAAAAATTTTTCAAATTTGATAAACATATTTACATATTATCTTATATTTCTGGTTTAAACTAAAGTAATAAAATCATATTATAGTAGAATTATCTCAATCTGTATCCCAAAACAACGTCTGAAGTCAAGTTGTGTTGTTACATGAGGAGGTGAAACAATGTCAAGTCGCGGCCATTAGAGGAGGAGTGCCCGCAAGTGTCCCACCTATGTACGCCGCAAATTTAAAATTTTGGGCAGTGCACGGTGATTCTCATATAGCTGAACTACCGTACGTATGGTTTGATAGAAATAATATCAGTACTTAAATATGAAGTGGGATGATCAAATCTCATGACTGTCCAGATTCGAAATTGTGCAAACAATTTATATTTGACCAAAAAAAAAATTAGCGTTTCGATCAAGACACGTGAAACAGTATTAGGTAAAGTGGTTCAGCCATATGAGAAGCACCGTGTTGTGTTATGTGCACTGCCCAAATTCAAAATTATCTCAATACGACTACTGCGAGGGTACACTTTGCCGTCAGATTAAGGAAATCCTGACAACATGGACAAAAGATAGCGTGCTTTACCGGCTTTAAACACATTTTGAATACACCAACTACACAGATGTTAAAAATTTGAGCATAAAAAATAAAACGATGTTCAAAACTTCTTTAAATTATTTTACTATTATTAAGATAGTATTATCTGACTTAAACCTGACCTAACCAAACGTTATTCGGCTGAAATTTAGATTATTAGCCACTGCAATTCGCTAAAAAATGTTTAAGTGGATAAGGAGACAATTATAGGAATCGTGGTGTTCATTTTGTCTCTTTAGTCAGTATAATGTGAAGACAATCATCGATCTGTCTTGGTTTCCGTACATTCTGCTTCTTAGGTCTTAAACTTGTGAACTTCAATAATTTATATTAAAAAATATTTAATGTTGCAAAAAATTAAAGATACGAGAATGTTAAATAACAAAGCATAACCTATGCTATTAGAACAAACTCAACCATCGGGCTTAACCTTGCTTGAAACTTTCTAGCACAATCCTTGGCCTTCCCCCTCCACAAAATTTGTCCCCATGAACATGGAATCACGACAATCAATGACAATCTTGTTCAAGTTTGCCGCGTTCTTCATGATGTACGTGACAATTCTAGCATCTGCCTCATCTTCTATGAATCCAACAATTCTAGCATCTGCCTCATCTTCTCTGAAAAGAGGTAAAATGAATTCTCAAGCATCATTTTGAATGAAGTCACTGAGACCGAAAGATTCATTCTTAAAAATTATCACAAAATTTGCATTTTGTAACCTTGAATGATTGAAAATTGAGTTTTTGTCAGTAAAGACAAACACACCAAAAAGTTATTTTGTCCAAGTACAAGGAAAGCATAAATTCATACTAATTCATAAAACATATTACTTCGACAACAAATCTTCTCAAAACCGGAGACACCTCGATCAATGAAGTTAAGCAAATGAACCTGGCATCGTAATATGGTGAAACAATAATCGTAAATTCCTTCAGATTGCTTAACATGGGGATTTCTATGTGCCACTTCCTGAAACATTGTAGATAAACATTAAAAAAAATCCCATCATTCACATAGATACCAAACACTTAAACATGAAGACTAACATGAGGAATAGTCCGAAGTCGATGTCCAAACACGGTCAGTGAAAGAACCTCCAGTGAGCAAGATAGCATTTGAACATATGAAAATCATCTACTAAATAGCTATAAACACCATCTCTTACCAACATCTCAGTAAGTTGTGGTGCTCACAAGCTCATTATTTTCGTTACATTAGTTGAGTACTTCAATGATGTGAGATTCGGTGTACAAATTTCAAAAATCTCTGAATTGCCAACTTGTATACCCAAGGAATTCAATTGAACAGGACTATCTACTTTTTTAACATCTCGATAGAAACCAATATAGTATATCTAAGCCCCAACTATAGGGGTCGGACAAGTCTAACTCAAACTTTTTTATATGTGTTCGCCATTGCAAATTGGACCCATTTGTCAATTTGACACCTATTTTGTTTGTCTATGGGAAGACAATTTCTGAATTCATTCAATATGAATCAACAAACTGATCTACCCCATAAATAAGCTGGGCCATTTCTCTTCTGCTAATTTATCATGCGGCCTTAAACTTCCATAAGTTTAAGCCTTTTGTCGCTGCTCCTTAAATACATTCCAAATTTAAAGAGAGAGAAAATTAGAGAGAGAAAATACTTCATTGAAATGTTGGATAATTTGCAAATAGTAGTGGAAAGCTGTGATATACATGTCAAAAGGAAGGCAAACATTAAATGCTAGGTACCAACTATCACCTACAAACTAGCCAAATATATATATATATATATATATATATATATATATATATATGAAAACGTCAAATAGTTATATCCTATCAAAATTGGAAATCAACATTATTACTCCTAAGGCAAAGATCAAGATGGTTGGTTTGTGATCGACAAGTCTTTATATACACATAAAAGAAAGTCCTTATATAGAGAGTAAATACTTGATTAAAATTTTCGGTGATTTATAAATGAAGGTGGCAAATTTTTATATACACATAAAAAGAAGTCAAACATTAAATGTTAGTTACCAAATACCACCTGCCAATTAGCCAACTATCATCTATTTGTAATTAGAAGAAAGCTTCTAGTATCTACTTGCAAAATTCTAGAAAGTTTTTAGGGGTTAACCTTGGATCTTCACTACCCATGTTGGCGAGTTAGATCCTCAATAGCCACATTAAGTCTTCTTTAAAGCTAGCCCATGATACTAACGATAGTTGGGAGAAAATCTCAACCCTAGTAAGTAATTATAGAAGCTAAATTTTAAAACCACACAATACTTAAATGCTACTCCATAAAACAACGGTAATTAAGTGCATTTTTTCCATTAAAAAATGTACCAAACAAAACATAAGACTTTTTATTAAATTGATCTATATCGTTGAACCGACTGGATATTTTTGATTACTTTTTTTAGTCGAATTCATATATCTTTAAACTTTGAAAGACGGTATAGGCATTAAAACGACACTGTGTTTGCTCAAAAATTTCTGAATCGGATCAATGTAACGGCCGGTGATAAAAATAGAAAATAAATTAGAACTATTTTACAATTTTAAAACCACAAAATACTTAAATGCTACTCCATAAAACAACGGGTAATTAAGTACACTTTTCCCATTAAAAAATGTACCGGACAAAATACAAGATTTTTTATTAAATTGATCTATATTGTTGAACTGATTGGATACTTTCGATTATTTTTTTAGTTGAATTCACATCGTAAAACTTTTAAAAAATAAGATTATGAAATAATATTTCAATAAATTAAATCAACTACGGAAAACCAACTACAAAAAATGCAAAAAAGGTAAGTCTGTCAGACGGGTGCAAATCATCCACCAGGAGAGAGAGGTACAACCTATAGAACAGATCATGTTCAAGTAAGGTCGTGCTACACCCCCATCGTCCACCAGGAGAGAGAGGTACAACCTATAGAACAGATCATGTTCAAGTAAGGTCGTGCTACACCCCTGCCATGTTAGAGTTATATACTTGACGTATTCAACATCTCTAACCGATGTGGTAACAGGGAATGATAGGCTTCACACAAATCAACCATCAGGCCCACCATTTTACAGGGCCCAAACGGTATTTTTTCAAGAGGCCAAATCTTAAGCTTTTAAAATCTACTTGAACAACTCTAAAAAATTTCAAGGGTTAACCATTGTTTTTTTCATATATATATATATATATATATATATATATATATATATATATATATATGAAAACGTCAAACAGTTATATCCTATCAAAATTGGAATAACATTATTACTCCTACGAAAAAGATCAAGATGCTTGGTTTGTGATTGACAAATCTTAATCTACACATAAAAGAAAGTCCTTATATAGAGAGTAAATACTTAATTAATTTTTTGTGTGATTTACAAATGAAGGTGGCAAATCTTTATATACACATAAAAAGAAGCCAAACATTAACTGTTAGTTACCAACTACCACCTACCAATTAGTCAACTGTCATCTATTTGTAATTACAAGAAAGCTTATAGTATCTACTTGCAAAACTCTAGAAAGTTTTTAGGGGTTAACTTTGGATCTTCACTATCCATGTGGGCGAGTTGAAATTTCATTAGCCACATTAGGTCTTCTTTAAAACTAGCCCGTGATACTAACGATAGTAGGGAGAAAATCTCAACCCAATTAATTATAGAAGCTAACAACAATTCTATAAATTAGAGAGTCGTATTCCCTTGAACGTACTCTTGCAATTGTATGGCCGGGTGTTAAGATGAAATTATCCTCATCGTATAGCATAGAGACACTCCACTCAGGATGGCAGGTGATGGCGAATCACATAATTTGCACATTAGTGGCCAACTTGCACACCACCTCATTCACATTAGATTTAGTAGGTCAATTGATCCCACTTAATTTTTTTTTATAATTAAATATATATTTTAATATATTTCCCCAATAAATTTAAATATTGACTCCACTAAAAAAATAATCAACTCACTAATTATAATTAAATTTAAAAATAAAACTAAATAATCCTTAATTGTTTTGATATATATTATAAAATTTTAGTTAGTCTAACTAAACTGCCATAAATAATAGTATAAAATATCCATATAAGTGATAGGTCCCTAATAAAACTAATAGGGTATAATAGGGTTAAAAAAAGGAAGAAACTCTTATTTTTACTTATTTTTGGTTGAAATTCTATCTTTATATTATTATTAGATTAAAACAAAAAAAACAACTCTCATCTTTTGGTTTTTTTAGGATTTTTACGTCACTCATCTTTCTCTCTTTATATTCATCCATCTGGTCCATATTTTTTTATTTGACTTTGATTGATGTACGTTAACAATTCATGAACGATATTTAGAATTAACATATTTTCTAGTGTTCGATCTCAATAGAAGTTTATTCTATTATTTTTATATTATTATTGATAGAGTTAATTACATATCTTATATATCTGTATTTATTTTAGATTAACTTATTGATTTAAATTAATAGGTTTAATGTTCATCTAAATTAATTAATAATTTAGAGTTAATTAATTTTCTTATATGTTCATCTAAATTAATTAACTTTATCAACAACAATTCAAGAACGACACTTAGTAAGTAACACATTTTCTAGTATTTGATCTCAATTGAAGTTTATTTTATTATTTTTATATTATTATTGATAGAGTTAATTAATTTTCTTATATGTTCGTGTTTATTTAGATGAACATATTGGTCTACTTAATTTTGTTACTCATATTGGTTTATTATCAACTTCATGCTATTTTTTCAAATTTTTATTTAAAATTGAATATTATCAAATTTTATTTATTGACGAATCTCTAAGTAATTTATCTGTAAAAAAATTGCACCAATCATTTTAAAATTTGATGTTTTTCAGAATCATATTTTTTAAGATAATAAAGAAATGCAATCAGTGACAAGTTTAAGCCTCTATTCTTGGAAAGTCAAATATAACGGTTTGATAGAAAGAGTAGAATCTCAAAATAAACTGGAAATGAACATACCCAAAATGATTGTCAACTCACAACAGTGGATGATGACCTTGGTAACCAACTTATTACTTTTAAAAATGGAATGTTTAAGCAAAGTCAACAAATCATTTAATTGTACACCATCAACCATACATCAAATATAAAAAAAACTAATTTAACTATGGTTGTTGAACTTGAATAATAAAGAAAGAAATTATGGTACATTTCGACAGAAAATTATTTGTTAATGTTTATCAAATGTGGAAATTAGAATTTTTATTTCCCGGGGTTAAAAATGTTTATTCAAGTTGATCAGGGTCAATCGACCCACAAATTTCTCCCAAGTCTTTTAACAGCAAGCAAAAGCCAAGAGGTTAGTCATTTAATACCATTATTAACCTCAAAAACTAAACCGAAGCTAACCTTTTTTTTAGAATAATAAATTTCATTCATCATAATAAGCCATCCGGCATCTACAAAGTGCAGTAATGTAAAAATAATAAATACAGCCTCTTCGCTATGGTAATTCCATATCTGGATCTGGCCATGAATGGGAGCGATAATCCATCTTTCGCGAAGATCTCTTCCAGAAATGGAGTAGTTTTTCATTAGTGACCATGCAGTATACCATAGAACTAAACAAGTAGATCTAAAACAACTGGAAAAACAATAAACAACCAAAACAAACTCTCACTAGAGGAGACGAAAACTCTCACAAGGAGAGACTCACCCCGTTATTCAACGGAACAAACAAAGACAAAGACGAAATAAATAGAAAAAAAAGGAAAAACAAACGGCGAACAGTGTTATCAAGGAGCCGTGAAAGCAGCAGTCGAAGACCAGCCCGCCGTGGAGAGTGAAAGACAAAGAGTGAAGAGCAAGGGGGGAGGCCGGCCCGGTATGAGCCTCCTCCCGTACCTGGGGTTATCTACTTAGAAGCCAAGAAACGGCTAGGTTTTTCGAGAGAGAGAGGGGACGGCTAGGTTTATCTAAACCGAAGCTAACCTCAATATGGTATCAAGTACAATTTTATACGATAACTTAACTGACTCTTCAAAGACTAGTATAAATATTTTTCTCGGCCTGTTTCATCCTCATTTACTAACATTCTGAAAGAAAAAAAATCAGTCACATGGTAAAATTAATTCATCCTAAAATTTATTAACTCTCATGATGTTAGGCTAAAAAAAGCATTGATAATAAGGTCAGTATAGCAAATCTTGATTTCCATTAGTGGAATCACTGAGGAAAAACTTTCCATCTTAATATATATTTTTTTGGAATATGCGGATACTAGCATCTGCGCAGGTCAGACCACAAATAAAAGAATACCGACATTATAACTGGAATCAAAACAATTCCATTGGTTTGTATGTTAAGGAATAATGCTAATAAATAAACATTACACGTCTGAGGAGATTATTTCTTACAAGGTTCCACCTCAGATCAGATGCCCCTTGGGAGGAATCTTGGGCTGCTCCACCATTAATTAACAGCAAATTATTGAACCGAGCATGTGGTTTCAGCTCACTGGGAGCCACCTATTATGTCCAAGAATGTTAATTACGAAAAAATACATAGACGAATTATATGAAAGTCATTCTATTTTAATAAACAGGTCTAGAGTTCAATCGCCAATAACTCAAGATTTTATTAATCAGTCCAATATAAACTATTAGATGATATTAACCAAAAAAAATTGTTGTTTGTTTAAACATGGCGGTTAAATTTGGACCCTTGGATAGGGTGATCAGGATCAACGAAAATACCATTTCATAATAGGAATTATACTATAAAAAGATGGCTTACGAGTCAAGAAAATAACTCGTAGTAGCCAGCTGGTTGAGAGATGGGAATCTGCATATCCTCTGCATCTGCAGAGATACACCAAGAAAAAGATGGCCTAGAAAATGCCATGTACTTGGAAGACAACTTTGACAAATCTGGTTATATCTGCACTAGAGCTGGAAGTAAAGGGTTGAACCAAGATGCTGCTGTTCTTCATCAGGTTGGTTACTTCATCTCATTCGTCTTTGCTTCTTTCTGTTTGTCATAACTATATGGTAGCATTTGTTATATTCACGGGCAACGACTATTCTCGGACCCTTCTAGGCAGTCTACTTAATCCAAACTTGAAACTAAGTCTTAAGAATATTTAGGTCTTTTGTTACTTGTACCAACTTTTACATTGTCCTGATTTGGAATTTTCATTTATGTGATCTACAAGAGCTATGGAACAGAACTTGGAAGCTTTTGTGCTGTCTTTGATGGGCATGGGAAGAATGGTCATGTGGTGAGCAAGATTGTGAGGAACAGGTTGGCAAGTCTTGTACTAGAGCAAAAGGATGCCTTGGAAAAGACTCAAAAAGTAGCAAAAACCAACGATGAGATGATTAACGGCGATATCGAGCAAGTTGGTGAGGATTTTCATAACTGGAAAGCGGCGTTTGTTGGTGCCTTCAAGGTGATGGACAAGGAGATCAAGCTTCAGGAGAATCTAGACTGCACTTGCAGCGGGACAACCGCAGTTGCTGTCATAAGACAGGTACTTGACGTTTTATATTGTAATTTTACTTCTTACATTGAATGATAAGTTCTTCTCGTCTGCGAACTGCTCTTCTCTCTAATACACAAACTTGATCAGGGTGGAGATCTTGTTATAGCGAATCTCGGAGACTCGAGGGCGCTGTTAGTTACTATCGATGACAATGGGCTCTTGCCTGTTCAACTGACAACTGATCTGAAGCCCTCTGTAAAGGGTAAGCGTGTGATCCATTCTAGATGATCTATGTATTAGCATTCTGAGTTTCATAAACCAAATACTTTTCTTGGAAAATTCAGGGGAAGCAGAAAGAATAAAGAAGTGCAATGGAAGAGTGTTTGCACTTGAAACAGAACCACACATCCAGCGTGTGTGGCTCCCCAACGAGGACTCTCCGGGCTTGGCCATGTCTCGTGCATTCGGAGACTTCGTTCTCAAGAACCATGGGATCACTGCATTACCACATGTCACAAATCACCGCATCGCTCCTAATGATCAGTTCATCGTTCTAGCAAGCGATGGGGTAAGCCCATTTGTCCTAACATATTCACGAAACACTTGCGGCACCGCTAACCTGTTAGCAGTAATGACCCTTCAAGCTTTTCCCCGTGCAGATATGGGATGTGCTCAGCAATGAAGAAGTTTCTTTGATTGTGTGGGGCGCTGATCCGGAAACAGCAGCGGCGAAGGCGGTGGTGGATGTGGCGACAGCCACATGGAAAAAGAAGTATCCGACTGCCAAGATAGACGACTGCACTGCCGTGTGCCTCTTTCTACAAAACAAGAAGCAAGAGAGTCTAAGCCACCGCGATTTAGACTGATCAAACAAGAGTGACGGTCAAGGCAAATGACCATGGCAGAAGCTTCTCTGCTGGTGATATAGAGGACTTTGGTTTGGAGCTTGCAGATTGAGATCAAGCCACGTTTGTTTCCTGTAAAAATACTTAAAAAAAAAATTCAGGCAAACTGTTTGCCAAGTTTAGATTAGTCATACATTACACCAAATTGAAGCAACAGCCGCTCGTGAATAGCGTGCAAATAGAGCTTCAAATTAGATGCTGTAGACAATTCATTATATTATCGTCAGAGTGATTTTTATTCTTGTCCAAACGATCTCGTGTCATATGTAGATTGTGTCGATTAATCTAAGGTTCGAGTTATCAGACATCGTTATCCCAACGTTGCACCCTCGTTTCAGGGGTCTATCCAAGCAATCTCCCCATTTTAACAAAACTAGTTTCAGGCTCTTGGGCAACTGTTGATATGGATTCACTGTATCTACAAAATAAGATCAAGATTTGATATTTGTAAACATAAACCCATAATCCACAAGTGCATGAATTTTACTAATGAAAGAAGGGGTCAGGATATAAATATGGAAACCTCAAATTGGAAATGAATCAAAAGCATAGCAAGGGAATTTCCGACATTAAAGGCAAATCAATCTCTATAGGTAGGGGTAACAAATATAGCAGATAATGGCGTTAGTTGCCAATCTCCAGAGGCAAAACTGAGGTCAAACAGTTCTTCGAGTATCCTCCTATACAAAATAACTTGATCATATCACCCGGCTCCCAGAAAATCAGGCAGAACCATCTTTTGTATCATCGCTCAGAAGGTCATCATAGGAAACTGGCACCCTTAACCTATCATGGATGGATGTGCGCTTTACTTCCACGGTGGCTTGCTCGAGCTCTTTCTTTAGCACAGGCATAGAGCCCTCTGCAATGTTGGTTGAGGTTTCATTGGTGAACTTCGAAGTGTCTTCCTGGCGGGCAACCTCTTTGCTTTTATCAGCTCGTCGGTTTTGCTGTTTAAATTGATTCTGCAAGAGTGACAATGATATATCAGTTACTTGCTAACACTCACGGGAAACATATTTCCCTATCCGTAGAGATAAAACCAATCATGTAATCACACAAGTCACTAATATTAATGACTATCATTTCGACCATTGCTGTCAAAAAGTTGGACTAGAAAGTGCCAACATGATTGGCCTAATAGCTCCATCCAGGCTAGTAAGCTTGAAACTAGAAATCAAGTAATATGAGACTATATTGAGAATTGTCTACTACAAAACAATGGCTGATTACCTCAAATTCTTTAGTCTTTTTCATTATTTCTTTATAAGCCATGGGTTCTCTAGTTTTGATGATGTTCCATAGTACTCCACCACCTGTACGAGCACGTCTACCATCAGCGGTCATCTGCCCTCCACAGGACTGAACTACATCCACCTGAAATATCATAATCTATCAGAAACCTATAGATGTACAGACCCACAAAATCAAAGTAGCAAGCAAGGAAAACTTGACAAGAAATGAAAAGATTGGATAAAGTAGAAGTGATGCAATTATACAGCAGCCAGTTTGAAAAAAACAGAGTACCGGAAACCAGTTTGAACATGGATCAGTCATCGTATACGTAGGATCAACACTAGCCTTGAACTAAAATCTTGGTTGTATATGATTGACATAACAAGCCAAAATACCGAATCCCTATATTGATAATTCGGATGTATTATTCAACTGATAACTGGTTATATGCACACCTTTTAGAAGGATAGAATATTGCACACCAAATCTTCAGCTACTGAGGAGAACATGAAATACATCATATTAACCTAAGAAACAACAAGTGGAGAAGTTGTTCAGCCAATCATAGATCATCTTGGAGCATAGAATTTGAAACAGCAAAAATGGCTTTAGAAGAAAATCTGCAAAGCGGGTGAAAGAAATAGACAGCATCAGCTATTCAAGTGCCTTTGGCAGATAGATAAGTACTACCAGATCTAGGCGCTCAACCAATCATGAAGGAGACAAGTTTCACCTTTACTATCCAAAGTAAAGACATCATACTTGCCGACGTCAAAAGGATAAAAATTCTGTCATAATGGTATTGTTTTAACAGGGTATCGGCAGCATAAGGGAATGTCTTGGTAAGAACATCCTTGGAAGCAACAGTAATTGCTAAAATCTAGTGGCTGTGAACAAACAGCCGGACAGTAAGACCAGTTTTAATTGAAAATCATAGGTGAATGTTTAATAACCATGAGTTTAAAACACAAGCATGAAGCAAATATAGAACAGGTAATACAAAATGCACCAAGACTTCCAGTGAGATTGCGTATCTGGTACCCATCATTGATCAGTACAAGTTTTCAAAACATACTTCACACCATTGATCGGCAAAAAACCACAAAAAGGAAAGAGAAAAATACAAACACAACAAGAGTAATAGACTAAAAATGTCTATCAACAGAGAAACCAACCTCAGTCACGAGATTGTTCAAGGCAGAAATTCCAAGACAACCCACTGCAGCGTATACCATGTAGGATTTCTTTTCCTTCAATCTTCTACAAACATCTAACACAAACCTGCAACGAGGACGAGTAACGTAAGAATCAACACTCACCAGGCGGCCAGCCAAACTAGAAAGAAAACAAAATCAAAGACTCATAAGATCAGGATGACTCCAGAAAGCACAAAACATGGCAAGCAAAGAAAGGACCCAGCTTCTATGAAATCATCCAAAAACAAAGGTTAACAAACAGTACGAGCAACAAGGAAACATCATAATCCCTGTGATCCTACCACTTTCGAAACATTTTACTCAGAAAACAAGCCCAAGCATGCATCGACAACACGCCAAATCGCAAGTCTTGATTTGCCCGGGCCTTATTCATAGTAACACTTTTCTTCCCATCACCACATTTCTTATAGAACCACCAAAACGAAAGACACTCAACGGCTCCAAACATGTTAGAATCTCCTTATCCCACCCAAAACCTTAAGGTGATGGGTTGGTGGATTGTCAACACTCGTAAACTAGAGGTGCCGAAACCACGCCACGCGTTGCTAGGTTAGATTAAACAACTAACGACATGATCGGCGCAATGTAAGAATTCAATGTCTCGGTAGTTTACCTATTAACATCGGTGACATTAATCCCGCCACCTCCGGGGCCTCCTCCGCGCCTCTTCTTCCTATTCTTCTTCTTTTTCTTCTTGTTCGTAATCCCCGGTCCTCCATCGCCGCCGCCGCCGGCTGTTGGGGCAACCGGTGGCTTCACCTCCGCCTCCCCGTCTTCCTCCAACAGCTCCCCGTCCTCCGCGTCGACCATCTCCACGTCATCGAAGATGGAGTCCAACAAACACTCCCCCTCCTCCATCGCCAAAACCCTAAACCCCCAAAGAAACAATTAAAAACGAGGGAACTCTTGGAGAAGTGAAGCGCTTCTAAATGAGGAGAGAATTTGGAGAGGCGGTTTTGCAGGAAATCAATGGGCCTTTTAACACAATGGGCTGGGCCCAATTCTTTGATTTTGGTCGTAATCAAAATGGTTACTTGATAGGGCCTAGGGGCCGAGGAGTTACGCAGGCTTCTTCTGAAGGCTGCCACGATCTTATAGAAGATATCATCGAAGTAGTATAATTGGTCGAGATTTTTTCGTACCAATTTTTGTTTTTGTCTTTCCACCTTGGTCTAATCGACGACACATGTCTGTGCTTCCAAAAATTTTGGTGTCAATCAATACCGACGGTCGTCTAAAATATTATCTTCTTCGCTAAATGGTTGTTCTAACAATCATCTCTTTTACAATAATTGAGATAATTGAAAATTGATCTATGTAATTCCTCCACCATTCCAATAATGAAAAAGTATGTTGTTTGACAAATTTATCAAAAAATTTGTTACGATATAAATCAAATTTCGAGTTGGTTAAATCTATACCTCGTGGAATTTTTATTTTTTTTATTATAAGTTTTTCAACAAAATTAAATATAATACCTTGTGAGAGAGCTAAACTAATATTATTACAATGATGGTGAGATGCAAAAAAATTATATCAAAGAACTTTGTTTGGAAGAATTTATTTTAATAATTCATAAGTCGAATATCAACAATGTTGAGAACATCTTCTGAAAAATGTGTTGGTTTCATATTATTTAATAAACAAAATTTTCACCATTTTATTAGTAATTTTGGGCGAGTCAATAATAAATTAAATGCTTTTTTAATTGGTAGTGCTTTAATTTTATTTTGGGTACAAAGTTTAATTATATAACATGCACATCTAATATGAAAAATTTTACCTCCAAAAGATGGTTTACAATGGACTTCTAAATCTCAAACCATAGCATTACTAGAGCTTGCATAATCTAACAAAATTGACCAAATTTTTTGAACTTAATTATATTCTTGTAAAATAATATACAATATTTTAAAATAATTATTTTCACTATTACTATCATAAAATACTCTATGTGAAAAAGATGGAAAAAATGGATACTTAATTGTTTATAAGAATTGAAGAAGCCTTATTTGGTACTCTGAAAATGTGAGTTATCACACAAAGATACACAACCAAGTTGAACATTGGCGGCGCGAGGATTGATGAGAAAGATGACTCCTCACTCCTACACCTCATCCTCCTTTTTTTTTAAAAAAAATTATAATTTCAGTAATGTATTAATTTAATAATTTGCCACCTGCAACATCAACTTCACTTTATAACTTTTGGAATGCCAAGTATGATAGATAGTGCAGATTTGGCATACGTGGCAAAGCTATGTGGCCAAGCACACACCTAAATTTCTTGGGACAAAAAATGTCTCAAAAAGTAAATCACAGATACTAAATATGGAAAAGAATCACACGATCTTTATTTAAAAACAATTAAATCACATGGTATTTAAGTATACTTTTCCTTTTTTTCCTCAATAGTAAATCAAGGGGGTTTTGATGTACATGGGGCTATGCATAGTACTCGAGCTCTCTTACGGGGGATTTGATGTACGAGGGGCTAAGCGTAGTTCTCGAGCTCTCTTAGACGAGCTGCACTCGCAACCCTCACCATCCCTGGGATGGTGGGCCAGGGGGATGGAGCCAGAGGCGGAGCCACTTAACAAGTAGTGGGGTCAATTGACCCCATTTAATTTTTTTTTTATTTAATAATTTATATATAATTTAGCATATATACCCACTAAAAATAAAAAATTGACTCCACTAAAAAATTAATTAACTTATAAATTAGAATTATGTACTAAAAAAATTACATATTTTATATATTGTCTCCACTCAAAAAAATTTCTGGTTCCCTCCCTGGATGGAGTCCTGGTAAATTATCAAATGGTGCCCATCCCCTTAAAAGTGGGGGATGGCTATGCATCCTTTGAAAAGGGGGGATGGATTGGGCCCACTTCTTTTTTTCAATGGACATTTTTTTTATTTTTTCTTATCTAAATTTTATCATACCTCGTATACTTGTCACAATATTATTCGTTCACAATATTTTTAAAATTTTTAACTTCATATAAATAAATATTGTTTTATTTGAGAAATTAATAATTTAATAAGAAGTATGGAATTTAGATTAACGAATATTAATATGTGAATTAAAAAATATAAAGTTAATTGAGTTGATGATGTGGAAGTAGGTATATTAATTATTTATTAGTTGGAGATGGGTTGAGCGGGGGGATAGGGGTGCGGATGGTCTTAGTAGTATTACATAATGTAGGGATGGTTTGGATGGGGGATGGGAGTGCGGATG
>SOPF01027479.1:0-164186 GCA_012979155.1 Hypericum perforatum
TTTTTTTTTTCGTTCAACAGTGAACTTATTGAAATATCTTACCTGCTATGCCAAAGTCCACTGAAATAATTCTCGTAATTTGTCGGATATTCAATGAGTTAAATGCATCAGTAAAACAATAGATTCTTTCTAGTTTACCCTCAAATTATCATTTTAATTTTGACATTATTTTTTAAAAGAAAACACAATTACAAAATCAAGATTTTTCTAAAAAATCAAATTACGAAAAAAATCATTTAACAAATATTACCCCGGCTAGTATTTATGCACAAATATTTGAAAATCAAACCAAAAGAATAGGGAAGTCGCTTTCAACCAATGTCGTTGGCGACGGCGATGCCTCTCCCTCTTAATTTCATTTTGCCTTCTCAGGAAAGCTTTTATGGCAATGGAAAGATTCTTTTCGTCTGATTTGATGCCTCTTTGAGAGACGTGGATTTAATTTTTTTTTTTCCTTTGAGTTAGTGATTGTGTTATTGAAGTGAATTGAAGAGCGAAGACCGACTTATTCTGAAAAAAAAAAATAAGATCGAATTTTTGATTGGAATCAAATTTAAATACGATTTTTCAATATCATTTTTATATTTCTGATTTAAGCTAAATACATTCTTCATAAATTCAATTGTTTAATTAATTTAACAAATTTTAATTTTTTTTTAATGAACCAATTTTTGTTAGTGACCCACCGGACTCCTTTTTCCGTTTCATTATTGTGCAATATTCGTCGGATCACGTGTAGTGCTTGGGAAGGTTTATTAAAAGAAAGATCCATAGTCTATGCAGAGACAGTGATATCTAGTCATTACGGTGAATTTTTTTGGGAAAAGGATGGTTAAAAAATTCTTCATCTCATCAAAGATGATGATCGAGGATCAAACTTATTTTTTTGTTTCGGTTTTCCTTGATTTGTTCCTTAGTGTTAGTGTACTTGCCATTTTGGTGTTTATTTGGTTTTTCCTTGTTCGCCTTGGGTCTTTATGGGTTGATTTTTTGGTAATATTTTGATAATTGTTATAGATAGTATTTATGTTTTTTGAGTTCCTATTCTATTTCCTATTCTAATATTTATTCTATTATAACGCCAAGAATAGATAGTGTTTATCATTTTAGTATTGTTTTGATAAATATGATGCGTAATATTTGATATACTTTGGTGAAAAGAAAAAAATATTTTTTACTTATAAAAAACTAATTTAAAATTAAATTAGGTAATAGCAATTTGTTTGTGACTGGAACAGCAAAAAAGCAGAATAGATGTTATTCGCTGTTGTTAATTGTCTGTTGATCACAGCATAGAAGTTGTTTCATCAGTGTTATTGCATTACTCTTTTTCTTGCCAATAAATTTTGCACGGACAGGATTTTTGACTATATTCACAGGCGTATATTTCTTTAAGTTGAATAATTTTGTTAATAATGCATGTAGTATATAATATACATATACGTAACGCCTAACAACTACAGGTGATCTACCCGCGTATATTTCTGCAATTCAAAAGTTGTATATAATGCTTAATATAAATAAAGATAATGTCTACCAAAAAATAATTGTGTTGAGTAGTTGCAGTTGTCCAAATCTACAACAGAATTGTACTAACAGGATCTCACACTCACTACATGATTTGCCTTGTTTCTCGTTCGTTAAAATATTTATATTCAACATAAAATTTTATAATCAAATAGATATATTTTTTTCATACTGGAAAACAAACTCATTATAATCTTAATCAACGTGTAAATCTAAACATAAACAAACGAAAAACAATATTTATTCAATTACAAAATCATGTTGATTATCCATTTAATTCACTCATTTATTCAGGCTAAATCATTATCCATTTAATTCACACATTTATTCAGGCTAAATCAAGAGAAAAAAAACATTCGATCTCACAGAATTAAGAGTCATATCCTTTGGTACGTCCTGCTGCATCGAACAACCAATGATAAAATATCAATTTGATTGATCGAGGTGCTGCTACTTGTACAAATTAATGAGAAGGATGATAAGATGGCTGCACATGGAATTTCATTATTGGCGGACACAGACTTATACGAACGACTGATCGTGACTGGGTCTATAGTTATATAGTTTAAAACAACCAGCGATATTTAGCCAGAAAAGGCATGCATGATGTTTCTATTTTGGTTTAATTAAAGCAGAAATGAGGTAATACATTATTGTTTTGTTCGTTCGTCCGTACCGAGACATTGACAAGGTGCATCCTAGCGCCCGAACATTGTTTGACGTGAAGATGCGATGACCAACCAATTATGAGCGAAATGAAAGAGCCTATGATGAAGCACGAGCTGCCTCCAATTACCACATAGTACATTTACTCAAAATATCAAAACATCCGTGGATGTTGTTCTACTTATGTGTCCTGATCCTGGCCATGTCATAGTACGACAATACACAGGCTTGTCGCAAGCAAGAAGACGCTCTCACTTGTACGGAAAACGAATTCAATTAAAGGGACTACACAGTACAATTTGCTACCAAGTTGCGGGTCTGTACTTCAATGAAATATCTTAGATATCAACTACTTCAGCATCAAATACTTGAATTAATTCTCATAAAAAAAATACTTAAATTAATTAATAACGAATTATTTTAGGTTAACTTCAGTTCTCGATTTAGTACTTGGGGAAGAAAGTTTACCACCACCATTTTGAGCACCTCATAGCATTTTAGCATTTTCGAGGCCTTTTAAATCTTTTCTCATTTATGTACAATTCGATTTCTCCATCTTACGCATATATTTTTATAAGTAGTACCCATAATAATTTTTTTTACCAAATCAGTTATACCTCTGTTCATATTAATCTATTTCTCTCCTTGTACCTATTTCTTACTCTTCTACGAGTCTTTTCTATCTCTCTGTCTCTCCACAATACATCTTTTCGTATTTCCTCTCTTCATGATCGTTTTTCATGTGATTATTTCAAATTTCTATCAGTTATTTGTGAAAAAAATATATTGTTTATCACAAGTACTTAATTTTAATAGTGTTGGATTCTTAGGTTTCAAACTGAACAGATACAATCAAATTATAATTTGTGTTGAATTGATTTAAATATTTTGTGATAATCAGATCTTGGTACCCATATACCGAAAGAGAGGTCGGAAACTTTTCAGAAAAAGCAAACACTAAGTAGCAACAAGTAGCAGCTACAATTGTGTATCCCCACCAAAACGTCCTCTAAAACATCTTTCCCATCATGAAGTGTATCTTTCCGATCATGAAGTGTATCTTTCCGAGATGGGCTAGCTTTGAGATTTCTGTGGCGTGCGATGATATCTGTCCTTTACCCCAAAAAACATGAATTTTCCAAGAGGAATTAACACAATTTGGGGTGAGAAAGTTATTGTTTTCACTTTCGTTAGTCTTTGACCCAAATACGATATAAACGTATTGAGCTCCGACCCATATTATACGGCTACACTCTTCTGTTGTTCGATTTTGTGGGTCAGCATCCCCATTCTTACAAGTGATTACCATTATTGTGAAAAATTCCGATCTTTAGGAATAAGTGAAAAACTTCTCGTGATTCATAGGATGATATGATGGTGATATTTATTTTTCATTGAAAGTAATGGGATAAGCTAAAAGTGGTAATTTATGAAAATCTCTCAGAAAGGGTTTGTTTGCAACATAATCTCAAAGGTTGGCAAGGTCCCCACAAATTTGGGTTGGAATTTAATTTGCACGAGTCATATAATCAATGTGTACGTATGAGATAAATCAGCAAACATCTTTTAAAAATGTGATCGTCGCTATATGTTCGATGTGACTTCGAAAATAGGGAAAACACGGTATCTATGATGATAAACGACTACTTGTAAAAAATAGATGGCGAATAACTAAAACATTTGTAGTAGATGGGCAACTGCTGTTGCATTAAAACCAAAGAGAAGAGAATATATAAGCAAATCAAAACCCAAAAATAAGAAATAAAACTACAAAATTACAGCTAAAAAGAAAAGGAATAACCTATTTGTTTCCCATCTACAGCAAGTAGGGTTAACATTTTGAAACCTGTTCTTTAGACTTTGACCAAAAACTCCTAATATCCCTCACCTACCAATAGCTTTGAGAATCTACCATTATTGGACCATATTTTACGAGTCTCTTCAAATAGTATTTTGACCACATCATTGTTGGCTTCCAGTTTTCTCAAACTGCCCGAGCCTGTAATCAGCCAACCTTGACATGTAAGCAGACTTTTTGTATTCACTCCATGTGAACTCCTTGTACCTACTCTCCTCCCCTGGCTCCATCACTGAAGGTATCGGTGCAATCTTTTCTTCCAAAGGTGGGCCACCAAAATAGATCATTGAGACCCTTGATCTTGTTGTATCAGAAATGACCCTGTGCTTCACACTCCTAAACCTCCCATTAGTCATTACCTATAACACAACAAGAAAAGAAAAAAAAACAGTTAAAATAGGATTCAATCATGGGAATTTGGTATCTATGGATAATAACCACGTAACATCTTGATAACTATTAAACTGACTAATTCAGGTTCGAGAAGATAAAAGAATTGATATATTAATTACCTGCAAGGCATCACCAATATTGATGAAAAAGGAGGTGTGATCAGGTGGGACAGAAACCCAAGTCCCATCTCTGAGACAGATTTGGAGGCCAGTTGTGTTGTTGGATCTTAGGACAGAAATTATCTGTGGGTCTGTGTGCTCCCCAAACCCAACCAAATTCCTACCACTCAATAACTGAAGCTGATCTGGGCATGGTGGGTAATGGTTAACTCTGAAGCATGAGTCACTCTCCTCATCCTTCAACATTTCAGACAACACATTCCTTGGCTCAATCCCAAGCCCCTCTGCCATCATCTCCAGTACCTCACATGCCATTCTCTTCACTTGATACAGGTACTCCTCAACTGCTGACCTGCACCCAACAATCAACAAACAGGGTTTAAAGGCGGGTTTTAACGCGATCATGTACTACTATCACATCTCACGTGCTATCCCACATTTCATCACCAGAGTAGGACCAAAAAACCCATGTGTACAGTATTTTTTTTAATCGTCAATAGCGGTGACCCCATATTTGTTGTCATGTGGGCTAGTGGGTGTATACTCCCTCTAGCCTGGCCGGTCTGTGGGCCAGCTTGAAGATTGGGGGTTAGTGTGGCTTACCTGACCTATTGGCATGTGGACGTCGATTGTAGGTAAAAAAAAAAAAAAAAGCTCGTCTAAAACAACAATTTGATTTTCCACCCAGTCTTTATCACTTGAACCAACTTCGAATCAAATAGTAGATATTTGATGTTTCATTATGCATGGAACTAACCTGAAAGCATGTGGGTTATCTTGAAGTATGTTGAGGTTCTTGTAGGAATTTTCTTGAGAGTTGGTGTCAAGGAGAAGGTACTCAATCCAACCCACATCACCGTTGCGCCCAATCTTCTTATTCCCATAGCCAAAAGGATCAGGAGGCCCAGCGCTGTCCTTTTCACACTGAGGAAGGCCAAAGAACTCCATAGCCATAGCTTCCAACCTGGCCATGTCCTCCAATGGGACTCCATGGTTGACCAGCATGAAGAAGCCAAATTCCTGACATGCCTTCACTATGAGGCTCTTGGCTTGAGGGTCTCTCAGGTCTATGATAGGGACGTCAGGGAACAAGACCACTGGCTTTGGCTTGCATGTTTTGATCAGGGAGAACTGGTCTAAAGCTGGCTGAGAAAGAACCACCATGGCTTTTAAGCAAAGAAAAGGTAAAGAGGTGGAGAATTAAAGGAGGGTATAAAGATTTGATGATTGGATTGGGAATTTGGTTGGCATATTTATAGAGTTGGGAGGGTGGTGAGGTTTATGGATATTTTCAATGAGGAAATGTTTGATGGAGAAAAAAATTATTATTGATAGAGCGGTTCTAAATTATATGTCTAGACTCTCATTGATAGTATTCAATTCTCAATACAAATATGTTAAAAAAAAAAGTTGGGGTGAGATAGAAGGGGATAAAAAGAGGAGGTTCAGGCCCAGGGGCGTTAGAAACTATATGAAGAGGAGCCATTTGCTCCTCTGTGACTAGCTAGGCATTTTTATGCAATCGAGGGGAATAATTATTTTTTATAATTTTGTTCCCTTAGTTTTTATTATTTTTCCCTTTTTCTTTGTTTAAGTTTTCGATCACTAGGTACTTATTCTAGAACTCGTCAACAAAATGTGCTAAAATGCTAGTATTTTTGTTAAAATATAGTAGACAAATTATTTTTTTATTGGTAGATTTTACTCTTAGTTTGGAATTTAGATTCTGTAATTCAATTATAAAATCTTAACCTGTGTGAGCCATGAGTCAAATTAAAGATTAGAAATATGAGCTCAATATAATTATTGATATATCATCTCATGTTAATAAAATTAATTAGGTGACACGGCATATAAGATGACTTAATTAACCGAAGTTAATTGACGTCGATTTTTTTTTTTTGAAGATCAAATTAAAGTGAATCAACGTCACTCTGTTGCTAATAAGCTCAAACATTTGTCAGCGTCACATAAATTAATATCACATGGTAATGTGGCGAGTTAAAGTCTGAAAACACATTACTCGAGTAGATTTTTACCGTATTTTCTTTAGGAAAAACGGACATAATAGTAAATCTTTCAGGGTCAGATCTCGTTTTATCAACCTGTTTTCTTTGTTTTTTAAATGGACAAACAATGCAATTATTTTTAAATCTGGGATGATAGATTTTTTATTTAAATGCAAGTTGTTATACTTCTGTAAAGTTCCTTTTGTTACACAACCTCGACATTATTGGAAGGTGATCCAAAATATTTTTTAAAGGAAACAAGCTAGACTCAAAAGCGAAGCCTCTATTTTCTAGTTGTCGCCTAGATATACAAATAAAAAATATAAATTTATATTAAAAAATCCACATTACATTTTCTCCAGGAAGCAAGGAAAAATGATTTGTGTGCACACTTGTCGTGTTCATACTGAAGGTCGCCCACTAAATAATTTCAACATTACCGGGACAGGAACAGTTCTACTAGCTCCACCACCTTTCGATGGTATGTCAATTTTTTTAAGTACATAATTTATATATATTTTTTCATAAATAAGATTACATCCAAGTAACACTTACAACAATGTAACATAAAATACTTACCGAAAAATACTTAGATAAATGGAGAATTTTATTAAATTAGTTTATTATTTATTGTTTTGTAGCTACAAGCGCCCAGAAAATTACAGCCCATTTCCCTCTCCTCACCCTCAAACTCGAACTAGAGTGACGTTTATGTTCAAACACTAGATTTCTTTATAAAAAAATAATACAAATTACGAAATTGTGGATATTGACAGTGCAAATTTCCTATCAGTTGGTAATTATCCTAACTGCAGATGCTTTGTAATGATTGTTTTCAAAAAAATATATTTGATTCAGTATCATTACATGCAGATAAAAATAAGTTGTGGTACCATAACTTGGTTGGTAGCGAGTACTTCCCGATAATACAAATTACTAAAGTTTGAATATTGAAAATATTTATTAAAAAAAACTGGGTAAATATTTCAACAAAAAAGGATTTGAACTATAATTTGTTAAAAAGATTATCTTCATTTTAATGTCATTTCGTGCTGATATAATAAGTTTCGGCTAACGAGTAATGGTGCCTTTAATTTGGGCAAATTACCTCCTAGTCACTGGTCTTAATCGAATTCACTTATCGGGTCCCTTCTTTCTCATAAATGATTTAGCCGTCCCTGTATTTTGAAAAAACTATTGGTCTCGGGTCCTTGGTTGACTTCACCGCCCATTTTTTTTATTTTTTTGTCATGGGAAAGTACTATATACCCTTCACAAAAAGACAAAAATAAACTAAAATTTGTCATTTTGTGAAGGGTAAAATTATCATTTCACATGACAAAAATTTTAAAAAAAGATGTTGATTTGGTCGGTGGGGACCCTAGACAAATATTTTTAAATAAAATAGGGATGGATTACTCATTTATGAGAAAACAGGGACCCGATAGGAGAATTATGTTAAGTCCAGGGACTAAAGGGTAATTTCCCCTTTAATTTTCTTCACGATAATGTCGAGCTTGGAACTCAAGAGTTATCTATTCTAACCTACTATTTCCCTTATCTATGTAAAAGTTGTTGGGTATAGATATCGAGATATTGAATTTTGAGCCGCGACATTCGAGTTAATAATTATGATAGTTGATCGAAAGTTTGATCGGATTGAATTTGGACCCGATGGTGTTCAAGAGATTAGATTAGATCATAAGTCATAAAAATTGGGTCACGAGAAGATGCCAAGGAACTTAAATATCTAGCGGGTCAAAGGATAAAGTCGTCAAATGAAGATGAAATGAGAAAATTTTGAATAGTAGGATCTAGCAGTCACTGGTCCCCTAGTGATTGCTCGACCCTCTTGCATGAAATTTATTTTTGGACCATAGCTACTGCTAAAATGTTAGCGGATGCTAGGGACACTCAGGCAAAGCTTTTTTAATGACAAATTTGCCCCTCCTAAGCTAATAACTTTATAATAGAGGATACTACTATAAATATATATTATAAGCCTTATTTGGTATTGTCTCCATCATTAAACCAAGAGAGGAGCAATGCAAGGCTTCAGAGGGTGTTATTTAGTCAATAAGATACAAGAGAAGGAGCAAAACTCGAAATGCTATATATTTTCCTCTTAGACATGAGAAGAGTGAGTGATGCTCCAAAGGGTACCCCTTAGACAAAAGAGAAGCAAGTAAAATTTCAAAGGGTGGATCTTTGGCCTTGGATCTTGAGAGAAGCAAGTAAAATTTTAGCGGGTTAGGTCTTTCTTCTTAGAAAAGAGAAGAGTGAGTGAACCTCCAAATAGGTTGTCCTTTTCTTGAGTGGAAAGTAGAATGAAAAAAATATGTTGCTAGAGTAGGAGAGTTCCATGAATGATCGAGAAAGGTTTATGTGAAGTGTTCATTATAATGAGTGATTATAGCTTATGGACATAATGAATCTCTCTTGGCTCGAAAACTCTCATACATAGATTATTATGTGATATAATCGGGTGATTGATGTGTGTCTAAAACACGCATTAAATGCATAGGATTTTGAGTTGTTTTTATACTTTTATCGTTAGTTCAACATTATTTTAGTTATATTTTGAGTTTTAGGTGACTAATGGGCTCTTTATACTAAATTATAGGAAAAGAGGCAAATTTGGAAAGGAATTTTGCATGAAGGAGGAGTCTAGCAGGGACAGCTGTCTTGGAAAGGCATTTTCGTCAGTTTTGGAGTAGAATTTGAGGAAGAGTATCGACACAAAATTGAAGATCTTTCTTTCTTCTTTCTATCCATATAAAGAACGCACCAATCGGAGTCCAGAAGAGAAAGTTATGGTCAAAACACTGAAGACTGATCTGATAGGAGACTATTGCGGAAATTCAGGGGCAATATTGTAATTTACATGAAAGACGACCCTTGTAGGTTTTCTGAGTTATTAGGACTTATAAAAACTCTCTAGACCTAGTTTTTAGGTAACTTTTGCATTCGAGAGAACAGAACCCTATTTTTATTTACTAGAACCATGAGCAACTAATCCTCTAGGTTGATTCGAGGGAGGAGACCCAGGTTTTGGTTGTGAGGATCTTGGTTATTCAATTTAATTCAGTAGCATTTATTTATTTCCTTGTGCTTATTCTCGTTCTTGAATGGTTTGCAGTTGTGAGTCTATTTTAGAACTGATTTGCCATTGATTTCTGATTAGCGGTTGCTGTTAGGAATTGAACTAGGAGCAAGGTTAATTTTGTGAGGAACGGTTGTTACCAAACTGATTAACTAGGAATAAATAAGGGTAGTTTGTATATACCAAGGTTTTGAGTATAATCGCTAGGAGTAGGAACATCTATTCTTAATGCTATTGCCTTCTAGATTAGAAATCGATTGATATTCTATCTGTTAGGTGATAAACAATTAGTTAGGCGGTTGCATAGCTAGTTGATTATAGGATGTTAGTGGTCTCTTTGCGGTTGCGAGAGATTTACCCCTATTTGCTACATGAGTTAGATTATCTTTTGTGATCCAGTGATCAACTGACCTACCGTGGTACTCCAATCTCGAATCTACCGTTTTCTCTTATTGATATTTACTCATATAATTCCCTTCGTTCTCATTTAATTTGCTTTCATTGTCGATCTTATAAAACCCCCTTTTTACTTTCTTGTTTCGATAGTTAGGTTATTTGAATATTCGTACCTTCTTAGATCTGACTCGGTATTTCCACTACTTGCTATAAATTAGTGAGCCGTGAGTATCAGTTTATTTTGAGGGGCCTTGACACGCTCGTCAAAATTTGGCGCCGTTGTCGGGGAGGTTTTGATTTATTTGATTAATCTAATTATGTTTATGTTAACTCATTCTTTAGGTTTAGGAACCTTACCTCTTGACCAGGAGATCGAGAAGACTGCAAAGGCAAACCGGTAGACCAAGAGACAAGCTACTACTTCCAGTAATTCTGATAGTGAGGGAGACTACTCTGCTTCTTCATCTAATACTGAAAGTGTTCCTGAAGATAGTCTCAGCATGGCAGCACAACAACTTACCATGAATGCCATGGCCGATAATGAGGTTAATCAGCAACCATTGTGCATTGTTCTTCCTGATAACATTCCTCCATTTGAACTGAAGTCGAGCTTGATTCACTGACTTCCTACCTTCCATGGACGAGCTGGAGAAAATGCCAATAGACATCTATAAGGAATTCACATCGCATGCTCCACTATGAAACAAGCTGGAGTCTCTACTGATTTAGTCAAGCTGATGGCATTCCCATTCTCCGTTGAAGACAAGGCTAGAGATTGGTTATATAGCCTTGAGCCTGGATCAGTAACGACATGGGCAGAATTGCAAAAGAAGTTCTTGGATAGATACTTCCCTGCTTCAATTGTGATATCCAAGAGGAAGGAGATTAGTGGCATAACTCAGCATTCTGGTGAGACACTATATGAGTATTGGGAGAGATTTCAACAACTGTGTTCTAGTTGCGCTCAACATCAAATTACAGAGAATCAGCTAATACAGTATTTCTATGAAGGACTCCTCCCGTCAGAAAGGAGTATGCTTGATGCTGCTAGTAGAGGTGACCTCATGGATAATACACCTGCTGAAGCCAAACAACTAATTGAGAGGATGGCTAAGAATACGCGAGGACGTCAAAACGTAGGAGAGCAAAGAGTCAATGAACTGGGAACTTCTAACTTGGAGGAGAATTTTGATGAGCTTGCATCATTCGTGAAGTCAACTTTGAAACATGGCTTAGTCAAACCTACAGTATGTGGTGTTTGCTCTACTGAAGGGCACCATTCAGAGGCATGTCCTGAGCTTCAAGAAGAGGCATTTGCCATGGGTAACAGTGATTATCCATAAAAGAGGAAGTATGATCCATACTCTAACTATTATAACCCAGGCACTAGAGATCATCCCAATTTTAGATATGGGCCACCTCAAGGACAACCAACTCAAAGAACACAAACTGCCTATGAAAATCCTAGGCCTGAGCCACCTCAACAGCAACAGCCTAATTCTTCTCAATCATTGGAAGAACTTATAAAGAGTTTGGTCATCAGCACAAATCAGAGTATCCAGCAGAGTGTCCAAGCCACTACTCAAAGCATTCAGAATCTTGCCAACCAAGCAAATGTGACTAATCAGAGCATTCAGAATCTGGCCAACCAAACAAATACAAGCATCAAGAATGTTGAAAGGCAAGTATCCCAGATTGCAGCTGATGTTAGAGAGATAAAGAGTTCTCAAGGATGACTGATGCGGTCCAACTAGGATCAATTATACGTGCAAGAATTACACGATCGCACAAGTAATATCGTGATAAGTAGGATTGTCTCCACAGGGAATAGCAAATGCGAATTGTTCGTTAAGTACCAGTTGTGCGTTCCTAGATCTTAAGCTAAGCAAACGGATCGTTGGGTTGATGATCTAACACTATTACTACCAATAATACCGCAAAATCTCAAGGTTGTCAATCTCAATCTTTTAACGATACTTCTAGACTACAAACTCAATATCGCTACGAATCTAAGTTTGTCAGGCCTGGATTCAATAACAATACCAAGTTGAGATACACGTATGAAAGCTATGATCTAAACCAAGTTGTCATCCTTGATCATTGATTAAGCATTCATGGAATTGAAACTAAATAAGAACTTCAACAATAGAAATAATCTTAAAAACAAAGGAAATGGAAGTACCTTGATGATATCAAATTCAAATGTTAATTTCAATATTCTCAAGAACACTATCCAAAAACATAAAATAAAGTCTAAACACTCAAGACTCGACTAAACATTTCCTAAAACATGACGAAAACTTGATAAACTAGGACTAAATGGATGCATGTTTTCTCATGCATCAATGACTACCATCCTAGACAGTGGTGATCCCAAGAGAGAATGCAAGCACTATCACCCTACGAAGTGGAAAAACTTTGGAAGCAGCACCAATTTTGGATGAAAACACTCAAGTTGAGAAAAAGACAAGCGAAGCTGAGAAGAATGTGGAGAAAGAGAAGGAAACTATGAAGTTGAAGCCCCAAATAGAGATTCTCCCACCTTTTCCTGGAAGGTTTGCTAAAGCGAAGAAGGAAGCTGCTGAGCAAGAAATTCTAGAAACTTTTCAAAAGGTAGAAGTAAATATTCCATTGCTCAATGCCATCAAGCAGGTGCCAAGATATGCAAAGTTTCTCAAAGACCTCTGCACCAATAAAAAGAAATTAGGGATGGATGACAAGGTTAGAGTGGGCGAGAATGCTTCAGCGATCATCAAGAGGAAGCTTCCCCAAAAGTGCAAAGATCCAGGTATGTTCACTATTCCATGCACTATAGGAAATACGAGAATTGAAAGAGCAATGCTTGATTTAGGTGCATCTATCAATGTTATGCCTTTGTCCATTTATAAGATTTTGAATCTAGGGCCTTTAAAAGACACTAGAATCATTATTCAATTGGCTGATAGATCTAATTCTTATCCTAAAGGAGTTTTAGAAGACGTGCTTGTGAAAGTGAATGAATTCATATTTCCTGTCAATTTTTATGTGATTGATATGGATGATGAATTTTGCTCTAATTTTTCTCACATCTTACTTGGACGACCTTTCATGAAAACTGCTCGAACTAAGATAGATGTGCATAATGGAACTCTTTCATTAGAATTTGATGGGGAAGTGGTTACTTTTAACATATTTGATGCTATGAAACACCCACTAGATTCTGCAACTATTTTTTCTATTGATGTGATTGATCCACTTGTTCAAGTTACTTTTGAAAGAATATGTGTGAAGGACTCACTAGAAAGGGTGATACGAAATTCAGCGACTGATCGCGAGGCACCTATGGCTCTTGAAGAGGAAGATCAAGACATTATCATGACTCTCTACTCACTTCAAGAAGTCCCAAAAAGGTATGAGAACTCTATAATTCCTCTACCGGTTACTAACGAACATATTCTTCCTTCTGTGAAACAGGATCCTAAGTTAGAATTGAAGAAGTTACCCGAGAACCTCAAGTACGTATATCTTGGCGATAAGGATACCTTGCCAGTAATTATTTCAAAAGACCTTGCCATGTCCCAGAAGCAACAATTGATCGAAGTACTAAGAGAGTATAAAACAGCAATCGGATAGACATTGGCAGACATCAAAGGTATCAGTCCTTCAGTCTGCATACACCGAATCCTCCTAGAGGAAAATGCCAAGCCAAAGCGAGACCCACAATGAAAGCTTAATCCTTCCATGAAGGAAGTCGTGATGAAAGAAATTATCAAGCTCCTTGATTTAGGAATCATCTACCTCATCTCAGATAGTCAATGGGTCAGCCCAATTCATGTGGTTCCAAAGAAGACTGGACTTACATTGGTTGCAAATGAAAAGAATGAGATGATACCCATGCGAGTTCAGAATGGTTGGCGTGTCTGCATTGACTATTGCAAGCTCAATGCTGCAACAAGGAAAGACCACTTTCCCCTACCTTTCATTGACGAGATGCTAGAACGACTTGCAGGTAAATCTTATTTTTGCTTTCTTGACGGTTATTCAGGTTACTATCAAATAGTAGTTGACCCCAAAGACCAAGAGAAAACTATATTTACTTGTCCATTTGGTACATTTGGTTATCGTCGTATGCCTTTTGGATTATGTGATGCTCCTGGTACTTTTCAACGTTGCATGATGAGCATATTTTCTGACATGATAGAGAATTGTATAGAGATCTTCATGGATGATTTTACTGTTTATGGCGATTCTTTTAATCATTGCTTAGAAAATCTTTCAAAAGTGTTGCAACATTGCATCGAGAAAAGTATAGTCTTGAATTACGAAAAGTGTCATTTCATGGTCACTCACGGTATTGTTCTCGGATATGTGATTTCTGAAAAAGGGATTGAAGTTGACAAGGCAAAGATTGATTTAGTTTCTAATCTTCCCTACCCAGCTAATGTTTGAGAAGTACGTAGTTTTCTTGGTCATGCAGGATTTTACCGTCGCTTCGTCAAGGATTTCTCTAAGATTGCTCTACCTTTGAGCAACTTACTCAAGAATGACGTTGAATTCAATTTCGGTAAGGAGTGCAAGGAAGCTTTCGATAAGTTGAAGGTGTTACTAACCACTGCGCCAATTTTGCAACCTCCTAATTGGAACTTGCCATTTGAGATCATGACGGATGCAAGTGACTATGCTGTGGGAGCAGTTTTAGGACAACGAGTTGAAAAGAGCAGTCATGTCATCTACTATGCCTCAAAGACTTTGGATGGAGCCCAGCGCAACTACTCTACCACGAAGAAAGAATTACTTGCCATTGTCTTTGCCTTGGATAAATTTCGTTCTTATCTTTTAGGGACGAAAGTCATAGTTTACTCCGATCATACTGCGCTCAAATATTTATTGGCAAAGAAAGACTCTAAACCACGCTTAATTCGATGGATTCTCTTACTGCAGGAATTTGACTTGGAGATTCGAGACAAGAAGGGCTCTGAAAATTTAGTAGCAGATAATTTGAGCCGGTTGGAACGTGCTGAAGAACCACTACCCATTTCAGATGATTTTCCCGATGAACAACTTTTTCATATCGAGGTGGAAGAACCATGGTATGCTGATCTTGTCAATTTTATTGTGACTGGTAAGACTCTACCTGGTTTGACAAAAGCAAAAAGGCATAAACTTCGCAGTGATGCAAAATACTTTATTTGGGATGAACCATTTCTGTAGAAAATAGGTAGTGATCAAGTTATTCGTTGCTGCATAGCTTCTAGTGAATATGAGTCTATCCTGACTTACTATCATACGTATGCATGCGGAGGCCACTTTGGTCCTAGACGAACTGCTAGGAAAGTGCTAGATAACGGATTCTACTGGCCTACTCTATTTCAGGATGCTTATAAATTTTGTAAGAGTTGTGACTGTTGTCAGCAAGTAGGAAATATTTCTCGTAGAAATGAGATGCCCCAAGTTCCTATACTTTTCTGTGAGATATTTAATGTATGGGGTATAGATTTTATGGGACCGTTTCCTAGCTCTTTAAGTCATATTTATTCCTACTTGCAGTTGACTATGTCTCAAAGTGGGTGGAAGCAAAGGCCACTCGAACTAATGATTCTAAAGTTGTTGCAAGATTTTTGAAATCTAACATCTTTAGTAGGTTTGGCATTCCACTGGCAATCATTAGCGATCAAGGAACTCACTTCTGCAATCGCACAATTGAAGGACTCATGAAAAAATACGGCGTGCACCACCGTGTCGCTACCACGTACCACCTTCAAACCAACGGACAAGCTGAGGTATCCAATCGAGAGGTGAAGCAAATACTGGAGAAAACAGTAAACCCCTCACGTAAAGATTGGAGTTTATGTTTGGATGATGCTCTTTGGGCTTACCGCACAGCATACAAGACACCTATAGGTATGTCCCCTTATCGCTTGGTATTCGGAAAATTATGCCACTTACCTGTAGAAATTGAGCACAAAGCATACTGGGCGGTCAAGCAATGCAACATGAATTTTCAACTGGTCGGTGAAGAACGCAAATTGCAACTGCAAGAATTGAAGGAGATCCGTCTGGAAGCTTATGAGAACGCGACAATATACAAGGAACACACAAAAAGTCTACATGATAAGTTGCTCCTTCGTAAAACTTTTACTGTAGGCCAAAAGGTACTACTCTTTAATTCACGATTAAAACTTATGTCCGGTAAGCTTCGATCTTGCTGGACTGGTCCGTTCATTATGCTTAGAGTATTTGATAATGGAGTTATTGAAATTCAGAACTTACACACGAACAAAATTCTTACAGTCAATGGACATCGTCTTAAACATTTTGTTGAGAATTTTGTAGGAACACCGGATGAGACTGTGAACCTCACACTCCCAATTTATGCTACGGAGTAATCCGGATTGATCGTCAAGCTATTGACGTTAAACAAGCGCTTATTGGGAGGCAACCCAATTTAGTATTTCAATTTTTAGGTTTTATTACATGCTTAATTTTTGTTATTTAATTGGGTCTAATTCATGTTAATTTTTTTTTCTTTTTCTCTCACAATTTTCAGAAGAAACGAAAAAATGTCATGGAAAAAGGTGTACAAAAATCACAATAGATAAAATTCCGTGAACACAAAGGAAGCTCCATTATTTTATTCCTCTCGTAGAGACAAAAGGAACAAAGCGACAAAGTGGACAGTCAATTTGTCCTTCCCAAGCTACGAAGTGGAGCATCTCGCTCCGAAGTGAACATGGATTTCCACTCTCCTTGCAGCGAGAAGCTCACCTCGGGACGGAGGACAACCGCAACACGACATTACGAGAGTTTCTCGGAACCAAGTTTCTCCATCTGAGAAAATATAGGAACCAAATTTTTTTTTCTAATCAACTGAGATCCCATTTCCTAATCAAACTCCTCTTTCCTAGTTTCAAGTCCTTCGTAATTAAATAGTCATTCTATTTAATTGACTTGCCGATTTTTCTTTTGTCCAGGAACAAGATCGCACTTTAATTTCCTCTCCAAGATAAGATGCCTCCAAAGAAACAAGTAGTCGCTCGAGCAAATCATGGCAAGCAGAAACGAGGAGAAGATCCAATCTCACAACAAGTCGACCTTCGTGACACATACAAGGCACCGTTTCTTATCCGCGATGATGTCGAGGGTAAACGTTTTCAATCCCTAGCTTCTAGAAAAATTGTGTCAAATAAATGGTTTGATTATCATATGCTAGAGTATATTGGATTGAAAACTAAAATCAATGAATTGAGTGAAATTTTTGGATGGACACGGTTTCTTGCAAACCCTTTGGAGACTTACGAGTCTCTTACATTAGAATTTTTCACAACCCTAAAAATTGATGATGATTTACAATTTATCCAATGTCATTTGAATGGACATGATTTTAGGGTTGACAACACCATCATGCATAAAGCTTTTGGATTTCATAAAGATGGTTGTACAAAAATCCCTTCAACATTTTGTGAGAAAAAGAGTTGGTGTAAATTGACTGGCTTAGAAAATTTTTGCATGACCAACCCTTCTAATGGATTCATTACTGACCATGCATATCTACTTTTACATAAGTTTATGTGTCATGGAATTTATGGAAAGAAGGAGAGCAATAAAGTCTCCAGTCCGGAGTTGTTTTTGCTTACATGTTTGCAGGATAAGAAGCCGATCAACACTACGTACCACATTTTTCAAGCAATGCGTCATACATTGACTCGATCAAACACTGTCATTGGCCTAGGACATTTTGCCACTGGTCTTGCCAAGTTTTTTGATGTGTTTCCTGTGACAATCTCCCGACCACTAGCTTGCGGCCATATCACGCACGATACTCTCATCCGCGCAGAAATCATGACTACTACTGGAAAACTAATTGATGCAAAAGAGAGGAGTTGTTGGCAACTATGTGCGTGAACTTGCAACCTTGAATTTTTGAGCCTTTAGCAACTTAAGATCCTTAGAAAAGCTCATGCTAGGATAAAATTAGCAAGGATATGATAAAGCCCATATTGAGAATTAGTTCTTGCTTTTAAAAAAAACCTCATAATTGGATTAAGCAACCACTAGTGTACAAGACTGATAGAACACTTGAGAGAATTCAGGTGGCACGGCTATAGTAACCAACTCCCGCTTGTATCATGAAAATATTTTAGCTAACTTGTGTGAGGATTAACCAAAAAATAAACTTGCTGCCCTTCTATGTTTCAAAAAAAATGTTCTTAAGGGATGTGAAAGAAAGGAAAGAAAATTGAAATGTGGAATGTGGAAAGCATGGTGGAATGAAAAAGAATCCTAGCGGAAGGGCAGTAGTCAGGTAAACAAGTGGAGGTAGAGTAGTCTCCGGCCTGACTAGGAGATAGCTTAATGACAGTTGTAAAGCAATATTGGAACAACAAAGTTGTATCCAGCCTGGCAACATCTGATAAGTGAAGTCCCAAGTGCCAAGCAAGTTGAGTGCTAACCATACTGACCTAAAATGTTTTGGGACGAGGCCAAGCTAAACAGCACTATAAGTGCCTTAATATCCAGTCATGCCTTGTGCTTATTGATGTTGAGTCTCTAGTGGTCTTCACCGCTTTTGAATGATTAAAATTATGGGGAACTAGTTTGATTTATGGGCTAGACTTGAATTACGAAATTAACTTGGCATTGGAATTTCTAGGGATAATCTGTTGTTAATAGTTCATTGATTCAGTGTGGTTAAAACGCAAGTGCTCGAGTTGCCAATATTTGTTTCATGTGTGTGTGTTGTGTGTTTTCTCTTATTTTTTAGTCTGTCTTTTAATTTTGTGTCTTAGATCGAGTCTTGCTTGGGGACAAGCAAAGTTTAAGTGTGGGGATGTTTGATGTGTGTCTTAAACACGCATTAAACGCATAGGATTTTAAGTTGTTTTTATACTTTTATCGTTAGTTCAGCATTATTTTAGTTATATTTTGAGTTTTAGGTGACTAATGGGCTCTTTGTACTAAATTATAGGAAAAGAGGCGAATTTGGAAAGGAATTTTGCATGAAGGAGGAGTCTAGCGGAGACAGCTGTCTTGGAAAGGCATTTTCGTCAATTTCGGAGCAGAATTTGAGGAAGAGTATCGACACAAAATTGAAGATCTTTCTTTCTTCTTTCTATCCATATGAGGAACACACCAATCGGAGTCCAGAAGAGAAAGTTATGGTCAAAACACTGAAGACTGATCTGATAGGAGACTATTGCGGAAATTCAGGGGCAATATTGTAATTTACATGGAGGACGACCCTTGTAGGTTTTCTGAGTTATTAGGACTTATAAAAACTCTCTAGACCTAGTTTTTAGGTAACTTTTGCATTCCAGAGAACAGAACCCTATTTTTATTTACTAGAACCATGAGCAACTAATCCTCTAGGTTGATTCGAGGGAGGAGACCCAGGTTTGGTTGTGAGGATCTTGGTTATTCAATTTAATTCAGTAGCATTTATTTATTTCCTTGTGCTTATTCACGTTCTTGAATGGTTTGCGGTTGTGAGTCAATTTTAGAATTGATTTGCCATTGATTTCTGATTAGCGGTTGCTGTTAAGAATTGAACTAGGAGCAAGGTTAATTTTGTGAGGAACGGTTGTTACCAAACTGATTAACTAGGATTAAATCAGGCTAGTTTGTACATACCAAGGTTTTGAGTATAATCGCTAGGAGTAGGAACATCTATTCTTAATGCTATTGCCTTCTAGATTAGAAATCGATTGATATTCTATCTGTTAGGTGATAAATAATTAGTTAGGCGGTTGCGTAGCTAGTTGATTATAGGATGTTAGAGGTCTCTTTGCGGTTGTGGGAGATTTACCCCTATTTGCTACATGAGTTAGATTATCTTTTGTGATCCAGTGATCAACCGACCTACCGTGGTACTCCAATCTCGAATCTACCGTTTTCTCTTATTGATATTTACTCATATAATTCCCTTCGTTCTTATTTAATTTGCTTTCATCGTCGATCTTATAAAACCCCCTTTTTACTTTCTTGTTTCAATAGTTAGGTTATTTGAATATTCGTACCTCCTTGGATCTGACTCGGTATTTCTACTACTTGCTATAAATTAGTGAGCCGTGAGTATCAATTTATTTTGAGGGGCCTCGACACGCTCGTTAGTGATCAAATACTTATATTTGTCATGCTTTTCTTTATTGTTTAGAACATTGTGTGTGTATTTGCTTCCTCTAATTATAGATATTGTATTGCTTGAGTATGCTCATGGGTACGCACTTATAGCAAGGGAGTTAGAAGAGTGTAAAATTTGCCTAGTAACTAGTATCAGAGTCCAAGTTAGGGTTCTCATAGGAGCAAGCACCATAAATGATATGTGGTTGCTCATGGAGAAGCTGACAGTATGGAGGATAGCTTGAGTGAAGAGAAGGGAAGATGGCTCGAGTGAAAATTCTTGTGGAAGGTTATGGTGTAGTCATTGGTTATAGGTCATTAAAAATCTCCAGGAGAATCATGTGGTAGGTCAAAGAATCAAGAAGGAAATATTGTACATGACAAAGAATACCTACGAGTGGCATGATAACTAAAAACTTAAGAAGAGGATGGTGATGTCTTGTTCAAAAAGGGAAGCTATCAAGATTGAAGATCATGACAAGTCTTCGTAGGCTTAGTGATTTTAGAGAGCAAAAGAGTGCAAAATTTTTATAAGAGATAATTTTCAAAAAAAAAGAGAAACTTGAATAAGTAAAGAAATCACTAGCGAAGGCATTCTTAGGTGGTTCGTTACACTATAAAACCTCTATTGATAAGAAAGATCTTGAGGGATATTTGAGATTAATAAATGATGAAGAGCATGAGGTTTGAGGGTTAGAGGACAAGTAATGTTTGGTCGATGAGGTAAGATCTAATATTAACATAATAAAACTAGATACTTATAACAGGGAAGCGAGAAGGTGCTTGTTGTTCAAATTCTGGTGAGAAGATTCTTACCTGCTAACTATTATATTCTATCGATAGGTGATGTAAATGAAGAGATTATGCAAGTAAAAAGTGAACTAAGCTTGTGTACAAGAGAGCGGTTACTAAGATTGAGAAGGTAGATTCATTGATAAGGTCATCTTATGAGTGGTGATTAGATTTAAGGTGAGTCTCGAGGTAGAAGATTATTGGGTATGGAACATAATATGTCAAACTTTTGAGTGGCGAGGTTTGAGTGAAGAACTATGATAATTGATCGAGAATTTAATCAGATTGAGTTTGGGTTCTGAGGGTATTCAAGAGACTTGAGAAGATCAAAATTCATAAAGATTAGATCAAGAAAAGATGCCAATGCAAACAAATGGTCTAATGAGTTAAGGAATAAAGTCATCAAGTAAAGACAAAGCGAGAAAAAGTTGGATAATAGGAGCTAGTAATCGTTGATTTCCTAGTTATTACTAGATTCTTATTATAGAGGTTTTGTTTTTGACACCCTAGCAACTGCTAGAGTCTTAATGGGTGCTAGAGACACCCGAGAATTTTTTTTCTTGGATAAATTTGTCGCTCTATAACCAATAGCCATAGAATATATAATATCACTATAAATACTCATTGTAAATCTTAATTGGTTTAGCCTCCATATTTAGAAGAAAAAAAAGAGCAATATGAGTCTCTAGATGGTGTCTTTTAGTTCTTAGCTCAAGAAAAAATGAGTGAAGTTCCAAAAGCTATGTATTTTTTTTCTTCAATAAGGGAAAAGCGAGTAAAGTTAAAAAGGATGAGTATTTCTTATCCCCTTGGACATAGAAAAAAGTAAGTGAAGTTTCAAAGAGTGAGTCTTTGTCCTTGGATCTTGAAAGAAGCAAGTAAAGTTTCAAAGGGTTATGTTTTTCTCTTAAACAATAGAGAAGTGAGTGAATCTTCAAAGAAGCAATTGTTTTATTGAATGAATAATAGAATGACAAAAATTAGTGATTAAAATATGGTAAATTTTCAAGCAACGGAAGAAAACTTGTGTGAGATGTTTAAGTTAGTGATTAAAGTATGGTAGATTTTCAAGCAACGGAAGAAAATTTGTGTGAGACGTTTATTGTAATAAGTGATTGTAACTCGTGAATATAATGATAAGAAGCTCCCAAATGTAGATCGTTATTTGATCAAATAAGATAACCAAATACTTATATTTCTCTTATTTTTTGTTATTTCTAATTTTTTAATGTGTGTTTATTTTTTCCATTTGTGGGTATTATTTTGTTTGGTTCCATTCGTGAGTGAACGATCATATCGAATTAATTGGAAGAGTGATTGATTTAACAATAGAAATTATGAATGTTTTTTAACAATTGCATTGGGTAGTTAGTGGCCTGCTCTCCTCATGCTTTCGAACTATTTTTTCCCCCAAAAGTTATTCTTTCGTACAATTATTATGGCCATCCCGTTAATTATTTCCTTCTTGTCAATTCTTGATAGACGCGTTAAGCTTTTAGATTTTTGAATAAAAAATGTTATATTGTTATTTGTAATAGTATTAGATTTATTTATAATTGAATAAAAATTTAGGTAAGTTAGTGTAAATTTTCTGATTATATATGAATTTGGGATTTAGTATCCTATCAAACAAAAATTTATCTATTTTTGCAAAAAAAAAATAATTAATACACTTATCAGGAAAATGAGATATGTCATGATATCCAACAAGATTCCATATGAATTCACAAATATATATTTTTTGAAAATTTATGTTAAAAAATGTGATAAAATATAAAAATCTATTTAGAATTCTCTGTATCATGAAGCAAAAAAAATTGTTACCGTCGACTTCTAAAAATCGTGTTTTACACTAAATTGATCGTTATTCGTGAATATAAGATTATGTACCCAAAGAAGATAAATAAAAGTCTGGTGACTTCAAGAGCTTCATCTAACCAACTGCCACCTTAATTAATAGAAGTTGGTACCTATCCTATCACGAACCAATTATTTCTAAAGTAGCCACAGATTCTACTTAGAGATGCTGCCAAAGTTGCGACTAATCCCATCACAAACTAAAAATTTCTAAAATTGCAGAAGATTCTACTTGTAGGTGCTGGGAAAGTCGGAACTAATCAGAACACTCCTTTAAAAAGAAAAATGTCAGTCTAGTCTGTTCCTACTCTATTGTAATTAGAACGAAGAAAATAATGCATATCCACAGTACCAACTATTTTGGATAAACTTGGGACTCGCCCAAAAATTCATGATTATCAGCTATCATTTCATTTTTAGGTTGATCATGATTATCATCCAACAATAATGATGCCATACAATTTTAATTATTATCTTTCAAATTTATTTTCTCAATCCAATAACAAATCGATCACTTTTTAATTGTGACGTAAAAAATATAATAAGAAAATTGAGAATTGACAGTAGTTTGTCTTAATATTCAACGCAAAATATAAGATTTTTCAAATTTATAAATAAGTTAACAATGTTAGAAACAACAATGTGATAATTTCTCACTCTACAACATTTTTATTTTAAAGTTTACACGTTTTAGCATAAGTATCGATAGATGATGCTTAAACATTTTGTCTCAGATCCTTTAATATTGCGAGTGGATGGAACTCATGATGGTACTATGCCAAAGATTTCCTATCCAAAGAAAAAAACTTAAGGCAATGGATAAGGTACTTTTCATGCTATAAACAATTTCATAATGATACAAACAACTATTTAGATCAAGTGACTGGGAGAGTTATTATATCTTAATTCTTAGCTAAGATTCAAGTTCAAGTATATAAAATTACTTTAATATTAAATATTTGTTAGAAAATTTTGTTACATTGGAATATTCTTAATTAATTTAAATTTGTATTAGTCAATCTAATAAGCCATAAGCTATGTGATATAAGGACATGATTCGGTAGTGTAGGCATTTTGTATAGAATCGTCTTAGACGTTGAAATAATTTTGCTGAACAAATTTAAATAATTTTACTCGGTTATAATGAATAGTTCACTTTTGTTTCTTTGAATATTTTCAGGCTATAATTTGTTTATCTATATTAGAATGAATTCGACTTTTAAGAGTATAGACATGAAAATAATTTGCTTATATAAATTTAAATAAATTTACACGATGAATTATTTATGTATGTTTAAATAGTTCGCATATATATTTGAATAATTTGATCATTTATAGTTTTTTTTGTCCAGAATAATCCTCTAAAAATTTACGTACATAACTAAATTCAGCCCCGGTGATATAAATAATGAAAAATAAATTCATGATGATCACAACTAGCCATGTAATAATTTGAAGAAAAGTTGATATAACAAATTTTTAATAACGGTTGCATACAAGTTTTAAAATGTCATACTTTTATATATCTACGATAAGTTTTTGGCTAATCTTTCGGAAAAAGAAAAACCTTTAATTACGTAAGCATTCACTCTGCTCTTACTTTTTTGAAAAGTAAAAGTTTTCACATAGGATAGGTACTAGATTGCAAACAACCCCACTAAAATTTTACTGCAAAAAAATTTATTAGAAAAAACCATTGCAGAAAAAGTTTACCAAGAATGCAATTCTTCACTCTAAAAGCCATAAGAACCCTTCTATTTACATGTCCCAACCAGCTAATCAAGCTTGCTAATAGCAACATTAGTAGATAAATAAGCCGCGACCAGATCAACCCAAGAAGCTGTCCATTTACTATTCCCTTGTACACCCAGTCCTCGTCGATAATATTTGTCCCTAATGCTGGCTAACTTTGACAAAATCATACAACTCTTCGGTCGACGTAAAAGACAATTGGGAGGCTCCTAGTTTTCCCCCAGCCAATTGTGTTGTTCTTGAAAGGAGTAACGATTGTCTTGAGGATGGAAATTTCAACTGAAAGTCCCATTAATTAATGAATTAACAAACCATTTGTAAGGTGTTTCCCCAACCAATTGGATGATCAAAAGATTTCAGGACAGAGAGATAAGTATTAATTGCATAGTTATTTCAGTTTGTGGCATATTTCTTCTATTTGTACGGCTCTACTAGCTGGACCAATGCGGCAATGTCTACAGCTTTTTTGACATGTCCAGTATCTATTTCGTAGTTATCTAGACAACAAATTCGGTGACTTCTCAATCCAAACGTTTGAACTTCCTTTTCAAATTCCATTGATGTTTTTTTATAAGTTTATACCAATTCAAAAGGTTTAGGTGAAGTAAATTACAGTTATAAATAAACTAACACATCTTCTAAAATGAAATTCATCTAGACAAAATTTACAAGAAGTTTAACTTTGTTATCACACTATAAATGAGGGTCATACAAATATTATAAAATTGTAGAGTTATTTGAATATCATAAATTCAAAGTATAATAATACATCATCAGAAAAGTTGTCCCTTAGAAAGAATCGGATGGTGACCTAAAATTGGCAAGTTTGACCAACTTTCTCTTAGGATTAAAATATTAATGTGATATGTCATTTAGGTTTTTTTTTCCTATATTTGTTGAGTTGGCTGTCCAAAAATATATTAGTTATGTTTAGATTCAGATTATATTTTTTTTTTACGTACTCTTAAAATTTTCTACAAATCATAAACCCTATTGTTTGGGTACATATTATAAAGATTAAGCGGTTTTTCATAAAATTCAACTTATCTAGAAAAACAAGAGGAGGGCTAATTATTCAAGTCACAGAAGGCGCCCAAGTGTCGGAAGAAGAATGATGTTGGGAATTCCTAAAGGAAGGGGAAAGTGTGACAGTGTGAAGGAGAGAAGAGGTGAGGGACTGGGGCTTGGGCTAGGGTGAGTCAGAAAGTACAGTAGCACTGATAACTAGGTCCGGCCGGGACGGGATGCATTTTGACCGTGGACCAGCAGCAGCTCCTCCACAGGGCGACTTCGTTGCCCCCTCGTGTCTTTCATGCTCCCAAACCCTCAACCCACGATCCCTATACCGTGCTCCACGTGACACTTTCCTTTGCATGAGTACCAACGTTCGACTAAATTATTCTATATCTTTCAAAAGAAATTATATTTAACCTAAAATAAAAAATAATAATAATATTTAATCAAAGTAACAAAATTTTATATTTTATTTAAAATGTCATCAGATTCAAATCTTACAGATCTATAGAGATTCATAAAATAAGATGCCACATTAATATATTTTAGATATCAAAGAACTAGGAATGAAAAAAAGTTTCAGTCCTGATTTTACGTGACAATAAAGGAATAGATCCGTAGGAAAAAGTCTCTTCCATATAATAAGAATATGACTCTCTTAATACGTTCTTATATTCAAACCTTATTCACATATCCTTAAACAAAAGATAAATTACATTCAATCTCGTATTTAATTCTGATTTTTATGTAATTCTCAAATCGATTAAAATTATCTTATAATATGGTAAAATTATATTCTTTGGCTGCTTCTGAAGCCGAAATCGTTTTTTTTTCTAGCTAGGGGCCACATGAAATGAAAAATATATCCCTGACCTAAAAAAATTATTTCTCCTTTTTCCCTCTCCTTCCTCTTTCTCCTCCTCCACCCTCCTCCTCTTCCACTTTCCTCTTCTTTCTCTTCCTCCCTCCTCCTCTCCTCTTCCGAAGAAGGGGAATCCAAAGGAGGAGAAGAGGAGGAGACGGTCGGGAAAGGAGAGGAAGAGAAAGAAGGAGGAGGAGAAAGAGGAAGGTGGAGGAGGAGAGGAGAGGAGGAGGACAGAAGAAGAGAAAGAAAGAGAAAAATGGGGGAATCCAAAGAAAGAGAGAGGAGGAGGAAGAGAGCAGAGAAGGAGGAGCGCAGAGGAGGCAGAAGAGGGAGGAGGAGGAGGGAGGAGGACGAGGAGAGGTGAATCCAGAAGATAGGAGGGGAGGATGAGGAAGTGACAGGGGAGTCCGAAAAAGGAGAGGAGAAAGAGAGCGGAAGAGGGAGAGGGAAGAATGGAGAGAGTGTTTTTCTAGGTTAGGGGTACTTTTTTCATTTCGTGCGGTACCTCGACGGAGAAAATGTCGGTTCTGGCTTCAGGGGCCAAAAAGTATAATTTTGCCATACTAAAGATAGTTGTAATCGAATTGCAAATTACAAAGGGACAGAGTTAAATACAACAAATTAAGAGAACTAAATATAATTTATCCTCAACAAAACTATGCTCTATTAGACTCTATTTAGACTTATTTAAATAACAATACAAATATTATTTAATTTCTAAAATCTAAAACTTTTACATGAAATTTATTATAAAATAGGTAATATTACTTGATTCTTTACTTAAAATTAAAATTAGTATTTTATATAATAAAATATATTGAGATAGAGGTAAGCGTGAGTATATCTTTTAATAATTTTGATTAAAGTAAAAAAATTACAAATATTTCCTTAGTCAATGAATCATGAGTAGTAAATATATCTTGAATTCGATCTAGAGAACATAAAGAGTCCAAATCCTTATATTAAAAATATGTAAGCTCTAAAATAAGATTTAGGTTGTACCTAAAGACGGAGATTTTAACCATACTCATTATGAGGCAAAATTTTATACTAATTAATTAATAAATTTTAAAATACTTATAACCTGGACTATAAACAAAAACTTCCCCTTCTAAGGGTGGGATTTTCCAATAGGGAAATTCAGCAATAATATTCAAATAATTTAATTACTTATAAATTAAAAAAAACTATTTGCGTCTTCCTAGGATCTTACACACCGTTTGTAAAAATCTCGCATGTATGGCCCTTGAGAAGCCATAGAGAATTCATCCTCCCAAATTTTGTCACTAAATAAAAAAATCTCTCAAATATGTTTTTTTTTGGTTAAATATGGTGTATGTGATATTTTCATTCAGTCAACATAATTATTATGCAGGATCGAACAGATAATGCATGCGACTAAGCAAGAGAAACTCAATGAGGAGGTAGAACATCTAACACATGATAATCCAAAGAAAGAGTGATAGAATAACAGATAGTGCACGCGCCTAAGCAAGAGAAATTCAATGAGGAGGTAGAACATCTAACACATGATAATCCAAGAAAGAGTGATGGAATAAGTTGAAAGCCAATTAGCCACAAAATTACCCTCACGATTGCAAAGCTGGATTTCGACCTGGGTCAAGCAACGAGCCAGGTCTTCGCAAATAATCATGAGAGATGATAGCTGGTGTTTTTTAACAAATTTTGTTACGACTATTTGTATCAATTTCGAATTTGAGCCAAATATAACACTTTCTGCAATGTCCATAACTCCGAGGCAATCGAATTACAAAATCCAATGTTGGTAGCATAACCAACACATTGAAAATTTTATAAACAATAAATATCTTGTGAATGTCATCATCTATTTCAAACTTCCTGCTCTAATGTTCTAAAAAAAAAACCTTCCTGCTCTAACATTTTTTATGAAACAATAAATTGAACGCCCATGAGGCCTAATCCTAGCAATAAATGGGCCTTGGACATTTTGACTCGGCCTTTTGGGTCTACTTGCTGTAGAGGGAGGCAGACAAATGGTCTCTGTTTTGTAGGTTTGGGCCAGAGGGAGAAAACAGTACCGATTTTGATACTAAAAGAAATTGAATTTCTTTTTTGGATAAATAATTCTTTTTGATTATCTTTGATTTTTTTTAGTTTATGTTGTGAAAACGATAAAATTAACTTCCATCGACAAAAATAACATAACTCTAAAATAACGATCCCTTTTAGTCACTTTTTGCTCCTTGTAAATCTTGCTAGATAGTTAGCATGCGCCTTCTAATGTAAGATTAGTGAACTGCATTAAAAGAGAATCTACATTCAGATTATTTGTTGGACTTTATATATAAGGGTCAAGTGACACGTTGTTTCTGGCACACTTCGTATTATGGCGGGATGATGAAAGTAAAAATCGTACAAATATTATTATTGCATTACTATTTTGCGTTAGATAAAAAATTTTTTAACTCTTTTTAATAAGTGGATTATATTGTAAAAACAATATATTTACATACAATAATTTACATGGGTTACAACAACTCTCGTGAAAGAAGGAAACTCATCTAAGCACAAAATTAAGAATACATAAGTAATCAATACGAAAGATCAATTCTTACAATTAATTAAGAGGAGGCACTCACAGATTCTTGCGCAACACAGCGACATGCTTGATAACGTTAAACACGCAAGATACGCACTGCTCGTCCACTGGAAATGAGTGGAAGGAAGAGGTTGCAATTGAGATAGGGAAATGGAGAAATCATGTAAGGGAAACCACATGAAGCATACGAAGATGTTGCTTGTTGAAGAGTGTGTGCGCGCTTGCGTGTAATCTCCTAATAGATATCCTTACAGTTCCGTGATAATGGATGAACCTTAGCCTTAAGGACTGTTGGAACTAATATTAGTAAATTATGATTTGACATGCATATAAAAATTAAATCACAGAAGTGTAGAGTAAGATTTAGCTTACAACTACACTTTGAGCAAAGTGTGAATACCATCTTCTCCAAGATGAGGACTTCGGATTCAATCCTGGACGAGGCCACGGTTTGACCGTGTGCCCTTAAACTCTTATTATCCGCCTTATAGCTTTAGACCTCCGTGGGTAAGAGAGCTCCCAAGGTACAACGCCCAATCACGAGTGCAATAGGAAGCACTATTACACCCCTTTCGATCCTTTGGTGGTCTAGAACTCTGCCACTTATGAATATGCTATGTAGAGAAGGAGAGGTGGAGAGCTCAAGGAAGAGTGAGCTTTTTAGGAGTGTTTTGGAATGAAGGAGATGGTTCCTTTTATAAGGAGTTTAGGACCCTCCAACATTCAAAACATGATTTAATATAGCCATTAACCTACCTATTAAATAGGAGGTTACAAGACCAAATAAATCCCAACATAAATAGGTGGTTACATATGAATTTAAATTCAAATGACATGTAGAAGTTGAAGAAACTTCTAGAACGTGGGCTTGTCCAAACAAAAGCCCAACGGATTTTGGGTGTAGAATCACTTCAACAAATCTGGTCCAATTCTAAAAAGATTAGACCATGAACTTGGAACAATTCTCACATACCCATAATTTCGTAACTCGTCATCGTACCACCTCTAAGCCAATTTTTCATTCACACTGAGAATTGGTTTCTCGCAAGTATTTTATACCGCTGCAAAACTTAGTCAACAAGTTTTGCAACGATCTCACAAATACCCAAAACTATTTGGTGTTATCTCATAATACACTCATTTGTATTTGGCCATCTCTTTCTTGGTTATAAACCAATTCTCCAACAATCCCCCATATGAATGCAAAATGGCTTAAATGATATGAGCCTAACAATGCTACATGCTGTTGTTTTACGGATACGAGTACTTGATTAGGATCGAGCTATAGTCGAGGCAAGTGTTGGACACTTTCTCCGTAAGATGAGATTGCCCCATATATTTCAGTGCGTATGGGCTACGACAATCGTCCCCAAGATACAACGACTATCAGGCGATTCCAAGAACGTTGCACACGAACTCGAATCTTTCGGGCGAACCCTTATATACCCAGAACTTTCGACTAACTATTTATGTGTAGAACGGAGGAAGAGAAGAAGTCGACAATGCTCAGAATGCTGTTGTCGCTGGGATGGAAATTATGGCAGGGGGACAGGCCTATTTATAGGCTGGAGGAGGCAGGGATCTGGGATGTCCGAAGGGACGCGTCCGATGACATTTCTGTCTGGAAGCCCTTCTGGATAAGCCTGCCTTCGTGTCCCTTCGGCTTTGTTCCAGACAGCCTTGTCCTGATCCACTCCGTCGCACCCCTTCGGGAGACAGCCTCATCCTGACCTGGTCCGCCACGTGTCACCCTGCTGGATGACTAGCCGTTGGACTTTGCGCCTCGTCATCTGGATTCCGGACGTCTCCAGAAATTTCCAAAAGACTAAAAGCTCTTCAGGCTCCTCGTGACGTGGCGAGCATGCGAAGTGCCAAGTGCACCTCAATGTACCCAAGTACCCGCTCCCAGCCTCGAGCCCGTGTCCGGTCTCGGTCCCAGTCCCGCGCCCACGCCCGTGCCCGTGCTCGTGCTGGGACGGTGCTAAAGCACCGTCCTCGCAGTCAACAGAAAGTCAACCAAAAGTCAATAGAAAGTCAACTGATGGTCAACCTAGGGAGTGGTCAACTTATTGAGAGTCAAGGAAGGAAATCTCCTTATAAGCTTGGAGAAATTCCTTGCACTAATCAATGTGGTACACTCCTTTTGCCACTTTCCTTAACAATTTGCCACTTTCCTTAATACTTGGGCTTGGGCCTCATTTTGGGCTCATTCATTAATTATTTCCAATAATCCCCCACATGAATGATGACAAATGCATGCAGACTCTAATTGAAAGTTCCGACGTGCTATTATTGCATTGAGACAGGTAGCTTGCGGCTTTGAACCTTCTCTAGTAAGATGTTATCGAATTTACTCGCTGCTCGGTGAACGCGATGTCTTGAACTGTCAGCTTTTTGTGTAAACCAAGACAATAACATTTACACAATAACAACCCTAGTATATTTAGGTTCTCACGTTGTGTCCTTTTCTGCCATGGACCATATCTTGGATTCATAAGTATTTTTCCTATTTGAAGCGGCCTCACTTCACACTTACATAGGTGACTTCTTATCGGGAGTATCCTGCTATACTCCACCTTCAACAAGGTATAGGAATCATTAAAAGCAAAATTGCTTAACCTAGCCACACCTCTGCAGGTCAACACCTGGGCAGCTTCTGAGAATGAGTTAGGTTCCAGGTGATTAACTGAACCCTCCATAACTTAGTTGTCTCGTTGAACCAAGTTTGTGGGATCTCCACTCATCATGGTTGAGTTACCGCTATGGACGTCCTTTAGTGTGTGGACTTTAATCCTATTCCCCTTACTGCATTATACATTTGATCTCGATTGATTCCTTTTGTAAAAGGATCAGCTATGTTGTCCTTGGACTTAACATAGTTAATGGTGATCACCCCGCTTGAGATCAACTGCCTAACGGTATTATGTCTCCGACGGATATGTCGAGACTTACCATTGTACATTGTACTTTGTGCTCTCCCGATTACAGACATGCTTTCACAATGTATTAATACGGGAGACACAGGTTTTTCCCAGTACGGAATGTCCTCTAAGAAATTTCTGAGCCATTCAGCTTCTTCCCCAGCTTTGTCTAGTGCTATAAACTCCGACTCCATTGTGGATCAAACTATGCACGTTTGTTTAGAGGACTTCCAAGACACAGCTCCTCCTCCTATGGTGAATACATATCCACTCGTAGATTTGGAGTCCTTCGTGTCTGATATCCAGTTTGCGTCACTATATCCTTCTAATACAGCTGGATATTTAGCATAGTGTATGCCATGGTTTATGGTATGCTTTAAATATCGTAAAACCCTTTCTAGAGCTAGCCAGTGATCCTTTCCTGGATTACTTGTAAATCTGCTAAGTTTACTAACTGAGTACGCAATATCGGGACGAGTGCAATTTATTAAATATATCAAACTCCCAATAATTTTTGCATACCTCAGTTGGGATACTGGGTCCCCTCGATTCTTAGCTAAGTATAGATTTAAGTCTACCGGTGTCTTAGCTGGAGGTTTGTCAAATGCTTCGAATTTCTTGAGCACGTTTTCCACATAGTGGGATTATGTCAAAATAATTTCATCCGCTTTTCTAGAGATCTTTATCCCTAGTATGACATCTGCCAGACCCATATCTTTCATGTCGAAGTAATTCTTCAACATGTTCTTAGTTTTCACAATAACCTCGTTATTGCTTCCCATAATTAGTAAGTCATCCACGTAGAGACATACAATTATGTAAGCTTCAGGCGTGCCTTTAATGTAAACACATTTATCGCACTCATTGATCTTGAAACCATTTGACATCATTGTCTTGTCAAATTTTTCGTGCCACTGTTTTGGCGCTTGCTTAAGCCCGTATAGTGACTTGACTAGCCGGCATACTTTGTGCTCTTGTCCAGGAGCCACAAACCCTTCAGGTTGCTCCATATATATCTCCTCCTCTAGCTCTCCATTCAGGAAAGCGGTTTTTACATCCATCTGGTGGATTTCGAGGTTATAGAGAGCTGCAACAGCTATGAGCACTCTAATTGATGTGATTCTTGTGACAGGTGAATACGTGTCAAAGAAATCATATCCCTCCTTCTGTTTAAACCCTTTAGCTACCAATCGAGCTTTATACTTATCGATTGATCCATCAGCTTTGTATTTCCTTTTAAGGATCCACCTGCAACCCAAAGGTTTACAGCCCGGTGGGAGATCCACGATTTCCCACGTGTGGTTTTGCATAATGGACTCTATCTCACTATTGATAGCTTCCTTCCAGAGAGGATTGTCCTGGGTTCATCTTCTAATGCATAGGTTAGATAGTCTGGACCAAAGGACTTGGTTACTTTTGTCCGTTTGCTACGTCTAAGTTCTTCGTCTTCCTGAATTGATCCTTGCGTAGTCTCGTGTGCCCTTTTCTTAGGACTTCCTTCTTTTCTTTCCTTATTAAGGAAAATATCTTCAAAAAACGTTGCGTTCCTTGATTCAATGACCATTCCCACGTTAATTTCCGGGTTCTCAGATTTGTGCACCAGGAATTGATAAGTACTACTATTTTGTGCATATCCGATAAAGATGCAATCAATGGTCTTGGGTCCTATCCTTACCTGCTTAGGTTTAGGTACTTCGACCTTTGCTAGGCACCCCCACACTTTAAGGTAACCGTAAGAAGGTTGTCTTCCTTTCCATAGCTCGTATGGAGTTTTGTTCCTTTTCTTGTGTGGCAACTTATTTAGAATGTGGTTAGCTGAGAGCACAGCTTCCCTCCACATGTTCTGGGGTAAGCCCGAGCTAATCAACATAGCGTTCATCATCTCCTTAAGAGTTCGATTTTTGCGTTCAGCTATGCCATTCGATTGAGGTGAGTACGGAGCAGTCGTCTGATGAATAATACTGTGTTCTTGGCAAAATTCCTCAAACGGAGCTACATATTCTCCTCCTCGATCACTTCAGATCATTTTGATTTTTACGCTGAGTTGATTTTCAACCTCATTCTTATACCTTTTAAAGGCCTCAAGAGCTTCGTCTTTACCTTTTAAGAGATACACGCAACAATATCTTGTGCAATCATCGATAAACGTGATAAAGTATTTCTTTCCACCTCTAGTTTGCACGTGTTTCATATCGCAAGTGTCCGTATGAATTAATTCTAAAGGCGTGGTACTTCTGTCCACCGAATGGAAAGGTGATTTGGCCATTTTAGCCTCCACACATACCTCACATTTATCGGAAGGGTTGAACTCTAGATTCGGTAATAAATTTAAGCTTACTAATTTTCTTAGCGAGTTTAAATTTACGTGTCCTAATCTACCATGCCATAAATTAGAACACTCGGCCAAATAAGAAGAAACTTTAACTACATTACGACTGTCAAAGTTAAATTTGCGGTGTACAGTTATTACATTCATCTTAAAGAGCCCCTTTTCCAGTAACCATTGCCTAAAAATTGACCCGCTTTGGTCAGTACAAACTTATCCGACTCGAATACAAGTTTAAAACCAGCTTTGCTTAATGCTGATCCAGAAACTAAGTTCTTGCGGATGTCTGGGACATGCAGCACATCATTGAGAGTCAGCTCCTTTCCTGAGGTCAGCTTCAGGACCACCTTGCCTAGTCCAACGACGTTGGACGTTGCGGAGTTTCCCATGAACAGCTTTCGACCATTGATCGGCATGTAGTATGAGAACAACTCCTTGTCTGAGCAGACGTGGCGAGTAGCTCCAGTATCCACGAACCACTCCCTCAGATTGTCAACTAGGTTGGCCTCGAACACCACAGCTGATAGATCCATCTGGTCTTTGGCTAGGTTGGCCTTTCCTTGGTCGTCCTTCTTTGGCAGGCGACAATCCTTAGCCATGTGGCCGGGTTTCCCGCAGTTGTAGTAAGCACCCTTGATCTTCTTATTCTTGCTCTTCTTGGGCTCTTGCTTCTCGTGCTTATCCCCGGACTTCTTCCTCTTCTTGCCACCTTTACCTTCGGCGAGGTTCACGGTGCTTTCGGAGGGGGCCTTGCCTTGCTTGACTTCAGACTTTCTATTGTCTTCCTCGATCCGAAGCCTCACGATCAGGTCTTCTAGGCTCATGTCCTTCCTCTTATGCTTGAGGTAGTTCTTGAAGTCCTTCTAGTGTGGGGGGAGCTTCTCGATTACCGCGGCCACTTGGAAGGACTCGCTGAGTTGCATCCCTTCGGCATGTATCTCGTGAAGGATCAGCTGCAACTCTTGGACTTGGTCGATGACCTTCTTGGAGTCCACCATCTTGAAGTCAAGGAACTACCTGACGATAAACTTCTTCGTCCGGCCATCCTCCGTCTTGTACTTCTTCTCGAGTGAACTCCACAGCTCTTTAGCAGTCTTGTGTACCGCGTAGATGTTGTAGAGCATGTTGTCTAGTCCATTCAGGACGTAGTTGCGGTAGAGGAAGTCACTGTGATTCCATGCGTCGAGGGCGTTAATCACTTGTTGATCTTTCTCGTTCTCTGTGAGCTTTGGTGCATCCTCCTTCAGGAACCGTACTAGGTTGAGCGTGGTCAGGTAGAATGTCATCTTCTGCTGCCACCTCTTGAACTTGGTACCGTTGAACTTTGCTGGCCTTTCGGCGTGGACAGTTCGCGGGTCCGTGGTCAGAGCAATGTTGCTACTCGATGCCATCTTCAAGTACGATCTCATCTTACGATTGTTGTTTCACGGATACGAGTACTTGATTAGGATCGGGCTATAGTCGAGGCAAGTGTTGGACACTTTCTCCGTAAGACGAGATTGCCCCGTATATTTCAGTGCGTACGGGCTATAGCAATCGTTCCCAAGATACAACGACTATCGGGCGATTCCAAGAACGTTGCACATGAACTCGAATCTTTCGGGCGAACCCTTATATACCCAAAACTTTCGACTAACTATTTATGTGTAGAACGGAGGAAGAGAAGAAGTTGACAATGCTCAGAATGCTATTGTCGCTGGGATGGAAATTATGGTAGGGGGACATCCTATTTATAGGCTGGAGGAGGCAGGGACCTGGGATGTCCGAAGGGATGCGTCCGATGATATTTCTGTCTGGAGGCCCTTCTGGATAAGCCTGCCTTCGTGTCCCTTTGGCTTTGTTCCAGACAGCCTTGTCCTGATCCACTCCGTCGCACCCCTTCAGGAGACAGCTTCATCCTGACTTGGTCCGCCACCTCGCGACGTGGCGAGCGTGCAAAGTGCCAAATGCACTTCAATGCACCCAAGCACCTGCTCCCGGCCTCGAGCCCATGTCCAGTCCCGGTCCCGGTCCCGTGCTCATGCTCGGACGGTGCTAAAGCACCATCCTTGCAGTCAACGGAAAGTCAACGGAAAGTCAACGGAAAGTCAACTAATGGTCAACCTAGGGAGTGGTCAACTTGTTGAGAGTCAAGGAAGGAAATCTCCTTATAAGCTTGGAGAAATTCCTTGCACTAATCAAAGTGGTACACTCCTTTTGCCACTTTCCTTAACAATTTGCCACTTTCCTTAATACTTGGGCTTGGGCCTCATTTTGGGCTCATTCATTAATTATTTCCAACACATGCAACTTGGAGTTCTGCGATAATTTGTTGCATCAGGATAGGTGGTTGAAAGCCTTGAACCTTCCTTAGTGAAGTACCTTCGGATATACTTGCCAACCAGTAGACGCGATGCCTTGAACTGTTCAGCATTTTGTGTATACCAAGACAAAGGTACTCACACAACTTCTTGTCAAACCACTACTCGATTCTTTTGGTTGTGTCCATTTTGGCCCTGGATTGTCTTGAAAACTTCATCGAATGCTCTAGAGATTTAGCCCTTAACTCATCTCATAGAAGCGACCCCTTCACATTCGATATAGGTGATCTCTTATAAGAAGTATCCTGCCATACCACACTTATATATACTCGAAGTATAAGGATCATTAAAAACTTAAAGCTTAACCTTCCCATGGACAGGTCTATCACTCTTTCATCATAGGAATAGGTAGGAAACTCAATTTCCTAAGTGCTTTGTTCGACCCTAGCCTCACAATTCGGTTGTCCCATTGAACTTGCAGATCGGAGTTTACGATCCAAGTTAGGTTGTCATCATGAGTTTAGATCATTTTGTGAGTTTTAATCCAATTCTCCTCGATGAACTTCAATTTGGTCTCTCTTTAGACCTTTGGTTAATGGATTCGCAATATTTTACCTTTGACTTTATGTAGTCTAAAGATAGTTAATTCGTTCTCAATAACGAATCTCATGAATTTTTGTCTATGACATATATGTCTAGACTTTCTATTATACACGTTCATTTACACATGCTTAAGTGCTTCAAATTCTTCATAAGATTTTTCTTCCCCCACATTGCACCCACTTTGGTTAATTTGAATATCAACCTCTCTTGGAGCTTTGTGAGAAAATCTTCTCGAAGAATGAAGCATTCTTAATATGTATATATAATTTTATTTTACTCGATACGCAACCTTCTCAAAAGGTCCTCGAGACTCACTACCTTCCTCTTCATTTGAGGTACATCTTGATGTCCTTCCAATCTGGTAGTAATTTTTCTAATCACCCACTTGGAAGACATCAAGGATAAGAGTTTAATAAAAATCTCTAACATCTTTCTCGAAAATTTCTCTTTTTGAGATATCAAGTCAAAATTCAAGATAGTCAAGAACAACATTATCGCATGTTGTCACTTCTTGATTTTTCAGTCCCTAAATTTCTCAACTACTCAAAATTGAGAATACAAGAATGGATTTACAATATTCGGCATCACGGCCTCAATACCACCAGCCTTCACAAGATGGGTTTAATTCGATATCTTGAACTTAATCCGATATCTTAAATTGAGAATTCAATAATGGGTTTATCATACCCGGCATCACGACCTCAGCGTCGTTAGCCATCACAATCGGAACCTCCGTGTTCACGTTATTGATGAAATTCATCACAAAATATATATAGCAATTAATTAGTTGGACTCAACCTCCAAAATGCCAAAAAAAAAGGGTTGACCACCTTATTTAATAAAAATAAGCTCAACACATATTAATCAATTACACAAATTAGGCACCACAATCGAAACCACCAATTCATGAATAAAATTTCATGAAACACACGACATGGGAGATAGCTCGACAAGATAAGTCCAACGTAATTAAGTTTGATTGCATCTCCTTTAAATATACAGTTTAAGTATCTCAGAATAATAACCCACCTCCTTATGTGTTGAGGCTCTAACGATGTAGCAGTTAAACTTTGAAACTGTTACACGTGAGCTGTAATACATTTAATTACTCAATAAAGTTTGTAAACGTAATTGCATGTAATTACATAACCATTTTTTTCTCCAAAATTATGCATTAAAACCTTATCGTAAATCTCATAAAAAATTAGAGATACAACCAACGATTTCACACATCCATCTATTTAAATATGCCATGTAACGTTGAACAAGTAATTAACATGAACAAATAATCGTCAATTTATGCTCATCACTACAGAATTAACTAGTCCAATAAACGCAATGCAACTGTCAGCACTTTTATGTATTGGTTAAATAATTGTAACAATCACAATTGAAATAACCCAATAACTTTCCTAATAAAAGCTCGTGGATGACACTAAAATCAAACCGTAAATAATTTACCTTTTGACAGATGTGCAGAAGCAATTAATATTAATCCACCTTTCCTCTTCCAATTTTCTAACAAACGAAACCCATCAACATAGTAACACAAGTTTATTATGTTCTGTTGTTTAATAACATTCATACAGAGCAAATCAAATCAGTAACAGAAATATAGGAATCGGTTGAAAATAATCAGTAGACCAAAATTACCTCTAGAAAATAACACATGCGTTATAAAATTAGTCGGTAACCAAACCATGAAAGATGGTCTAACCAATTTCACTTTCTCTAGAGAATTTTAAAACAAAAAGTGCAAACCGCATTACGTGAAAGGACAAATTGCACGGTTAGAATACTTCTCGACAAGGAAAAAAAACCATAACCACAATTTACTAACATAGTAATAAGAGTTTAAGATTGTTGGAACTTATATTAGTAAATTATGATTTGACATGCATATAAAAATTAAATCACAGAAGTGTAGAGTAAGACTTAGCTTATGACCACACTTTGAGCAAAGTGTGAATACCATCTTCTCCAAGGTGAGGACTTCGGATTCAATCCTGGACGAGGCCACGGTTTGACCGTGTGCCCTTAAACTCTTATTACCCGCCTTATATCTTCAGGCCTCCGTGGGTAAGAGAACCCATTTCGATCCTTTGGTGATCTAGAACTCCGCCACTTATGAATATGCTATGTAGAAAGGGAGAGATGGAGAGGTCAAGGAAGAGTGAGCTTTTTAGGGGTGTTTTTTGAATGAAGGAGATAGTTCCTTTTATAGGGAGTTCAGGACCCTCCAACATTCAAAACATGATTTAATATAGCTATTAACCTACCTATTAAATAGGAGGTTACAAGACCAAATAAATCCCAACATAAATAGGTGGTTACATATGAATTTAAATTTGGAATTTAAATTCAAATGACATGTAGAAGTTGAAGAAACTTCTACAACGTGGGTTTGTCCAAACAAAAGCCCAACGAATTTTGGGTCTAGAATCGCTTCAACAAATCCGGTACAATCCTAAAAAGATTAGACCATGAACTTGGGACAATTATCACATACCCATAATTCCATAACTCGTCATCGTACCACCTCTAAGCCAATTTTTCATTCACACCGAGAATTGGTTTCTCGCAAGTACTTTATATCGCCGCGAAACTTAGTCAACAAGTTTTGCAACGATCTCACAAATACCCGAAACTATTTGGTGTTATCTCATAATACACTCATTTGTATTTGGCCATCTCTTCCTTGGTTATAAACCAATTCTCCAACAAGGACTTAATATCACATATAAATTCCGGATTGAATTTTTCATGTGGTTAAGAAAATTGGATATATTAAAGAGTCTTGTTAAAGAGTTTCGATTATGAATTTTGAAGGAGAATTTAATAAGGCTCTACAATTGTTGGAGGTTAAAATTATTCCACCGCAACAACAATACGACTGCCTAAATCACAAATATTTTTTTATGGAAACAATGTTCTTTTCTGTCTCTTGAGATTCTCAAAAAATATTTATTTAATAAATATTTTTTATGTTTTAAAATTCTGAATTAAGTATGAAGATTATAACAACGTTTTTGCAAAGAATTTAAGGTTGTTACTTTTTTATAAATAAAATTTTATTACGAAAATATCATAATGTGCATGAATACACTACACCAAAAATCTCTAATAAAAAGAGACACCACCAAAGTTACACCAAAATTATACCAAATAAACACAACCCGAAGAAGCACCCCGCATAGCCCACGGAAACTTGTAATCCACCAACCGATGAGGAAAGGGGCTCCAAGAGCCCCAAACTACAAAACCAAAAGTCCATCTCAAGAAAGGGCCCAAAAAAGTTCCAAACTGCAAGTAAACCAAAAATCCTACTCTTCTAACTCAGCCACCCCTTATTGCCAGCCAAGTAAGTCCCATAATCGCCCCTGACGACCACAGCAGCCTCGACGACCATCGCTAACACTTGCCCCAGAATGACAACAACCAAACACCTGCAAAAAATAGGCAACCAAATCCCCAAATGGGAGATCTGAGGAAGAGAAAGCCACAACCGAGGTGGGAAGGCAAGGAGAGAACCGACAGAGGAGGAACGTCAAGGTCGCTTCACTAGACAAGACCGTGGCTGGTCCCTACCATAGTTATCGACGGTAGATAGAGCATCGGCGGCCCTACCGAAGAGTCTGGAGGTGGGCGAGTCTCAACCCTCCTTTAGGCGCAAGGATCCGAAAGAAGGGTGAAAGAAACATTTTCTAAGCGAAAGCTCTTTAAACAACTAAGATGGATTTCAATTAGTTAGTTTACACCACACAAATTTAATACATTGCATTAGAAATTAATTAGTGAATTGATCAAGATAATGGAACGCAATTCAACACAGCTCATAGAAACTCGTTGGTATTAGGGAAGTCCGAAGTGGAAATCATGAAATGTTCGGAAGAGTTTAAGGACATTCGAGCTGAACTGATCCAATTAATCTAGGACACAGACCACGACCAGCTCATAGGGTTATTACAGATTTCATAGAGTTGAATAAGATAGTCAACTTGCTTAAAACTGATAATCCAAGTAGATTTGGCCAAGAATTGAATCTGATTCGATTCGATTCGTTAATAATTCAATTCGATTCATTAATAATTCAATTCGATTCGTCAACAATTCGATTCAAATTCATAATGGTACAAATTAAATCCAATTCAATATTTTTATAATTCGTCAAATTGGCGAATTTAATTCGAATTCGATTCGAGTTAAATTCTTATTGAATTTGATTCAAATTTGTGTATAATATATGTATATATATGTGTATTAAAAGTAAAAATAAATTTCAACTTCCCAACTCCATAAATACTACCTTTTATTTTTCAAATTTTACACATTCCAATCTCAATTATCTATTTCTCTAATTAAAATTTTGAATTTTATAAATTCTCCCTAAAGTTTAATAATTAGATATATTTATAATATAATTTATCATACTACTATATAATTATGTCATCAAGTAGAACAAATAAGAGTAAATAAAATAAATAATAATAATATGCTACATATACTAAGATCTAAATATTCATAAAACAATTAGTGTAAAAAAAATCTCAAACTCAATCCTAAATCCTAAAACCTTAAACCCTAAAACTCAATTCTTAGTTTTTAAATTAAATATTTAATATTAAGAATCAATTCGTATTCAATTCAAATTTTATTCGAATTCGAAGGTTTATAATTCGTAACAATTCGTCCATGGACGAATTGAATATGGTTTAATGTTTTGATAATTCGAATTCAAATTAATTTGATTCAAATTCGTTCGAATTCGAATTATGGTCAAGTCTACATCCAAGGCAAGTAGTAAGAAGATTAAAAGGTTGTAATAACATATTAAAAATGATTTTTCTTTGGGAAAATAACCCCATAGTCCCTGATCTTAACCGAATTCTCCTATTGAGTCCATTCTTTCTCATAAATGATTTAATTATCCTTGTATTTTAAAAAAATATTGGCCTCGAGTCCGTGGTTGACTACAACACTCGGTTTTTCATTTTTTTTTGTCATGTGAAATGATTATTTTATCCTTCACAAAAAAAATAAAAATAAGATGAAATTTGTCATATTATGAAGGATAAAATAGTCATTTTATATGACAAAAAATAAAAAAAAATGGGTGCTAAAATCAACAAAGACCCGAGACCAATTTTTTTTAAATACAGGGATGAGTAAATAATTTTTTAAAAAATATGGACCTCAAACAAGATTGTAATTAAGACTAAGGACTAAGGGATAATTTACCCTGTTTCTTTTGACTCCTTGATTTTCTTTGTAATTTTTTTAGAACTCTTTGTACTTTCTTTTGAATTTAATATGATCCTAATTAAGTAACGCCAATAATTTGCATAGAGGAGAAAATTAATGATGCTCACCTAGACGAAAAGTAATAAAAATGATGTTCACCACGGATTTAGTGCATATTACTCAAATTTGGATTCAATGGAGAATAGGATCTAGTCCACATATGAGGACTAAAAAGATATAATATGAAAAATAGAGTATTTAGGGAAAAATAAAAAATATTAACAAATAATTCTATTTTAAAAACAATAAATCCATAATAATTAGGAGAATCTCAGGAAATTTATTTTAACATATTCCTTCTCTCTTTAGAAATCCTACTTCCTAGCCATCATTTTTCCTTATAAAACCTAACTCCTCATCTACCCCCCTCCAAGATGACCTCCTCTGTCATCCTCCTCTTCTTAACTAATCGTTTGTCCTTCGTGCTCCTCGGTGTTCCTCCTCCATCGGCCAACTACCCCTCCCCCTCCTCTGTCGGTCATCTTCCTTAGTGTTCCTCCTCCGCCAACCATCCACCCTTCCTCCTCCTCTGTCAATTGTCCACCTCGGTATTCCTCCTATATCGATCATAATTTTAGGTCTAGATGTCGCTAGTTTTAGGTTTTTATGTCATTGGTTTTTGTGTGTGCTGTTGTTGGTTTTAGGGCTTCATGTCACTGGTTTTCGTATGTGGTACTGTTGATTTTAGGTCAAAATGTCTTGTGTTGTTAGTTTTAAGGTTTCATGCCAATGATTTTTGTGTGTAGTGTTGTTGGTTTTATGTCAAAATGTCACTAGCTTCTGTGTGTGGTGTTATTAGATTTAGGAAGATGGATGACTAGCTGAAGAGGATGGATAGGTGTTAGAGGAGGAAGACAGACAATAGAAAGAGAAGGACAGAGAATGGTGTTAGTCATCGAGTTTGGTGCACTTGATTAGGATGAGGTTACAGTCGAGACAAGTGTTGGACACTTTCTCTGTAAGACGAGATTGTCCCATATATTTCAATACATATGGGCTATGGAATATAACAACCGTTAAGAATTTCCAAGATCGTTGCACTATGAATCTCAAAACTTTGGACAAACCCGTTTATACCTAGAACTTTTGAATGAACTTTGTAAGTGAAGAACAGGGAGAAAAAAGAAGATAAACAATGCATGGAAGTGCAATTGCTGCTGGGATGAGGATAATGGCAAGGGGGCAGGCCCATTTATAGGCTGGAGAAGGCAAGAAAGCAGTCACTCCGAATGGACGCATTTATTGGCATTGGCTGGCTGAACGGTTGTGTCTCTTCGGAGGCCTTTCTGGATAAGCCTTACTACCTGTCTGTTAGGCACTTCATGTGCCTTCAGAAGTTACCCATTCGTACTTGCATCCCAATGGGATTACAAATAACATTATCTGCTTAATCTTGTGCCTCGTCACTAGTCTAGACAGCTCCGAATTTGGCCAAAATTTTAGAGCTCCTCCAGCTACTCGTAAAATGGTGGCATGCCAAGTGTGCCTTAAGCGCCCGATACACCACAAAGCGCCCACTCTCAGGCTTATACTTGGGCACCGTCCTTATAATTAATAGCGAGTCAACCATAAGAGTGGTCAACTAAGTTAAGAGTTAAGGAAGGAAGTGTTAGAAATATTAGTAAAGCTATGGTAGGATATGTGTGTAAATATTAACAAAGCAAAGCTTAAAGTAAGAGATAGCTTACTACCACATTTTGAGCAAAGTGTCAATCCCATCTTTTGTTAGGTAAGGACTTTTAATTTAATCCTAGATGAGGCTGCAGTTTTACCGTGTGTCCTTAAACTCTTATTACCCGCTATATAGCTTCCAACCTTCATGGATAAGAGAGTTCTCAAGGTACAACGCCCAATTACATGAATAATAGGAAGCATTATTGAACACCTTTCGAACCTTTGATAGTCTAGAACTCTGACACAAATGAGAAATGCTATGATCTAGGGAGGGAGAAGTGAATAGCTCAAGGAATAGTGTGAGCTAAGGGGTGATTTGGAATGGAGGAAGAGCATCCTATTTATAGGAAGCCTAGGACATTCATCATTCAAATTTAGTAATATGGCCATTAACCTACTAATTAAATAGAAGGTTACAAATCTCATAAAATCCCAAAATAAATAGGTGGTTACAATTGAATATTAAATTTAATTTTTTTAATTTTAATTTAAATAACATCTAGAAGAGGAAGAATCTTCTAAAACGTGGGCTTGTCCAAATAAGAGCCCAACAGAGTTTGGCCAAGTCCATTGGTTAAAATCAATTCTCCAACAAATCTGGCCAAGTCCTACAAAGATTAGGCCATGAACTTGGAATAATTCTCACACACCCATAATTTTGTAACTCGTAATAGCACCATCTCTAAGCCAATTTTTCATTCACACCGAGAATTGATTTTTCTCGTAAGTATTTTCACAAAATACCCAAAATCAAATGGTGTGACTTTCAATCAAAATTAGCTCAATTTTATCCCACTCAATTCGGTCAGTCTCTTCCATTGGTTAAAATCAATTCTCCAACAAGAAATTCGTTATAAATTTGGAAATTGTTTTTGCGGTAAATAATGTGGTACACACACTTCCCTTACATTTTGGGCTTTGAATTTTTGGACTTGACCTCACTTGAGCTCATTTATCCTGACAAATGGACATCCGACAGAAGAAGAATACATAGGATTTCAACTTGGAGGAGGATAACTGACTAAGGACATTGAATTTGACATAATAATGACTTTTAATAATAATTAAGTTATGATCTCACTGGCCGGAGACCATTTGGTCCAGTGGTAACGGGTGGAATGGGGTGGGGATAGGTCCAGGGTTCGGAGACCATTTGCTCCAGTAAGCAGTTTGATGTAATAGATTAGGATTTAAAATAGGAACTCAAATAAAAAAAGTTATGATCTCACTAATTATTTCAAAATCATGATTCATAGAAAGCATGTTTACAATCGGTAATTGAACTAATAATTAACGAAATTAGTGAGTTGTCAAAGTTTGCTGAGGAAATCAAACACTACTAAACAAAGAAACCAATATATTTTTTACGTAATTAAGGAGTAGCTCCTAATTTAAAGGAAGAATATGACTGAAGGAAGACCACAAAAAAAGAACCAAAACCACGAATGGATCACGACAACCTAACTGCCCGCGACCCTTTTTATTTGCCGTGAATGTTGGACTTGCGTGGGCCTAAATATAGTTGGGACACATGGGTAAAGCTTACATGGTGGACTACATCCTTTTTCATAAATGCAACGACCAACTATAACCTATAAATAATAAATACATATTTTTATCGTTGTTATTTCCAGTCAAGGATTGTCGAATTTGGTAATTAAAATTTGAACAACAGACATTTTTCAAGTATTTTATCACTTGGTCTAATTAGTATGCAAAAGTTTAATAATTTAGCCAAATATCTTATGTTGGAGTTTGGAAAATCTAAAATATTTATTAATATTCAAATTTCTTACTATATTATTACATTGCCAACACCGTAGAAATATAATTAATTTTTCTTTATTTTTTAAATCGCTAGACTTTTTTTTTTGTCTCCGAAAATCGCTTGACTTTATTTAATTAGAATCCCAACAATTTCCTGCCCCACCAACCAAAGAGAAGATGAAGATCCCTCCTTCAGCTCCGTATCCGATACCCAATTCATACGTTACCCCAACTTGGTGATTAAGTGCTGTCGCCGAATATTTTATTTTAATAAGATATAAAAATATTCCACTCATTAACTTCAAGGCTTTCCACCAACGATTATTCCTTGTAATTACTAAATTTACGATCCACTTAAATGATTTGTTTTCACAATTTTCAACTACTTATCATTTTTTACGCAATTTCTATTAGTATTTCCTTACGCATTTTCTATATGGGTGGTGATTTCCCCTTACAATATACGAAAATCGTAACTGAACCTCACTAAAAACTTAATGTCCCCAAAACAACTAGTTATCAATTATGAGTTACAAATATTATGAATCCACGTCAATTTCACCAAAAAGGTTTGGCGGACAATTATTTTTGTTTCTTGAATATTGAATTTACATATAGTTGCAACTGACCAACAAAGTTAAGCTTTTATTGGTACTTGTGTTCGATATTTTACATTTTAGTACTGAACACTAAATACCTATATTTGTTGGGAGAATGAAATGCGTCTTAAATTTGGATCTATTGGATAGGTGGTGCTAATATTTTTTTTAAATTGTGATATTGGCATTTATTTCATATAATAATAATGTGTATTTTTCATGTTTTTCGAAAATCACAATGTATTTATGCTATAACGATCCATATAATTTTTTTCATTTTGAATATGAAAATTTTGAACTTTTGCAAAAAAGTCCATATATCCTTTAACATATATCTTTTGAAAAAAAATTTATTTAATAATCAATCCAACCTCATTTATGGGAGTAATTCTCTTGTCTTCTTTGTATGACAATATTTAACATCATAAAATTGCAATATAATAAAATTTAACAAATAACTAAACCAAGTTAGACCCGTAGGCACACACCATCGTATAATTATTCGTATCCCTTTATAATCTCTGATCTACACGAGATATTTTAGGATTTCGTACTCCTACAGTATTATTAGTTGATCCCGAAGTTTCATACAAATTTAAAACTCAAATAATAAATCCATTAAATCCCCCAATCAACGCCCACCAGATACCCCTCGCTATAAATATTCAACCCAACCCGAAGCTACCAACAGAAAAAGAACAAGAAGAAAAAAAAACAGTTAAATATTAAAAAAAAAATGGCGTCGCAGCAGATGATAGAGGAGCACCGGGAGGGAGCGGAGGTGTACGCCGGCGACGCGGCCCTCTGCAAGGCGAAGTCGGTGGAGATGCTGGAAGAGATCAAGATGCCACGTGGACTCCTCCCGCTGGACGACATCGAGGAGGTCGGCTACAACCGGACGACAGGCTTCGTGTGGCTGAGGCAGAAGAAGGGGAAGGAGCACCGGTTCAAGTCCATCGGGAAGTCGGTCTACTACGACGCTGACGTCACCGCCTTCGTCGAGGAGCGCAAGATGCGCCGTCTGACCGGCGTCAAGAGCAAGGAGCTCCTCATCTGGGTGTCCATCTCCGACATCTTCGTCCCCAGCAAAGATCCGTCCACGATCGGGTTCGCCACCGGCGTCGGCCTGGCCAGGACCTTTCCGGTGTCGGCGTTTCAGCTCGAGGGCGAGGACGGGGAAGCCAAGGAGGACAAGGAGTAGAAGATCTAGGGTCTCCGGTGGGGGTATTTTGGGGATATTCTGTAATGTGATCAGAATAAGGAATATTAAGGAAGTGAAATTTCTGCAGTTGGATTTGTGTGTAATTTAAATCAATCGTCTGGATTTGGATTAGATATAAATTTGTGTGTTGATTAATTCCTCCGATTATCTTTTCATTGCGGCGTTTTTGCCATCTCTATTATCGATTTTATGATTTTATATATAAATTTCAAAGTGCAATCTCTTGCCATAATTAACCTGATAACTATTGAGTTATAACAGATTAATTTTATTAAACTGCCGTTCATCAAAAGTTATAGGTATTATTTATTAAAAAAAAAGTTATAGGTATTATCACTTCCCAAAAAACACATTTCTTGCTAGTTTGATAAAACTGGGCGACGTTTTGCATTAATGCTAAGTTATCAAATTTTATGTTATTCCTTCTTTAGTACGCAGATTTCTCTCAACTAGCCATCATCAGTTGAGTTCAATTTAATTCTAATTTTAATAAAAAAAAATTGAGTTCAAATTATTATAATACAAAAATATCAAATAATTATAATAATTTTTTTAGACAGGATTAAAAATATCACTGAACCCGAATTTAACTTCGCGATATTACCTTTTACCACATTGTATAAAAAACTAGATTTTCCTGAAAACAATAACAGATTTCAGCAGTTTACCAAAAAAAATAATAGGAATAATTGCCCTCAGTCTCTTCGTATTTACGGAAATTAGCAATTCAGTCCCTCTATTATTTTACTTCATATTTAGTTCTTCAAGTTTGTGGAAAGGATATCATTTAACCGTTGTCGCTAGAATCAGATGTTTTCTCCGGCGAACTTGGACGTGAGTTTACTAAAATGTCCTTATCTTTAATATTGTACTCTTATAAAGTAAAAAAATGTGCCCACTCCTTTCCTTTCTTTCTTCTTCCTCCTCCAATTTCATTGACTCTCATTTGTGGTTGTCTTCATTCGCTGTTTAAATGGTTTGATGTAGAGAGTTAAAGATAGCTTAAATACTTGAAGTTATCCAATTATGTCAGATTCTCCTGTAATAGTGCTCATGATATCAATTAAAACAAAATCGATCATTGTTCTTCATTTGTTTCCAGAAATTCTCGGGATCCCGACTCACTCTGATAATCTTGTTTTGGGCTTTCTTTAGTTTAATTAGGATGAAAGTTGAAGTGTATTTTTAAAGTTAAAGGTGAAGTGTTTTAAAGTGTATGATAATATTGCAAACTTGCCTCCCTAGTAAATGCATTTGGTAGGGTACCATAACTTCAAGTTCTATATTCATTCAAGAAAAAAATTGGAAAGGGGAAATCGGAGGAGGAAGAAGAAAAAAAGAAAATGGATGGGTTGCAATTTTTTTTAGTTTATAAGAGTTTAAAATATTTTTTTTAAAGATAAGGGCATTTTAGTCAACTCACGTCCAAATTCGCCAGAGAAAACATATGATTTCAGCGACATGGGTTAAATAATATTATTTCCACAAATTTGAAAGGTTAAATATGAAGTTAGGGGTGCGCATTCGGGATATCCCGATCAAGAAATCTGGATCCCGAATACAGAAGTAGCCAAAAAAGTTATCCCGATCTCGTATTGAAAAAAATTTGGGATAATCCTGATCCCGAATTAAAATTTTGGATTTATCCCAAAATTTCCTAAATACCAAAATTTTCAAAAGTCAACGCATTTCAAACTGACCCATCTCGATGACATATTCGCAAATGGGTTGTGGATTTCACCAAGTAGCATTAGGAGAATGTGCAATCCAAGTAGCAGATCCATTACCTAAATTTGGAATTAGGGTTGAGAAGAGAGGAAAACTCACAGCGATAGAGCTATGGTGATAGCTCGAGATAGGAAGAGGTGACTCAAGGTGGGCGACGGTGGCTCGAGGTGACAACAGATTGTTTGTGATTTTTTCGAAGAAAAGAAGGGAAAGGAAGTGTTCTGGGGCAGAGGACGAAGGGCCCGAGGTGTAATCCGCTGTAAGCCTTTAACACACACACACATATATATATGAAAAATTATGATTTAGTACTCGTTATTTTGATAAAATCTGGAAACATCCTGAAATTTACCGAATATCGAAATTCCCAAAAATTTTGAAAAATCTCTGTCGGATAAAATTCCAATCCCGAAACTCCTGATCCCAAAATTCCGAATACCAAAAAATAATCGGGATTCCCAAAATCTCGGTTGCATTTGCACACTCCTATATGAAGTAGAAAAATAGAGGGACTAAATAGTTAATCTTTGCAAACACACACGAGGACTGAAGACAATTATCTAAAAAAAAATAACAAATTTCAGCAAGTGGATAAATTCTTTTTCCAGAGTGAAATCCATCGATCGAGTATATTTCAATTTTCCCCCGCCAGTAGCGGACCGGAACATTCGTTGCCGTTGACTTTGATAGGAAACCGAAGCAACGACAGCTCCCGGAATTCCGTCGCCCGCACCTGTTCGTTATCGGATCGGATCCACCGAAATCGCAGCGACCCGACCCGAACCTTCTCCGGCTGAATCCATCCAAATCCGGATGTCGACGAAGCCCCTCCCCTACTCCGTCAAAGACGTCCACTACGACAACGCCAAGTTCCGGCCCCGCTCCTTCCTCCAGGTCTCTCCCTTCCTCCTCCTCCTCCTCCTCCTCATTTATCCTTCTCTCCTAAATTTCTTAGCCGAAAATTAATTAGCTTGAACTTCAATGTTTTTAGTATTTTGTTGAATTTTCGTTTCTTGTTTGTGATTTAGGTGATTTCGCAAACTTTTGTGACGAGTGACGTGAAGCGGGGCTGTACGAGGTGTAGTACCGGGAAGTTTCTATTGAGCTTGCTAGGGTTAGGTGTGTTCTACCTGGTGGTAACGCATAGGGCCGGGACCGGACAAGTTTCGGGTGGATCGGGCAAGAATGGTGGAGCGGTTGGGACGGAGAGTAGTGGCAGAAGGTTGGGGAGGCTCTGGGGGCGTGCGCCTAGGCTTCCCCCTCGGTTGTCCCCCGATGAGGCGGGTCGAGACGAGGTGACGTGGAGTGCTAGGCAGCAGAGGGTGAAAGAAGCTTTCCTCCATGCTTGGTCCGGGTATAAGAAGCACGCTATGGGGTTTGACGAGCTTATGCCGCTTAGTCACAGGGGGGCGGACGGGTTGGGTGGTTTGGGGGCCACCATCGTGGACGCTCTCGACACGGCTATGATAATGGGAGCGGATGACGTGGTTGCTGAGGCGGGGTCGTGGGTTGAGAAGGAGCTTCCGGGGAGGATTACCACGAAAGGCCAAGTCAATCTATTTGAGACTACCATTCGTGTTTTGGGTGGACTTTTGAGTGCTTATCACTTGAGCGGAGGAGGGAATGGAACCAGCTCCGTTGCCAAGGGTCCTAACCCCGTTGTGTATCTTGATATTGCTAAGGCTTTGGCCGATCGTCTTCTGTTAGCATTTACATCAAGTCCGACGCCTATTCCTTTCAGTGATGTTGTTTTACGTGACCCTTCGGCACATGGGGCACCGGGTGGATTGAGTAGTACTTCCGAGGTTTCCACTTTGCAGATGGAATTCAATTATCTCAGCAATGTTTCTGGTGATCCAAAGTATGGCACGACGGCCATGAAGGTTTTGGAGCATATGAAGAATCTACCAAATGTGGAAGGACTGGTTCCCATCTATATAAGGTATTCCTGCTGGTATTTGATGTGCACACGACTTCAATAACAGTGTGTGTGTTCGTGTACTAAAATGTTTTATCCATTCCTTGCAGCCCCGACTCTGGTGCATTTAGTGGAGATAATATTAGGCTTGGGTCTCGTGGTGATAGCTACTACGAATATCTAATCAAAGTGTGGCTTCAGCAGGGAAAAGAAAGCAACTACACCTATTTGTATAACATGTATGAACAAGCAATGAAGGGTGTTAGGCACTTGCTTGTTAAGAAGTCTGTTCCAAATGGATTGGTTTTTGTGGGAGAATTGCCCAATGGGCCTAATGGTGGTTTTAGCCCCAAGATGGATCACCTGGTTAGTTTATCTTCTCATAACACACTCATCATTCACATCCTTTCCACAAATATTCCTTCTCTATGAAGGTTTTGGCTGAAAATCTTGTGAAAAATATCATGTTGTTAATGTGATTTATGCTTAACCTGTTGGTTTATTTATGGGTGAGTGTATGCTTTCACTCAGGTATGTTTTCTGCCGGGGGTACTTGCACTTGGTGCCACTAAAGGTGTTTCAAAGGAGCAGGCCATGAAGGATAATCTGCTCAATTTTGATGATCTTGAAAATTTGAAGCTAGCAGAGGATTTAGCTAAAACATGCTTTGAAATGTACTCCGTTACATCTACCGGTCTTGCTCCAGAAATTGCTTACTTCCACACGGAGGTATGTTGATGTTATGATCTATTTCTTCGCCGCAACAGTTTCGGTTTCCCCCTTTCTTTCGCAAAAGGGAATGTGAGGTATCTTTCTGGTACTAATCTTCTTTTATCATGCTGTCGTTTCCCTTGTGTAAGCAGGAATATTCCGAAGCTGGTCTTGATGGTGGGAATAAAAGTTCGGAGTTTCTGAATGACATAATAATCAAACACGCCGATCGCCACAATCTCCTGCGCCCTGAAACTGTAGAGTCTTTGTTTGTTTTGCACCGTATCACTAAGGATCCAAAGTACGCATTTTGTAGTTCTTCCTTTCACGTTAAAGCTCAATTTCCATTGTTTTGCTGCTATAAGACCATAAATTCTTTATTGCAGATATCGAGAGTGGGGTTGGCAGATCTTCGAAGCTTTCGAGAAGTACACGAGAGTTGAATCCGGTGGATATAGCTCTTTAGAAGACGTCACCGGGATCCCTCCTCGGAGAAGAGACAAAATGGAGACATTCTTCCTGGGGGAGACACTCAAGTACCTTTACTTGCTGTTTGGGAATAGCTCTGTCATTCCGTTGGATAAGTATGTTTTCAATACAGAAGCACATCCTATACCTATTACAGGCAACTGAGAATGAACTACTACTCCCCATCTAAATGCTCGACGAAATTTCGCATCTTCGAGATGAATGCGACGGAGTCCATTGTTCTCCTTCTCATCTTGATGCAGCCATTTCCGTTAATGGTTCGGAAGAGAGTGCGTGGAGCAGCTACCAAGAGCTGGTATGGGTGACTTACCCTTTGTTACTATAGGATGCTGACATCATGGTTAGCCATTACATATTAACTTGAAAAAAAATTCTTGTACTATGGGTGAGTACATGACGATCAATTTTGATAATTGATGTACTCTAATTAAATATTTCACTTTATATTTTTTTTTTTTCGGAAAAATGATACTTCATTGATAGTTGAATCGATCTTAACATCATGGAGCAGTAGCTATGAAATATCAGTAGGTCCGCAGCCTACCAGAAAACTAACCAAAATTGTAAAACTGGGATGCTACTACACGAACATAAACCCTTCCCTTCGTACAAGTACGAAGTTGTAGTCGTTGGCCTCATTAAAAAACCTATTTCAGAAAATCCGCCGTATCGGGAAAAAACCGAAAATAGGAAAAAGAATACCAATGATAACACTGCAAGGTAATGAAAGTAAGGCATGGTCCAAGAGGCACACATCCCTGTATCCGTGTAGGCATTGTCAAGATGTCTCCCCAGTGGGGAGTGGATACCATGGGGACATCCCTATTTAGGGACAAAGGGTAATTTAATCAAACTATTAATCTACTAATTTGGTTATTTTCTCTCTCTATAAAATGTATGTAACCACCCATCCACCTAATTAGGATTTAAAACCATAACTACTTACTTAATTTATCTCTCATTAATTATCTACTTTCTCTCTCCATTAAATACATTTTAAACTTAAAATCGTAATACTAACCATCATTAGTTCTATTCAAAATAATTTTTATCCTCTCGTCTATACCTTTAAACCAGCCAAGCAAACTAACAAACCAGCGAAGCAAACCAGCAAACCAGTAAAGCAAACCAACAAACCAGCGAAGCAAACCAGTAAACTAGCGAAGCAAACTAGCAAAACAAACTAACAAACTAGTAAAGCAAACTAGCAAACCAGCCACTCAAACCAGTAAACCAGCTACTCAAATAAGCAAACCAGTAAAATAGTTAAGCAAACCAGTAAAGTAGCCATTCGAACCAGTAAACCAGCAAAGCAAACTAACAAACCAGCAAAGCAAACCAGCAAACTAGCTAAGCAAACTAATAAATAAGAGAAGCAAAGCAACAAACCATTAATGCATCTAATCAAACCAGCAAACCATCAAAGCGGCAAATCAAACCAACAAACCAGCCATTCAAACCGGCATAATCAATTATATATTAATAAGGAAGAAAGTTGAGAGAGAATAGATGAATATAAAGTGTAGAAGATAAAAATGTTGGTGTAATTAATTATCATAAATTATGAGTTTAAATTTTAAATTTTTCTTAAAGAACGGGATATTTAATGAGGAAGCTATTAAATATTGGTTTTTTAAAAACGAGATATTTAATGATAATTATCCTAAAAAGAAGGACGCTATTAAATGCTGGAATTTTTAAGTTTGGGTAAAAGTCAAAAATGTTCTTGTGATTAATAGCCATTAGATTAGAATCTTTTTGAGTATATTCTGATCTAATGGTCTATATGCTTGTCTCTATTTAGGGACAAACTTTTTATCCCCACCTAATCCAATTTCCTCCCGAGTGAGCCCATCCCGCTCTAAAACACATTGTAAGTCGTCTGGGGGCCAAGTAAAGACCAACATTTCACGATCCGTGGGTATCATCATCTTCGCTAACACGTGAGCTGCATGATTAGCTTCTCGTCACACGTGGCACACAAAAATCTGTCAAAATGGGAAAATAAGAGTTTGCAATCATCTAAAATCACCGCCAAATCACTTCTATCAGAAGAGGTCTTAGATAACTATAGCACCACCAGTAGGCAGTCTGACTCCACCATCACCTTTTCAAGTCTCAAAGCTCCAGCTAATTCTAAATCTATACGCACCGCTTGGCCTTTGAGTATAGTTGGGTGATAGAGGTTAAGGAAGGCATGCGAAGCTGCCATAACAAACTTCCCCTCATCGTCTCACACCATAATCCCAGCAAGGCCACCACCATCAGATCGAATACCCGTATCCACATTCACCTTGAACCAACCAAGGCTTCTAGTGCATAATCTGTGTAGTTTCCTCACTTTTAGCTTTCGTGCCCTGTAATTCCAAGTATTCCCTCCAGAATTGAAAACCCTCAACAAGGAGCAGCTGTCGATTACATTCCACTTCCGGCTGGAAAACCATCATATTTCGCATTTTCCATAGTATCCATAAGCAAGTGGCTCTTCTGCTTTGCTCGACCAGGTCACCTACAGTAAACAAAGTCATGAAGCCGTCCTTCTTGGTAAGTATACTGGAACCCTCGAAATCAACCCCTACCTCTCTCCAAATACCATGAGCCCACTTGCATTGGAAAAACAAATGTACTATGGTTTCAGACTCAAAACTGCATCCTGGGCATCCCTCCTCAACATCCATCCCATGTTGTCGTAAATTCTCCCTCACAAGTAAATTATTATCAAGAATGAGTCAAACTAAAGTCTTGATACGGGGTGCACACTCAAGAGACCAACATACCTTCCACAACCCTTCATTTGTACCGATCCCATGGTCTGTATGTCTTGCAATCCACCAATTCCCAAAATCCATGTGGTACCACTATGCATAGTATACTCCCTGTCCATAGTAAACTACTAGTGGAGACTATCAGTTGGTCGTCAAGAGCTCAATAAGATAGCCAAAATTCTCATGCTATCCTCTATAGTAAAAATAGTGTCCACCAGCTGATTATTCAAGTCCGTCCCTTCCTCATTTAGCAACTCTGAAACCTAACGATATCTATCTATTCATGGCCGAACATACTTAGGAAAATCAGAAGGTGACTCAGGGATCCAACCATCCTCCCAAATTCGAATTTGACTACCATCCCCACATGCCATTCCAATCCCTTGAGGAAGAAGGGATATGCTAGAGTGAATACTTCTCCAAGTGTAACTGTCTCTGCTCCCAAGCGAAGTATCCCAAAGAGGTATACGTGGATAGTACTTACTTTTTAAGATTCTTGTAGTAAGTGACTCTGAAGTTGCAAGCAGTCGTCATGTTTATTTGCTAACATTGCTTTATTAAAATTCTGAAGCCTCATGAAGCCCAGCCCTCCTTCTTGCTTTGGTCAATACATCCTTTCCCGGCTCTAGTGCATCTTGTTTTGGTCTCCATAAGTCTCTTTATAAAAGCTATAAAGCATCTTCTCAATCCTGTCATAAGTACTAGTGAGTAGGAGGAAACAGCTCATCACATAAGTTGGTAGTAATTGGAGAACTAATTTAATCAATACTTCTCTACCTGCCCGAGAAAGAAATCGAACTTGCCAATGACCAATTTTTTCTCGAATCATGTCCTCTAGCTGCACGAATACTGCTCGTTTGGATCTGCCAATAACAATCAGAAGGCTAGGGTATTTATTCTTCTCCTTTTCCCATAGCATACCTGATAATAGTCTTAGTCGCTCTGCCTCAATCTCATCGATGTTCTGAAGGAAATGGCACTTTTTTCTAGATTAATCTTTTGACCTGACGTAGCATGGTAGATCTCCAAAATACCAAGTAAGTTTCTTAATTATATTTCTGTGGCCCTAGAAAAGATTAAGGAATCATTAGCAAAAAATAAATGGGATAGCATTGGTGTATGTCTCGCAAGTATAATACCATGAAGAGTTTTAACTCTTATAGCATCATCTATTAGAGCATCAAAATCTTCAGCACATAGTAGGAACAAATTTGGGGACAAAGGGTCTCCCTAGCGAAGGCCCCGACTCGGGACAAAAAATTCACCAAGCCTTCTATTAACCTATACTGAGTATTGAACAGTTCTGACACATCGCATAATGAGTTCCACACTACGAGTTGAGAACCTTATTGCTATCACTAAATTCTCTAGGTAAGACCACTCCACCCTGTTATACGCCTTCATCATATCCAACTTCATTGCACAGTAACCCCTATTTCCCCTCTCCTTCTTTATTAGGTAGTGAAAAGCTTCAAAATCAAGCAAAGCCACATCTTTGATAAGTCTCCTAGGAACAAAAACTCCTTGGTTAGAGCTGATAATCTTATCAAGGTACTACTTCAGTCTATTTGCAATTGTCTTCATAATCACCTTCATTACCACATTATAGAGAATAGTATGCCTATATTCTGAGCACGCCAATGGTTGTTTGGTCTTTGGGATGAGAGCCATGATTGTGTGATTCAATGTAGAGGGGTCAACCCCATCATTAAGCACTGCCAAAGCTGTATGAACAACTTTTGGACTAACCCTATTCTAGTGCTGTTGAAGGAAAACTAGAGGCATACCATCAAGCCCAAGAGCCTTAGTCAAATGCATATGATCAAGTACTGATTTGATTTCTTCCATGTTATATAGTGCATCAAAATCCTTGTTCATTTCCTCAGTTACTCGGTAACCCACCTTATCAGTGATCCTATTCACCTACGAGGACAACAAAGAGGTAGATAATGTAATATAAAATTCTGGAACTCATCCAATATCCGCTCTTCATCATGTATCACTTCTCCTTCTTGTGTAGTAATTTCCATAACCATGTTTTATTGATGGCATATTTTTGATCTTTGATGAAATAATTTCATATTTTGATCACCCTCTTTAAGCCATTCGATTCTAGAATGTTATGCCCATATAAGCTCTTCCCAAAGAGCAATTCCTCTCGCTCCTTAAGGATAGTAGCAATGCATATTTTTGACTCATTAGTAAGGGGTCTTCTTTGAATTTTTGCTATCTCCAATTCTAACTCCCAACTCTGTCTCCTTACGTTCCTAAAACTAGACTTTTCCTACCCTAATAGGTTATCCGTGTAGGCTTTAATTTGTTCATTCAGGGCCACTCCATGTCCTACCATGTTCCATCCATTTTCAACTTATTCCTGTAATCCTGCATATCTCATCCACATCTTTTCGAAATGAAAATGTCTCTCCCTCCTTCTCAGTTCCACTCTTTGAATTCGATATACAATAGGGCAGTGGTATGAACCTATACACTGAAAGGCTTTAACACTAGTGGCAGGGAATTCGAGCTAGGTATAAGTAGCAAAGCAGCAGTCGAGTTTGCATTCCATATAATCGTCGCCTTCTTGTCCATTGTACCAAGTAAATTCAAAACCACTCTATTGGATCTCCCGGAGTTCACATTCCATAATAGCAGTCCTAAAATTATCCATCTGTGACATAAGAATAACAAGACTGCCCCTCTTCTCAGTCATAGAAAGGATTTCATTAAAGTCACTAGAACATAACCAAGGCAGGGTCGAACGTGGCCGTAATTGACAAAGAAATTCTCATGACAAATGTCTAGTTGGCCCTTCCGACCATCTGTAGAATCCAGTATGAGCCAACAATGAAGTCCTAGCTTAAAACTTCCAATCAATGAAGGGTTACAATGCTTATATAGAGTCTTCAACAAGCCCTAACCTAATTAGGACTAATTAGGCAAAGTAGAGGGTTGTTTAGATATTGCAATAGGCGCTGGGCAGGTTGGATACTTCCATGTACCCCCAACGGCTGCTTGGGGTCCCAGTAGAACACTCTAGTGGGTGCTGGCTCCATTTGGGCCAGACTTTCAACTTCTCTTTTCTCTCTCAATTTTGCTCTATTTTCAAAATGGTTGAATCCTGGACATCCCTAAGTGACATATCAACCTTTCAAAAGTCTCATTAGGCTCCATAATTAAATAATCTCTCACCTGGAGACTAACCACTTTATTTGATCTATTAGTACACTGAACACATGTCACTCAGGGCTCCTACACATCCTCTCTTGGTTATTTGGTACATCGGCCTTCAATCATCAACAAAGCTAGCTGAGGCCAAGTTGAACATCAATTTCTCCAAGATCACCACCTTGCTTATCATATCTGTATGATTTGCTTTTTCATAACCTATCATTTGGTTGCTCACCCTTCACTTGGATGATTGTCATTCTTTACTCGAATGACCTTCTTCATTAGTCACCCTTCACTTAGATGACTTTCTTTACTAGTTAGTACTAGTCACCAGTTACTTAGTGACTTCAATTGGTTCTTTTCTTGATGCTCACTTTTCAAGGCTAGTTGAAGCTGTCACTAGCTCCAACTTCTCCATTGACACATCCTCAGACTTATCATCTATAAGATCTTCTCTTCCTTGATCCTAAGAGATGGCTCTTCTCTTGTCAAGGTCGCTTGATGCTTCACTCGCATTGATGCATCTTACACTCTTAGCATTATTGCCCACATCACATAAGCTCTTCATCGCAATGATTATCAAGTGGTTGGGCATCCATCATATTGCCTTAAATAGTTGCTACTGACGAGGAAAGTTTTCACATCCCCATTGCAATGATAGTGAAGTAGAGTGTCGAACATAGGGAACTAGTTTTAGGACACCCTTTCGGTTAGCTAGCTGGTCTAGGACAACATATAGGTCAGATTGAACAAAACATAACATCTAAACATGCTAAAAAGGAAAAGAGCGGGCATGGTGCCTCTTGACAACGTATATAGCCAAATAATTTAGGGAATTTGGTTAGTGCGTGTTATAATCCGAGTGTGTCGAAGACAACCAATCTACACTCTCGCACTAGAATGGTCTAAATTGATCCTAAACCAAACTAAGAGTGGCAAGATGTTCTTTCAATCCCAAAAGCAAACTAAACTTAGTTAAGGACCAATTATACATATCACTCAGTGGATAATCAATTACCAAGGAAGATCTCTCTCTCACAAGGCAACTAATCATCTAGTTAATTCGTCCGTTAGTTCTTTCTCCTCTCGATCTCAAGAATTAACTAAGTTCATCATCTAGGTGGCCAATCCAGATTAAGCTTTAACCTAGGTATTTCACAAAGATTTTATCACAGCCAATTAATCCTAAACCATTGTCAGAGGCTAGAACTAATAGTGATCATAATCTAAGTGATTCCATGATTAAGCATTAAGCTCATTAACTAGAACATATTCCTTAGCATTTTTATCCCCTAAATCAGTAGCTACATGCAAGGTTTCAAGGCATCACACCCACTTAACAACTAAGCACATAAATCAACAATAACAAACAATATAATATATACAAAGCAAGGCAAGTGAAACATGAACATAAAATAGAGGGATAGAGAAAGCTCAAGAAGATCAAGCCTAAGCCTCCTCTAAGCTCCTCTCACGTTCCTGCTTACTTGCCTCCAAGGCCACGTTCACATTTTGTCACTAAACTTGGACAAGAGAGAGTTCTAGTTTTATAATCTTAAACTATTTATTACAACCTAACCAAATAGTAAAAGTAGTAAATAACGTGTTTTTAATCAAAAGTCTCAACAACTCCTCCATAATGACTCCTCAAGTGTCTACTATCTTCACAAAGTGCTAAATCTCGAGTGCCTTAGCCCTCCAAGTGTTTGCCATCCAATTGAGCAAGTGGGTTGACCTAATTTTATCTCTGTCAGGGATTGGCGCACACCATATGCCATTAGCGCATGCCATGTTGAGGAAAATTCGTCGCCAGCTACAAAGGTATCCATCATTCTTGAGATTTGGACCTCTTAGACACTGAATTTGAAGAAGCCTAGAGATAAAATAGTATCCCGAATGTCTTCTTTCCAACGCCACCAACCTCATCGTATTTGGACATCAGATGCAAAAGTTATCATCATATGAGTTATAAGAGGTCTGGCCTGGCGTACCCGAGCAACGACATTGCTCATTTTTAAGCTTAGATGGCATGCGCCATTCTTCATTGGCATGCGCCAGGATCTAAAGATTTGCCATTCTACCTATGTATGCTCTTTTTTGGTCATGCCTTCATGCATTTGGTCGAGCATCCTCTATTTCTTCTCATATAAGCTCCTAAAACCAAGAAAACACAATGAAAAACAAAAGACCACACAAAAAGATATAATGTATGATAACACATATTTAGACATTAAAAACATACATAAACGACTAATAATAATAATAAACCAACACTAAAACATACACAAATAATGAGTGTTTTTGACACTCATCAGCTTCCCCGGGTTCCTCTCAAGCCTTCTCCTAACTCCTACCTGCCCTGCTATCCATGGCCTTGCATGTCATCTTGCATACTTTACTCGATCACTAGTATAACCCTCTAGAATCATCTGCTTTAGAGCTCTCTCTTTGCAACCTTGATCATTAAGTGCCTCATACCTAACTATATGAGCCTCCTGATCATGCTTAGCCTTATTGCCATTATAGAGTTGTTAAGTGCCTCGTGCCTAACTATATGAGCCTCTTGATCATGCTTAGCTTTATTGCCATTATAGAGTTGTTCATAGGTCACTTTGGTACTCAATAACTCCATCTTCTCAACACTAACAGATACCCTCTCATACACAAGCTCACATCAGCTTGCACTTGCACAATCTTCTGACTCACCATCACCTATCGACAAGAGATAGTAGTTAGTAGGCAAGAATCTTCTTATCGGAATTTGGCCACCAAGCACCTTCTTGCTCTCACCCGAGTTGAAAGTGTCTAGTTTGACTATATTAATGTTAGACCCCACCTTACTAAACACGCTTATTTGGTCTTTCAACTCTTGAAGCTTATACTCGCCATCATCCATCAATCTCAAGTACCCCTTAAGATTATTCTCCTTAATAGAGGTTTTGTAGTACATCGTACTACTTAAGGATGTCACTGGTACTGACTCCCATAAGTCACTATTGACTAACTCGAGCCTTTTCTCCCTCGGAGCTCATTCGCCTATAGAGAAACTCACTTGTTGCTTCTTCCCAAGCACACAATACTCGCATAGCCTGACTTCCATGGTCTTTAAACCTGGTAGCTTTCCTTTATAGCATAACACCTTTATCATTTTCCCACTCATATGGCTAAGATGACTGTACTATAGGTATGTATCACTCGAGCCTCCTGCAATGTTGATGCTATCTTGAGTGTCCCTTATTGTGTACAAGGTTGCTTCCTTCAAACCATGAGCTAACACCATAATCCCCTTGGTTATCTTCCAAGATCTACAACCGAAGACCACCTTATAACCTTTGTTGCCTTTTTTTTTCCCACAGATAATAAATTCATCTTTAGTCCAAGAATGTCTCACTCCCTTCAACACTAGTATAGAGTCATTTGGCATCTTGATCTGTACTTCTCCTATGTCTACAGTTTGTGATGGTTCATCATTTGCTGAATAAACCTTGCCAAACTTCCATTAGACATAGTTATCCATTACTTCTGCCTCGCTGCATCAGTGATACGAAGCTTCTGAATCCAAAACCCAAGCATCTAATGGACTCTATACACTAAGGACCAAAGCATATCCATGGTCTTCTATTCTAGCATTCGCTGGAGAGTCTTCCTTCTTTGATGCCTTGTAATAATCATGTAGTGTCCATACTTGTCACAATTGTAATATTGGACCTTACTCATGTCCTTCTTGGACTTTAACCTATCGCAATTTGCTCCCTCCTTATTAGACTCATACTTTCCTCTACTACTTGCATTCAATGTTGAACTAGAAGTTAACCCGGACTCTCTCCTACAAATCTATTTGCTTATGATCAAGTCCCTAACCTTATTCAACTTAATTGTAACCTTTCCTGTCGAGGTACTCACTACTGTGACTGTGCCACTTCAACTATAAGGAAGAGAACTTAGTAAGATAAGAGCTTGTACCTCATCTTCAAAGATAATCTTAATTGAGTTCAATACTGTTATGATCGCGTTAAACTCATTAAGATGATTGACCACAAACGTACTATTAGAGAATTGGGTTTAAAACCCTAGGAAGAGTTGGCCCAATATAAGTGAGTGTATTGGGTATTGGCCCAATTGTATTTAATTAGAAGGAGTCCTAATTAAATATAATAACTGTAATTAATGGGCATCTTTGAGCAAAAATAAATGAAGGTCATCCTTCTTGGTTTTGATTATTTGGGAGTTCGATACGAAGATTGTTAAGTATACTTTGTAATGCTATACAATACTTGTGAATAAACTAATTCTCTGGTGAATAAAAATTGGCTCAAAAGTGGTATGGCTGAAACCCAAAACTTGGGCTTTGATTATATGGCTTTTCTACATTATGAAAATGTGCATTACCACATTGGTTAGCTCACCATACTTAGACAAGTTTATATATAATTAGAAGTCTAGCATGTGTAAGCTGGTGGAAAAGAAGGAAGCTCCTCGCGCGCCGTCCATCCGTTTGTTCGATTAGCTCGGTATACACGCAGCACACGTGCACCCTGTCCCGTCCCATCCCAGACTAGGCTCGGGCTTGGGTGCAGGCTTGAGGGCTTGTGAGTTTGTGAGAATTATTCTAGGATCTAGGGCCTTATCTTTTCAAAACTGGGCCGGTCTTGTTGAAGCAATTTCAAACTCTCAAGTCCAAAAACCCACTAGGCTTGAGCCTAATAGGCCCATCTTCTGGAACTTTCTCCTGTGACAGGTGGCCACAAATTTAAATTTTGAATTTTAAATTTGGGACAGTAAATGTGAGTAATAGCCAGCCAATTGATGGTGGGGTTTCTGTAATAGCCCTTTTACTCTGCCAAATTAATGGGTTAATTAATGGCCCTATTTATTTCGGAGGTGACTGTTGGAGGGTCCAGGCAGCCTATAAAAGGAGTCTTCCTCCAGCATTCCAATCCATCCCAAGCTCACACTCTTCCTGAGTTCTCTACTTTTCCCTCTTAGTTGATAGTTTTTCTGTTCCTCATAAGTGTCAGAGTTCTAAGGCTGCCAAAGGTTCGAGAGGTGTTCAATAGTGCTTCTTATTATTCACGAGGTTGGGCGTTATACCTTGGGAACTCTATTACCCATGGAGGCCTGAAGCTAATAGGCGGATAACAAGAGTTTAAAGACACATAGTTGAATTAGAGTCTCGTCCAGGATCTAAATCGAAAGTCCCCCATCGCTCTTTGAAGGCTTACATACTTAGCTCTAAGTGTGATCGTGATAATCCTCTAAACTCTACTCTCGTGTTTATATTATTATAATTTTGTCATTATTTTATGCCATATATATATAGTCAAATTTCAACATGTACGCTCTATCATCCGCAAGTTGAACAAATCTTGCATCAGATGAACCTTATTTGCGAATGATGGCTTTTCGTACATATCGGATAATGACTTCAGCATCTCCTTCGTTGACTCTGCCTTTGTTGTGTACAAGCCACATTTTTAGACAGGGACAAGTGAATCACACTTATCGCCTTCCTATCTGGGAGCTTCCACTCTTCCTCCTTCATGTCTGTCAACTTTTTCTCTTCGAGTACCTGGTGCAAATCCCTCCAGTAGAGGTAGTCTTCAATCTGCATCTTCCAGCAAGCGAAGTTCATCCCGTTGAACTTTTCAACCAGGTACCTCCCATCATTCATCATCGTAGCTCCTATCAGACTCTTGATCTTAGCTCTTGATACTAGTTATTACGAGTTCTTACAACCAAAACCCGAAGTACTCATATGAGCGAACCACCCTCAACAACATACCCACATGATCCCGATCAAGCAAAATGAAAAGAAACAAAATGAAGCAAACAAGCGACAACAAGATTTGGTAACCCAATTTGACCTAATGTCTATGTCAGGGGGCATTCCAAGCCATGAGAGGATCGTTTCACTAGATATGAGCTCTAACGCTCTTTAGAACTTAATAGAGATTTACAACTTCCAATCAATGAAGGGTTACAATGCTTATATAGAGTCTCCAACAAGTCCTAACCTAATTAGGACTAATTAGGTAAAATAGAGGGTTGTTTTGGATGTTCCAACGGGTGCTGGTCATGTCGGATACTTCCTTGTAAACCCCCCAGTGGGCGCTTGGGGTCCTAGCGAAACACCCCAGCGAGCACTGGCCCCCTCCGGGTCAGATTTTCAACTTCTCTTTTCTCCCTCAATTTTGCTCCATTTTTGAAAGGTCAAATCCTGGGTGTAGGATTTGTGTGAAGAGAAAAGCTAAACTCTCATTAAACATGTGTTACAGCATATATACAATTTAAGGTGGTCGTTAACCCTAATACAGATTGGGTATATGAGTTCAACTAGGAAACTAATGTAACAGAATCTACAAAATAGGAAGTACAAGTTGTACGAGGAATACACGGCTCAATACCCCCCCCTCAAGTTGGAGCATAGAGGTCATAAATGCCTAACTTGTCGAGGAGAAAATCGAACTGACATTTGTCGAAAGCCTTGGTAAGGATATCGGCTAGCTGAAGGTACGTCGGAACGTGCATCAAAACGAGATGACCACTTTGAACGATGTCACATACGAAATGACAATCAACCTCTATGTGCTTGGTGCGCTCATGAAATACTGAATTAGTCGCAATATGGATAGCAGATTTACTGTCGCAGAACAAGCCCATTTGGCTAGTGAGAGTGACGCCAAGATTGCGCAAGAACATGGTGATCCACTGTAGTTCGTAGGTTACAGTGGCCATGGAACGGTATTTAGCTTCAGCAGAAGAACGGCTCACTGTGTGCTGCTTCTTGGTCTTCCAGGAGACAGGAGATAAACCAAGATGAATAAAATATCCAGTCAATGAGCGTCGGGTAATAGGGGTAGCTCACCCAATCCAAGTCACAGTAACTGTATAGTTGAAGATCACTATCAGAGCAAAGAAAAATGCCCTGACCCAGTTTGCCCTTCAAATAATGAACAACTCTTAGAGCAGCATACCAATGCTCTTGACGAGGATGCTGCATGAACTGAGATAGAACATGAACACAATAACTGAGTTTAGGTCGAGTAATCAGTAGATAAATGAGATGACCAACAAGGCGACGATAGGCCTTTCCATCTGGAAATTCAGGACTCTTTGAGGTTGCTAAACCGTGATTCGGCTCTAGAGGAAAGGCAACTGGTTTTGTACCAAGAAGCCCACAATCATTGACAATGTCTAACATATATTTGCATTGGGAGACAAAAATCATGTCGGGTTGACGAGCAATAGTCAGCCCAAGAAAATACTTCAAAGCACCGAGGTCTTTCATGTAAAAACAGCTAGATAGGTAAGACTTAAGATGAGCAAAAGAATCTTCGTGACTGCCCCCAATAATCAAGTTGTCGACATAGACAAGAACATAGAGTGATACCCTATTCCGATGGTAGGAGAAGAGAGAATAATCAGCATATGACTGAAGAAATCCATAGGTACGCAAAGTAGTGACCAACTTAGCAAACCAATTCCGAGGAGCTTGGCGAAGCCCATACGAGGACTTACGGAGTCAGCATACCTTCCCATCACCGGAATTTTTGAAGCCAGGGGGTAATTTTATGTAAACTTCTTCAGTAAGATCCCCGTGAAGAAAGGCATTGTGGACATCCATCTGATGCAAATGCCAAGAACGAGCAGCAGCGACAGCAAGAAAAATATAAACACTCACTATCTTAGCAACAGGTGCAAACGTCTTATTGTAATCAATGCCTTTAGTCTGCCGATCACCACGCACGACAAGTCGAGCTTTATAGCGCTCAACGGAACCATCTGAGTGATATTTGATGCGATAGACCCATTTGCAATCAATCGCAGTCTTAGCAGGAGTCACATGATTTGCAATAGGATAGATCGTACCTGAGGACGTGGATTGAGACAAGGAATGAGCAGCATGGAGGGGGTCGTGAAGTGCGCGCGCAGTATGAACGTGAACATGATTCATGACAAAGTTGTGGAACTTGAAGGGAGGCACATGCTGTCGATGGCTTCACCCAAGTGGAGGATCAATAGTCGATGTTGAAGCTGTCTCATGCCCGAGGTCAGCTTGTGCATAGTCAGTCCGTGGGGCAGATTTTGGAGTAATTGAAGCAACAGTACCGTGGGTGTCTGGGTCGAGAAGGTCTGCCCCTTCATAAATACTCCCCCTGATGTCGGAGGATTCATCTAGGACGAGTGAGGCATCGATAATGGGCTCGAGAGAAGCAGAAGGAGGAACTGGTGGCGTCGATGATTTAAGAAAAGGAAATACATCCTCAAAGAACATAACATCCCGAGATACAAAAGTCTTCCCACTCTCGATGTCATGCACTTGCCAACCCTTTTTACCAAAGGGATACCCAAGGAAAATGCACCTCTGGCTTCGAGCATCAAACTTATCTTTAACTCTTGGTCGATAATGAACATAACACAAGCATCCAAACATACGTAGACTAGAGTAAGATGGCGCTTGACCAAAGAGTACCTCATACGGAGTCTTACCCTTAAGCAAGGGAGTCGATGTGCGATTGATCAGAAACCCTACTGTGAGAACGCACTCACCCCAAAATTGGAGGGGCAAGTTCGCTTGGAAATGGAGGGCACGAGCAACATTAAGGATATGTCGATGTTTTTGCTCAATACGACCATTTTGTTGAGCTGTATCAGGACAAGAGATCTGGTGTATAATCCCATACGTACAAAGGAAAGGGCGAAGCCCAATAAACTCCAACCCATTGTCACTGCGGAAAATCTTGATCTGCTTATTAAATTGGGTCATAACCATGGCGTGAAAATTTGGGAAAATAGAGGCAACTTCACTCTTTTCAGCCAAAAGATAAATCCATACTGCACGCGAGCAGTCATCCACAATAGTCACAAAATATCATGCACTACATGACGAGGGAATTCGATACGGTCCCCATAAGTCACAATGAATCAATCCAAATGGTTCATCAGCTTTATTGAAACTAGAATCAAATTGGGGCCAAGTTTGTTTAGCCCGAAAACAAACATCACAAGCAGTATCTGCCAATATCTACTATCCTTGCTAACAAAAGGTAACATAGCTAGAACTTTATGCGAGGGATGTCCCATCCGGAGATTCACTAATGACTATCTTAAAGGCCCGAACAGGTGATACCACACGCAACACATAGACCCCCGACTGCTGCTCACCTACACCAATCACCGTCCTCAAAGTGTGGTCCTGCAAAACACATATCTTATCAGCAAAGCTCGCTATACAATGTGAATCTCGGATCAATTGCGAGACAGAGATCAGGTTGCATGTCAAATTGGGAACGAATAAAACATGATGCAATATCAACCCAGGGCCTAGTGTAACGACACCAGCTTTAGTGGCATGTGTATCACTCCCATCAGGAAGTCTCACGGGACAAGAGGAGATATTCACAACTTTAGACAAAAGGTGAATATCACCGCTTAAGTGGTTAGAGGCTCCAGTATCAAGTAGCCACTGAGCACTAACTTCCTTACCAGACAACTTATTAACTTCGGTGTCAGGCTTAGTGCCGTTGAACACTCAAACAACCTGGTTCCATTGCTCATCGGTCATCCAGGAGAATGCCGATCGATCTCCTTCATAGCTGCTACCATCGACAGCTACTGGTCCTTGCGAGGTACGGGTTTGAGCAGCGTTTGCAACCTAACCGCATCCTCTCCCGGTACCACGCCCTAGAGTACGCCTGCCTCTACCCCCATGGTTGGGACTCGGTTATCCGTCCTTGCCGGTGTACCACCACTCCAGATAGCCTATGAGTTGGAAGCACTTGGATATAAGGTGCCCAAGCTTATTACAGTTTCCACAAATAGGCTTTCCATCATCAGGACGAGAGGGTGGCTTTAGTTTGGTTTGGACAGCAAAACTGAGAGCCTCGGCTCTCTCATCTTTTCCGATTGCAACAGCACGATATATCTCTTCGTGCATAAGACGGGCATGAATTTGATTAAGGTTTGGCAGTGGGATAGTACTTAAGATGTTTGAACGGACTGTGCGATACACCGAATCATCTAGTCCCATTAGACACTGATACACCTTTTCTTTTTCCCACTCACATGATTTGCAATACTTTGTCAGCTCCGCATGTGCAACCACATGTGCACGTTGGTTGCTTAACATAAGCATTAAGTTTTTTCCACATACCCTTCAAGCGATTGTAGTAAGCACTCAAGGTCATACCAGATTGTTTAAAGCCTGAGATTTCACTCTTTAATTGATACACCCGCATGTCGTTGCCCACGAAGAATCGTTCCTTCAAGTCCTCCCAAAGATCCTTTACGTTCTCCATGTAGGAGATCCCTGAATACAGTGATGGATCGATCGTATTGAAGATCCACCCGACCAATATGGCATTCACCGCGCTCCAATCGTCAAAGTCAAGATCAGTTTCAGCTAGCCGTACCACACGACCGTCGATGAAGGCCAACTTCTTCTTGGCCTTCAAGGCGTTTCGGAACGCCTTCATCCATTCGTCATAGTTATCCCCTTTGAGTATCACCGGTGTGATGATGACTCCCGGGTTATCAGCGGAGGTCATATAATACGGAGACCCCGGATCTGTCATCGGTGACTTGCGCATCACCGCCATCAAACTTTCAGTTTCACCAGTAGATTTGTTTTTCTCTCCGTCCGTCATGATCGCTCTGATACCATGTAGGATTTGTGTGAAGAGAAAAGCTAAACTCTCATTAAGCATGTGTTACAGCATATATACAATTTAAGGTGGTCGTTAACCCTAATACAGAATAGGTATATGAGTTCAACTAGGAAATTTAATGTAACAGAATCTACAAAATAGGAAGTACAAGTTGTATGAGGAATACACGGCTCAATATTGGGCATCCCCAAACGACATATCAACTTTCCAAAAGTCTCGTTAGGATCCATACTTCAACAGTTAGAGTTTTGTTTTAATTCAATAAATAAGGGATTTGGTCACGAGTTGTTGTTTCTTTCCATGAAATCATTTGCAGCACCATCTGTTTCTTTGGTTATTTCTCCCCAGCTCCCCAACTCCCCACAGGATCAAACACCAATTAACCAAATGCGAAAAGTTTTTAAATATAATTTGACATATCCAACCGGTTTTCTCATCAATCGATTGTTTTCCTGATTAAAAAATATGCAAAAAATAAAACCCAAAATCGAGATGCTTCTTGGTAGTTCTAAATCTTTTAATTGTGTTTAATTCACCTGGCTAGTTGCTCAGGTGGTCTAATAATAAGTAAACCGGGACAACAGTGTGTAACAAGTAAATATTTGTTCCAATATTTATATCACCTTCTAAGTTTTAATTCGATTCAAATTAAATTTATATTGCCTTACCAAAACTTAATATATCAGCCATATAATCAAGAAAAATATATTATTCTTTTAAAAAAAATCAATACATAGATGAGATGACTAACGAAGTATGGTAGAACTGACGAGAATAGCCTCGCCCGCCCCACCCCTCCCCACCAGGGGGCTGCTTCAAAAACCATAAACTAATTTACAAAACAAGAATAAAGCAGGAATGAAATGACCATAATAACCCTACCCTCCCTGAATAAAATTAAGCCCCCAACGAGTCGAACCGGGCAGAGAGAGCAGAGGAGAAAGAAAGGGCGCGGGCAATCTTCCCCTTCCTCGTCCCTGCTCCTCTCCCTTCTCCCCCTTCCCTTCCCTTAAAAAGTCAAAAGAAATGGAAGGGGAAACGGGACCCGCCGGAGCGACGACGACACCCGTCGACGAGCTCCCCGTCCTACCGTCCGATGAGGATCACGAGGAGGATCCAACAGTCGAGGACGGCCCCCGCGCCGATGCCGACCTCAAGCAGAAGATAATCAAGCAGGCAAGATCTCTCGCTGACCTAATCTCTCTATTTTTAAGACATGATTTTTATTCGTCGTGGTAATTGAAGGGAGAATTAATTCTTTTTAATAATTTGTAATTAGGTGGAATACTACTTCAGCGAAGAGAACTTGCCTACGGACAATTACATGATTAGCTTGATCAAGAAGAACAAGGAAGGATTCGGTAAATGGACCGGTCTTCTTTATGCGTTATTTGATTAGAATTCGGTTTTCTTGATTTAACTAAAGTGGATGTAGTCAATGTGGTGGTATCTTCTGCTCTGTGTTCGGGCTGGTGTTTCTTGTTGAGCAGTTTTTCGAGAGTATGAATTGAGATGTTGAAAGGGATGAATGCATTAAACAGGTACTTCTGACAGGTTAAATCAGCCTAGATTGTTTCTTGGCGCAACCAACCGGTTTGGGTTGTGCCGAACTTCAGGGAGTGATCTGAATGACCTGCAAACTATGTGCTTTCTGATTCCATCTCTATTCGTAAACAACTTACTCCCACGCTGTTGTTTGGTTTCTGCCTGTGACACCCTTTTGACTTTAGTAGTTCAGTTGATGAAATGTGATTATGCAATGTTCTTGATTTAGAATTCTTTCTGTCTTGTGCAGTTCCAATCTCGCTTATATCTTCTTTTAGGAAAATGAAAAAGCTCACGAGAGATCATTCGTTCATTTTGGATGCGCTCAAGGAGTCCTCCTTTCTAGTAAGTCATGTTTCTTCCGTTTTTTGCACACAAAAAAAAAAATGAAAACGAAGTTTTCGGGTCCGTAAGAGATTGAAAGACTAATGATAATGTGCAGGTTGTAAGTTCTGATGGGAAGAAAGTAAAGCGCCTTCATCCCTTTCTTCTTTCTGAGTTCAAGGATCCACAGGTGCTAATGTTGATTGCGGTTCTCATTGTGATCCCCCACTATCTAAATTATTACTTTTAGGAGTATCTTAACCCTTTCTTTTTCTACCGTAGTTATCCACTGTTGTTGTTGAGAATCTTCCGGAGGATCGCTCAGTGGAGAACATCAGGAAAATATTTGGCGAGGCTGGAAAGTATGCTCGTGTTTTCTTCTTTGATCTTTGCCGGTTGTTTCCGTTTTCATTGCTTTTTAGGTTACTCCTGGTTGAAATGTTTTCTTCTTCTCATATTTTAGGATAGTGCACATTTCTATTTGTGATCCACATGCCATAGAAGTTTCAAAGAAGGGGAAAAAGGCAGACTTTCTGATCAGTTCCAAGGTATTGTTTTTCTGGAGTTCAATGGATAGCAGTTGACAGCTGGAATCGTTCTTCGGAGAAATTTACATCTTCTACTTACTCTGGAAGCTAAGAACTCGACTGTACAGTCAAGTTTATCAACTTTTAGATCTTTATATGTTTTTTTCTGCTTTCTGAATGTAGTTGCATGCCTTGGTTGTGTATGAAACTGTGGAGGCTGCTGAAAAAGCTGTGAGTATCACTGTTACGCTGGATAATATAGCATATCTCACCTTAAGATCTTCTACGGTTCTCAATTATATTTCTTCAATTGGGGCAGGCAGCTACTTTAAACAACGAAGGGGATTGGAGGAGCGGATTGCGAGTCAAACTTCTCAAACGAACAGTAGATATTCATTTTCTGTTGTGCATCTTGCTAATAAACTTAGAAAGCCTGAAATATTCTGCATCTTTAGGGAAAAAACGGACATAAAAAGCAAGCGTGGAGGGAAGTTGGCTATGAGAAGAATGGTACCATTGCTCATGCAGGAGACGAGGACAACCATAACTCAAATGATCATCTTGATGATATTGCGGATGAGGAGGTGATTGGTTCTTTCCTTCCTTGCATCGATGTTTTACTTCGGGAGAAAAAAATAATATTATTGTTTGGAGATTATGGTTTATCCAAAGTAATCCTTGATGAAACTCTTGTGGCTGATTGGGAACTTGAAAGTACTTGGCTCTTTAAAAAAATGAAAAGGAAATGCTTATCATAGTGGTCCTCAAATCCAAGTCTCAGGCTCCTTGCTAGCGAAGGGGTTGTAAAGCAAACAGCATCCCCAGTGCTCTAAGGTTGACTGTTAAGCTGACGTGTGGGACAATTTGCTTGTTTCAGAATGGAGGGCATCAGCCAAAGGAGAAAAATGGGCACCAGGAACGCGATAGAGGGCGACAACGAAGGAATAACAGATATAGAGCTAATAGCGGGATGGGTAAATCTTTTTCTATTGATGAATTTGTGTCTTCATGAAAGTTTTATTATGTTTCTGGTCTCTCATGATATGATATGCCTCTGTCAGGTCATGGGAATGCTTCCTCTACGCATGCTACTGAACCCCTGAAGCCCCCTCCAGGTCCAAAAATGCCGGACGGGACTAGGGGATTCACCATGGGACGAGGCAGGCCTCTCGTTGCAAACCCGCAACAGCAAGTTGCCTAGCCAGTTATCAAATCCAGTGGCCGAGTACTTTTATCAAATACATTATGTGTCGAAGTTATCTGTAGTGACGTAGGTTGTGTTATCCAGGCCGATGGGTTTCATTAGTTACGAGACATCGGCTGTTCCCTTGGTTCAGCCTCAGTCATATGTAGGATTGTTTGTGGATAGACTCGCTTACATTTGTGCTGTAACGCTTGTCGATGAAATCATAGATTGTAATCTGAGTTTGGCTTTCGAGTCTAAGTTACTACATAAGTCGCTGCTGCATCTTGTCGTAGAATTATCAAATGGCCGTAACTGATCTTAGCAGGAGACATTTCAGAAAGGTGATGCATCTGGGGCGAAGCACTTTCAATGTCGTGATAGAAACGAAGGATGTTAAAAATGAGAATCGTCCGGTGCAATTGGCAATTGCACCGGACGGACGAGGTTCACAATATTCTAGTCAATTGCACCGGCGTGAATTGCACCGGACGGACGAGGTTCACAATATTCTAATGGCAAACCCTTCCTCCTTGCTGATATCTAGAACCTAAAGTCTCATATGATATGATCAATGTATCTTAGGAGACGTAGCTTCGAGGGAAACAGAATATGATTTTTTTACAAGCTTATAGATCAGATGAATATGGTCGGGTTCATCTTTAGTGTTTAAAAAATATAGGCGCATCCTAGAAGTCGTAGCTGGACCAGATGTTTAAATTTTAAATTTTTATGACGGCCGCATGCTGAGTATAGAAATGAGATCAATAGATTTCCAATATTCGGATACAGTAAATGCTCAAGAAATTCATATATTAAATATATTATTAATAATTCAGTAACTAGGTTGGTCCCTACTAAAATATTCAAAAATTATAAAGAATGTTGCGGGTATTTCAGAGAAGAGGGAGCAGCTACCAACCACTACCGCCAAATTTCTCCTCTCCCTTTCTTTGGCCCCTGAGACCAACAAACAGCCAGAAAACTAAAATAACTGCCACTCTTCTTCTCAATTATAATACAGAAATTAATTATTCGAATAAATCGAATCGCAAATCGCAATGCGATCTTTAAATTACCACCAATTTAACTGCCACCGGCACCGCGCCCCTCCGCCGCCGCCGGCGGTAACCGTCACTCGCTCGCTCGCTTCTTTCCCTCGCCGCGGCGCCGTTTCCCAGGTCCGTCCTTTTCGATTTTCTTCTTTAATGTCAGCTTCTAGTTTCCTGTTTCATTTCGTCTTTTACGAAGCCGGAGCTGATATTTTGCCAGCTGGACGGATCGAGTCACCGGCGCGACGCCGTTTTGATCAAATCTCTGGGATTCGATGACGAGAATCCGTTTGATGACGTGGATGTGGACATGGATGATGGTAACGAAGACGCCGCGGGGGTGGGGGCTGCTGCTTGGCACCTGGCGTCTTCGACGAGCGACGGGGAGGACAGTGACGATGATGATGTGTTCGAGGTCAACCCGCTCGCAGATGTTGACTTGACCACCAGCATCAGGAGGTCAACAAAAACCAGAACCAATGTTAATGACTATCTAACCGTCATGGCTCACCGCCTCGCCTTGATGGGCAAGTACCGCAAGAAGCATAGGTATGAATTAGAAATTCGTTTCATCCATGAATGAATTCCATAAGAAATTTGAATTCGAAGATTTGTTACACTGATAAGTTTCTAAAGCACTCATAATTATTTTCTAATTAGTTTGCAAATTCACTTTATTCCATTGAAATTTGTTTCTAGTTGGAAGAGAACCTACACAAGTTAGAAACTGACATTTGTAAGTGAACTTCATCATCCTATTAAACACAAGCATGATCTTTATCTTTTGTCACCAACCAGACATGGAAACATGAATTTACAAGTCGATTACATAGAGTAAATGAATTATTCACCTGACTGAAGAAATCATAAAGTGGAGTTTTGAATAATGAACTGCAGGATCAGGGTGGGAACATGGATCAATTTGGGGTTGATTCTTTTCCTTGCAATAGTCTTGCTACTCGTCGACTGCTATGCGTGGAAGATTGTCCGACTGCCACTAGACCCGTTTTACCTGTCCCGGCCATTCTTCCTCTCCACTGGCCTTGTGTGGTTAGCAGGTTATTTTCTCGTTCCATTGCTGAAGAAGTGGAGGATGGTTCAGATTGTTGGGAGAGGAGGAGGGCTTAGGCATTTCAGGGAGAGGGAGGTTCCTACGATGGGGGGCATATTCTTTATACCGATTGGCTTAGGCGTTGCAAGATTCACGGCGGGGTTTTCATCGGTTGAAGTTTTGGCTGCAGCAGTGGCAACACTGTCATTTGCTCTGATTGGTCTGATGGATGATGCTGCTACTGTCACCAAGAATCGTAGTGGTGGTGTAAATTCATGGGTTAAATTAGCTTCGGAGGTAAGTTTCTCTTGTTCCATTAGTACTCTGCAGGTTTTGCATCTTATGATTTAGACAAAGCTATTTCAAGTGATAGGTTTTGAAATTTTTGCAGGCAACTGTTGGAGCCCTGTTTTCTTTTTGGTTGGATGTAACGGAGATCTCATCACCCTACAGCATGTACACACTCTTGTAACTAATTGATGAACATTTTAACGGTAACCTACACATCTATACTTGTGAAGTTGTAGTCAGGAGCGAAGAAAAGAGTTTCTTTGACTTTTTTCTAAAAGGGCTTCTGTAATTAACTTTTATACTAAACATTAACAGAAGATGCCTTGGTTGAGTGGTTAGAAACAATTGAAAGGGTTCAGATGATTGGCCAAAGTAATCGTGGGATGAGATTTCATGTTCCTTTCCCGAGAACATTGACCATGGACCGGATTTGTTTCCTCCACCTGCCAAAATAACTTAACCTAGAACATTAAAGGTCTAAAAATTTATAAAGATTCTTGCTTTCACAACTAGTAGAATTTGTGTTATCAAAACTTGAGCAAATGCTGAGAAATCCACTTTCATTGAAATAATGGCGGTATTATAAATTATGAATGTCGTATCTGAGACCCACATAAAGCTTCTTTTCTCGTGACTTTCTAGACAAACCTTTTCCTTTATCTTCTTTCGGTTCTCATGCAGGAAGATGCTGGTTCCTTTACCTGAACCTCTTGGCCTTGTGTGTCTAGGCAGATGCTACTTACTTCTGTCTTCTTTTGGTTTCGTTTCCATGGCAAATGGAATTAGTATAACGAATGGTCTCGACGGATTAGCTGGTGGCACTGCTGCTTTGGCTTTTATTGGAATGTCCATAGCGGTGCTACCTATATGTAGTGGTTTGTACCTATCTCATTTATATTGCTACAGTCTTATGTCTGGATTGTATCCATCTTCTCTATTTTCTCTTACTGGCACTTGTTTTTATGCGAAAACAGAGATATCTATATTTGGAGCATCAATGGCAGGTGCCTGTGTCGGTTTTCTCTTGCACAACCGATATAAGGCGACACTCTTGATGGGCGAGACGGGATCCTTGGCATTAGGCGGTGGTCTAGCTGCAATGGCTGCTTGTACAGGAATGTTTTTCCCATTGGTTATCTCTTCCGGAATCTTCATCTTGGAAGGATCTTCTGTTGTCGTTCAGGTTTGATGCTCTTGTTTGTCTCCATGTGTGTTAGTTCTATCTTTCAAACCTCTATTGGTCACTCAGTGGTAAATACTACTATGCACAACCATGCAGTTAACTTGGCTTTTAAAATGCTGTTTCAGCTGTGGTACTCAACGACAACAGAACACCCGAGTAGACATAGACGTGGACGTGGACGTGGGCGTCGGTTGTTTCGTGTGGCGCCTCTACATCACCACCTTGAGTTGTATGGCCTTAAGGAACCGATGATCGTTGCAGCGGCATATTGTATCTCCTCGTTGTTGGCACTGTTTGCCGGATACGTGGGGTTGATATCAGCATAATGGCGTCGGAAAGACGAGACTGGGTGAAGATCAAAATGCTTGCTCTTATTTCACTGTTTTTAGTTTAGCATACGGATTCTTCTGTAGAGAAGTGTCTTGCTTCAAGCTAACCATTACAAGTTATGAAAATTAGCAAGCAAAAGAGGCCATATGGGTGATTCTCAAAATAGAGAGCTATAATTTTTTTTGGTTGGGATAGAGAGGCTATTTTGGGGAAATAAAATTTGTCTTAATATACGAATTAAAGTGAATATACAGAAATTTAGGTTTAATTCCTAGTGTAATAATCATATTAATCATGAATTTGTTTCTGTTTGCTATATTGCAACTTTTTATAAACTTTTTTTATAATGTGAAAATTAAGTATCATGTTCTAATTGAATCCTTCCTGTGTATATAGGAAAGATGTTCACTTGCCAGAAAAAGATAGAAATATGTTCATTCACATAGTATTATTTCTTTGGGAGAATTTTGTCGCAAAATTTTATTTTGGCATAATTTGAGCGGCGTTAATATTAATGTTCCAAAAACTATTCAAATATGAGTTATTCAAAAGAATTGTTTTTTTTAATTAACATAAAAGTTGAATTCAAAGTTTAAAAAAATGCAATTCGACTAACAGTCAGACTATAAATTAAATATCATAGTTTTTAAATTGGTAGTCCGACCGGCGGACCGCAAATCTCCCACCCAACCAGCCAGAAATTCATAATCCAACTGGTTACCTAACGAACCGGTGATTTTCTGGGATTTTCTGGTCCGACCAGACAGTCCGACTAGAAAATCAGGTGGTTCGACTGGAAAATATTGACTGATTTTTTTAATTTTCGATTCGTGATTAACCGTTCGTATGGATACTTTATTTAATATATTTTATAAAAAAAATAGTATGATTATATGTTATTATTAATTTATTACATAAATTTTTATCTATATACCTATATATATTTCAAAAAAATAGAATTTTTTTTAAATATAAAATTCGGTTCGACCAACTATCCGACCAATCGATCTCCGACCCATTTTTGAAAACTATGTTAAATACTAGAGCATTCCATTTTATGGGTTCATTACTCAAAATCTGGTCGGACTAGATGATTGGAATAGATTTTGACCCAAAATTTTCGGTTAGTAAGTTTGAGGGTTAAAATTGAAAAAAAGGACAATTTCTCCGAATTTTTCAAATCCAAGATCTAAATAGACAAAAAAAAATGAAATAAAACTCGAGGAGCAAAGACATTAGGAGAAGATAACGTAAAAAAGATTTGTCAAAACTAAAAGATTTTAACCAATATATATATATATATATATATATGATTTCCATATAATTTAATATTCTGGTCATCAATATTTTAACTGATCAGACCATTCAAACTACGACCCAGAGCAAATAGTAAATCACTCTTCGAATAGTTTTGAAAACTATGGTTGAATTGGCTTAAAACATAAACATGAGAAAACTATAAGTAGACCTGGCCAAAAATTGAATCAAATTCGTAATTCGATTCGATTTGATTCGTCAACAATTCAATTCAAATTCGTAAGGGTACTAATTGAATTCAGTTTAAGATTTTTATAATTCGTCAAACCGACGAATTTAATTCGAATTCGATTCGAGTTAAATTGTATTGAATTTGATTAAAATTTGTATAATATATATAGGGATAAAAAAATCTCAAACACTCCTAAAACTCTAAGTCAATTATTTATTATTTATTAAATCATAAAGTTTAAACCCCAAATCTTAAATCATAAAACCCTAAACTTAATTATATAATAAACCTTAAATTTTTAAACCCTAAATCATGAAACCCTTATTTTGACGCATTAAATGCAAACTCAAACTCAAATATGATTTAATATTTTAATAATTTAAATTCGTTCGAATTCGAAACATGGTCAAATATAACTATAATCGCCTTTGCCGCACAAATAAAAGACAACAACAGAATGGGCGTTATAGTAAATACAGAGAAACTCAAGTGGCAGATCCGTGAATTCACTAAACTCCCAGTCCACACTAAACCCTAATTACTCCGCCTCATATAAACTTGGCCGACACAACCACCCCCGCCTCTTCTTCTTCCCTATCTCTCTTCGTCTCGCAGTTAGGGTTTCCCATTTCCAGTCTAAATACCAAACAAGCCGCGAGCTTCCCGTCCCTATCAATCCAGCAACCATGGTGAGCTCCCCCCTCTCCCTCTATCTCTCTCTCTCTCTCTCTAGATCTCTCAAGTCTCTAATCCCTTTCACTTTTGTAACTTATACATTCGCTGATTTATTTCAATTTTTTTGACTTTTTTTAATGTCAGTCGAAGAGGAAGACTAGGGAGCCGAAGGAGGACAATGTGACCCTGGGCCCCTCGGGCCTCAAGGATGGAGAGAACGTCTTCGGCGTCGCCCACATCTTCGCCTCCTTCAACGACACTTTCATCGTGCGTGTCTCTCTCTCTCTCTCTCCCTTTTTGATTTCTGTTTTTAATGTTTTATCTGATTTGTTTCTTTTGTTTGAATTACCAGCACGTGACCGATCTTTCTGGAAGGGAAACCCTCGTCCGTATCACAGGTACGGTTCTGATCCCTTCACGTTATCGTTTATTGTTTCTGTTGACTGTAAATTGTACGAAATTGAATTAGGGCTTTTGGTTGAGTTCTTATGTCTTGTAATGTCGTTGTTGATTGCTCGTGTTTTGGGTGTAAAAGGCGGAATGAAGGTTAAGGCCGACAGGGACGAGTCTTCGCCCTATGCTGCTATGCTTGCTGCCCAGGATGTTTCCCAGAGATGCAAGGTTAGCTTCCTGTTTCAATCCTATGTCGAGCTAAACACTGTTAGAATTCTGAAAGAATTGGTTTGTGCTTGTATTGAATGTTGAATACTTGTGTACACCCGAGTTGGTGGTACTCATGGCTTCGTGCCATTTGCTAGTAGTTTGAAGTTGGATGCATGGCTCTAGGTTTCCTTGTCTTTGGGAGAACCTCTTTTGAATTTCTGTTTGTTGGCTATAAGTTTGGCTCTGCATTGTGTATTCTCCAATGTCTACCCTTCATCAAACTGATCTTTGTCATTCTAATGAAACAGGAGCTGGGTATTACTGCTCTTCATATTAAGCTCCGTGCTACTGGTGGAAACAAGACCAAGACACCTGGCCCTGGTGCCCAGTCTGCTCTGCGTGCACTTGCTCGTTCTGGAATGAAGATCGGCCGTATTGGTAAGTCTCCTGGATTGTCTGTTTTGCCTCCGTCTTAGAAGTTGATCTATGGATAGGCTTACTGCACTTGTGATTACTGTTTGCAGCCTCTCCAAATTGTAATCTATGTTTGTTTTTTATAGGCATCTTGGGTTTTCTAGGTTTGCTATGTGTGCTGCTTTTGTAAGATATACTAAAGCAATTGTATTGAATTAATCTTGAATATATTGTTATTTTTCAGAGGACGTGACCCCAATTCCACATGACAGCACTCGCAGAAAGGGTGGTAGGAGAGGTAGAAGGCTGTGAGCACTCGGATTTCTTGGTGTTCTTGTAATGGTCAATGGAGATTCTCATTTCTGGATTTAATTAAATTGTCTTGGAACTAAGTGTATGCATTGGATGATGTGGATTATCAGTTTTGTTTTCCATATATCTGAGATTACAAGAGATATCGAGATATTGTGTTGTTATTTCTATTTTAAATGCGTCTCTTTTGCTGTCAATGGTTGCATGCCGGATATAATGTGGAAGATCTTAATATTTTTACGAATATCTGTTAAGTCGATCCCCATATGATTTGACGCAAGTATATCCGACTGATTAAACAATGTCGACATTATCTTTTTGAATGGAAACGTAAAAATTATCGATGCCGTCTAATAATAGGCTCATCTGATTTGCTTCTTCGTCGTTCACCAATCACCTCGATACGGATTTTGTAGACAGGAAATCATACCTCAGTGCGACAAGTTTCTCAGTGAATTAGATTGTAATTTTCCCTTCATGGCATAAAGTTCAGTCTGTGTTCCGGAGTTTGGTATTTTCACTTGGAACACAGATGGGGTTTCAAAGGAGACCCGGGAGTGGCCAAAGGAGGCGGCTCATATGTGATACATGCGACGGTTAGTGTGTTGGCTTTGTCAATAACACGGGAGTGTGCAACTCCTTTGCCTCGGAACTAGGGTGAGCATTAGGGATATCCCGATCCCGAAATCTCGAATCCCGAATACCCGATAGTCAAAAAAAGTCATCTCGATCCACTACCGAAAAAATTTCGGGATAATCCCGATCCCGATTAATTAAAATTTTGGGATAATCCCAAAATTCCCAAAAATACTGAAATTTCAATAAAAATCTGACTTGGTTTCATAAAACTAAAGTTGTAGTCTATCTAAAAAAAATTTTACTTAGAGGAGGACGTGATATGTTTAGGAAGAAGAAAGGTTGTGAGATAGAGGAGATGGCGAGAGGCTATAACTTGTAAGCCTTAAACCTTTTACCTTTAGGTTTTAGTTAATTAGTTTAGTTTAGTTCAGGAAATAGGAGGGAAAAGGACGAGAAGTTTTACTGTCATGGGCTAGACTGTAACATATATATATATATGAAAATTATGATTTAGTACTCGGTATTTCGGTAATATCTCGAAATATCCCAAAATACCGAAATTCCCAATTTTTATTAAAATTCCTTGCTGAATAAAATTCCGATCCCGAATATCAAAAAAAATACGGGATTCCCGAAATACCGATCCCATTTGCACACCTCTACTTAGAACCATAGCCGATGTGGAGAGGACTTAGCTTGCATGGGAACGAGGTACCCCAAAATTGTAGTCGACTCGGAAAGAGTGTCGAGTTGTGTGTTACTGAGAATCTAGGGAGGGAACAGTCACTCTTTGCTTTCATGAGTTCGTGTATAAATCTCATTAACTGTGATTAGCACGTCAAGATCCAATAATATTATCGAGAGGAAAATCAACTTGCAAATTGACTCTCCAATTATGGTTTTCATTTTGGATTAGGTTTTTACATTTTTGGCCTAATCCCGAGGGAAAGTATTCAGATTTTGAATACGGCCAACTGTGGAACTGGACCCATAAGATGATTTGTATGTAAAACTCTATTATTTCTCTTTAATCAAAGGACTTATGATGTCCACCATTATCACACACACAAAAAACTAGTCTTCCACAAAAATTCGGTAGTTTCTTTGCACTATATAAACTCCATCAATCATGTTAATGCCTTCTAGTCTACCAAAATATAATCCACTAAGTCCATGGTCTTTTTGGACAACGTCACGTTGGTTTGTCATTTAACATTGACAATGTTAAATCTTTATAATTCTTGACACATAAATGTTATTTTAAAGAGAAAAATATTTGATGTGTGCGTAAACGTACACACAATTCATTATGTTTAGCGTAGTGTCTAGTCGTATTTTGGGTCAGTTAGGTTGTGTTTCGTTGAATATTTAGGTTATTAAATATATTTAGTCGAGAAGCGGATGTCTATTGAGTTTTGTGTGTTTTGTAGGGAATGACGAGCGGGATGAGAATCGGTGAGAATGCGAGAAGAGTTAACGAAGAACGATTTAGGCTCAATCTGTCGATGTTTGTTAGAAAATGCATAACTTTCTCATACGAACTGCGAATTGAGTGATTCCAAGATGAGAAGATCCGTGACACCTTGATCGACAACTTTGGTTTTGGCAGTGTGACAGATTGTTACCCAGTGTTCGTTGGGTAAGGCCAATGTTCGTTGGGCGACCCGGGTTTGAAGACTTTAGCCTATTTAGTTTAGTTAGGACTTTTATTTTAATTAGGAACTTTTGTCTCACCTATATAAGGTGTTAAGACCTAGGTTAAAGACATTCTTGGCCAGTTTTCATGCAAGAATCATAGCTTTTAGGTTTTATTACTTTTACTTTACTTCGAGGATTGTAATCAATGATTTGGATCTTCAATCAACACGATATTTTCATACTTCGTAATCAAGATTGCCTTTTCATTCAATTGCTTGATTATTTATTGTTTGATTGATTTGTATCGTGTGCTTAGAATTAAAATTGACAACCTTAGTTCATAGGACGAGATTGCATATATTTATTTTGTTTCGTTTGCTTAAATATTGTTGTTAGAGTTTAGGATTGACAATCCTAGATTCAAACGCAATCTTATTCGTAGGATTAGAACTATCAACTCAATCATTCGATTTCAATTGCTTAGATTAGGATTGAGAATTCATAATCCAATACTTAGAGAATTGATTCATCTGTCCCTGTGGAGACGATCTTAGTTATCACTATATTACTTGAGCGATCGTGTTCTCTTGCACGCATTCCTAATCCGATATTTATCGCATCCAGTTTTAAGTGCTATTGCCGGGGACAGATTTGAATCAATCTATCTTTAATATTAGATATAGCTTTCTTGATTTTGAGACCAAGCAATAATTTTCTTTTTCTGTTCATCACTACACTTGATCTCTTTTGTTGAGTTTTGCAGTATAGTGAAAATTGTAGGAGATGACAGATCGACAGGTAAACAACTTAGTAGTCAATAATGGAAGGAGGCAGACACACCCTAGACTGGCTGATCTAAGACCCAGTATTACATACCCAACTGTGGAGGCCAACACTTTTGAGATCAAATCTAGCCTCATTAATATGGTTCGTCAAGACCAGTTTGGGGGCTCCCCTTTATAAAAAAATTGCGAAGCACATCCAAACATTTGAAGACCATTGCTCAACAGTCAAGTACAATGGTCTCTCTGCCAATGCCATCAAATTGCGATTGTTCAAGCAAAGCTTAAAGGATAAAGCTAGAGAGTGGGTGGACGCATTTCCTGCAGGCACGTTTACCATATAGGATGAGCTTGTAGACAAATTTCTAAGGAAGTATTACCCGCCAAGTTAGACCATCCAACTACGCAACAAGATTTCTTAGTTCAAGCAACAGAGTGGCGAATCTCAACATGAGGCATGGCATTGCTACAATAGGCTACTCCACGACTGCCCACATCATCAGATCCCGGATTGGATGCTCATCTAAACATTCTACAATGGATATAAGCTACAAATTTGAATTAACTTGGATGTAGCAATTGGAGGTGATTTGATGGCTAAGGACAAAGCTGAAGGTTTACGCATCATTGAAGCCATATCCACAAACAATTATGAGTGGGAAGATTGGGTAGAAAGAAAGTGAGTGGCTAGTGTACAGGACAATAGTGAGATCACTGCGCTCAAAGTACATGTGGTAACTCTCACACAGTTAATCCAAGCCACATATACACCACCATCTGCCTCACCCACTCAGGTTTGTGAAATCTGCACTGGTCCACATGGTACTAATAATTGTTCTCTTATTGCTGCATCTATTAATTATTTGGATAATGCAAATAATGATCCATATTCTACTACATATAATCTCAGTTGGGAAAACCACCCAAATTTTTCTTGGAGAAATAATACAGGTCAACAGGTACCTCAGCCACAACAAGGACCACCTCTGCAGGATAGCCGGAGTGAAGATGAGTTGAGGAAGCAAGTGCTGAGCCATGAAGCCACGATAAAAAATTTGGAGGTATAAATTGGCCAGTTAGCAGCATAATTAAACGTAAGACATCCATACACACTTTTAAGCAATATTGAAACTCCTCCCACTGGACAGGAGTATTGCAAGGCCATCACAACTCAGAGTGGGCTAGATTTGGAAAAGAATGTAGATACCCCAGCAGTGAAATCTTCAATAAAGAAGGCAAGCGCGGAGGAAGATAAACTTACAGTAGATTTTACAAAACCAAGACTGGAAAGAAAATACCCACCATCACCCTTCCCACAAAGACTGCAGAAGCAAGTAACTCATCCTAGCTACAAGAAGTTTCTGGAGTTGTTTAAAAACTTGCACATCAACATTCTAGTCCTTGATACTTTTGAACAAATGCCAATCTACAGAAAGTGGATCAAGGAATTCCTTACGAAGAAGAAGAATATTAATGATTTCGAGATTATCCCAGTGACCAGGGATTGTAGTGCAGTTCTGAGCCAAGATTTATCTCATAAAATGAATGATCCAGGTACCTTCACCATTCCTTGCTCTATTGGGGATGAGACATTCAAGAAGGCACTAATTAACCTTGGCTCTAGCATCAATTTAATTCCTTTCTCAATATTCAAGAAGCTTGGTTTGAGGGACGATGCTAGAAGATCAAGACGTCTCTCTCCTCCTTGGGTGTCCATTTTTAGCTATTGCAAAAACAAGTATTGATGTCGAGAAAGGGGAACTGTAGTTCAAAGTTTGTGGGGAAGAGGTAGTCTTTAATGTATTCAAGGCAGCCAAGTACCTGACCACAGAAGACGATTGCTACCATATTGACATTGTTGACAAGTTGATGGCTAAGCACAGTGTAGAAGCTTATCTTGAGAGCCAACTGGAGGTCATGTAGGAGATTGCAACAAAAGTGGATGGGCTAGAAATTAGAGAGCAAGTGGCATGGGTGCTTATTGCTGAATTACCTAAACTATATGATACATCATGGTCCACGTTAGAACCATACACTATCCCACTACCAAAATTAGAGTGCAAACCACCACCTAGTCACTTGAGGTATGCTTACTTGAGTAGGGATAATGAACTGCCTAATATTATGTCTACATCTCTTACTCATGAACAGGGGAAAAAACTACCAAGAGTCCAATGCACAATAATGACACTAAGGCAAAATCCAAGATGAACAAATAGTGCTTGCAGGTATACCTGGCTCACCACCTTGACCCACAAGGCTCATGGGCAGATCTTGATGATCCTGGACCTTGGTAATCGGTTGAGTTCTTGTCAAGCTAACGATGTTAAATTAGAACTATAATTATCCTCTCTCCTTTCCTACACTTGTTAATTATATGTTTAACATCACTTGTCCGAGTTTCCCTGAGTTTGTAGGTTTGTAGGGGAATGTATATAGTGTCACCCTAAAAAAAATATATATGTGTCATTTTAGTGTAAATTTTTTGTAGGCTAAATAGGATGACAGAAAGTATGATGCCCAAGTTGACAAAAAAAAGGACTGGTCGTAGTAGAGCTAGCATTTGCTGGCCTCCCCCAACGTTCGCTGGGAGTGTCTCAGATTTGAAGCTAGCATTCGCTGGGGCTATCACAAACCCAAGACCAGCGTTCGCTGGCCTAGACCAGCATTCGCTGGGGGTCCAATTTTACCTTACCTAGCTCGACAAATCCACCACCACCAGTCACCACTTGTCACCAGCTGTTCGGCTCACCTCCTCCACCATACTAGTGACTCCAGGCTTCTTCTATCCCTTTTCCTTCTCTTTTTCTTTGTTTTGTTATTTTTGTGTTTGTGTGTATGTCACCCTTACACATTGAGGACAATGTGTTCGCTAAGTGTGGGGGTACACTCTGTCATGTGTGTGATATTCTTTTTGGTATGTTTTTGTCATTCTTTGGTATTTTGTTTGCTTTTTATGTTGACATACACATGTGATCGAGTCTGTCGTACGTGTGGCATGTATTTTTGGTTGAAGTGTTCGAGTCTTTTGCAACTGATGAACTCCCCTCCGAACTTGTGATCTTAAAATGGTAGCCAAATCTTATTGCTTAGTCAGAATTTGAACTTAAGCTATCTAGAATGGGATTGTGTGAGGACTACACCTTTGGCTATTTAGGTTGATTGTCGCACTAGGTAGACCATGCTTGAGAGCTTGATGAACGACCTTGTGAGGAATTTATGCAGAATGATGAGATGATCATCTCTACTTTTTTGCATGAGGTGCTTGCATGCGTTGGGTGATGAGAGTAGTATACTAGCACTTTGCATGATTTTGTAGTGCAGGGTGAGTTAGATATCGGGGGCCATTTTGATGTTGAGCCTAGAGCCTTAGAGCCCAAAACCCAATTTCATCCTTTGCATAACCTCATTGAGCCTAAGCCTATTTTTTTGAATTATTATTGCACACCACCATATGAGCCGACAGTTAACCCCCACCTATCTTATTATTCAATCTGAGGGATTAGGACAGACTTGGTGGGATATGAATTGTAAGGGTGCATCTGGTTGCATAGTTAGAGGATATTGCACATGCATTAAAGAAGAAAATGGTAGATTAAGGTCAATATTCAGAAGCTGGGATAAGTCACCAATAGATGTGCAAGTGTGCGTGAAAAGTAAAAAGAAACAAAAGATAAATTATGTGCACAAAAGAAAAAAGAGAACAAAAATTTTTGTAATGTGAAAAGTGCAATAGAATGAAAGCAAAAGAAAGGAAAAGGCATACCAAAAAGTAAGTGACTTGCCCCAGGTGAATGACCTCTAGGATAGGGAAATGCTGGGCTAAGTGCTTAGTTGTTATATGGTGAGTTGTTTAGTATAGCCGAGAGTTAGAATTTTGATGTAACCCTTGGATTGGGTGGTCTAACCATTCCCCAATGATTTATCCTCCCCTTTCCCTAAACCACATTACAACCCTATACAAAGTCCCTCTTGATTACGAGCCCTGCATTACTTGAGAGAGTGTCAAGTGTGAAGTATAATATTTTTAGATCCCGAGCATGTTTGCGAGTGATAGATAGTTGACTACCTAATAAATATGAGCATAAATTGATCCTACCCACTGAGTGGTCAGCTCTCGTATATGGTATGCATAGTTCAAAAGTCGGGCTAAACAGTTGAGGATGTTGTGTTTACATGATCATTATTCTTGGCATTTGAGTGAGATGAATGATTAGCGATAGGATAAAGCATGTCATGATTTGTTCTGAGTAAGGAGGAGCCATGAATATGATAGTTCTGATGTACCTTACTTGGGGACAAGCAAAGAAGTAAGTGTGAGAGTGTGATGTGTGTGTAAACGTACACACAATTTGTTATGTTTAGTATAGTATCTAGTCGTGTTTTGGGTCAGTTAGGTTGTGTTTTGTTGAATGTTTAGGTTATTATATATGTGTCACGACACAAATCCGGACCGCCGATATGGCGCTGGATCATGCTTTCCAAACCGAAGAGCCGTGACCCAACCAGCCTCATACGTATACACAAATATCATCCGAATAGGTATGAATGCCAAAACATGGATGGACTTCGGAAAGGTCTAGAACGTGTCACTCCCTCTCACAACACGAGGATACCATATCTTATAGCGCTTTCATAATCAAACTCTGTCGGCCATATCATAATCATATCAAATCTAATGTATCCCCAAAATATGTGCACATGTGCCAACATCCCCGGTTGGTCACGGGTAGACCTCATTGTCTGCCATCTTACAAATTGACTCACACATATCATACACATATTCATAATGTTCAAAACCATGTATTCATAATCCACAAGACTCATATTTATCAAAATCATGCATAACCGAAAATCACCAAATCACACAAAACAAAGACTCACTTTCACAATCCATCATATAACCACATAATCATCATATCAACCAACATCACAAGTTTATAACAAATAATGCTAGTCAAAACAGAGGTTAGGGATAATATCTCCCTACCTTAACCAAATTGTCCAAATGCTCCAAAAGTTTCCACACACCACTTCATGATCCACGTTGCTCAAATGGTAAGGTGCGATCAACTAAATAATAAGAATAACCTTCTATCAAACATCATTCTCTCAACACAAGGAAAATGGTGAAAATCATACCTAAGTCTCTAATATCAAACCCTCACACAAAGTCTTTAAAAATATGCAAAAGTCCTCTAATCCCACACAATACCATAGATCATCATCTATAATCACCATATCTTCTCATAACATCAACCAAATCTCATTAATCACATATGCTCTTCAACAAGGTAATACCAAAAATTCTCCAAAATATACACAACCCTCTAATCTCATCATTAATGACTAAATCAACATCTATGATCATCAAATCCTCCATTCAATCCTTAAATACTTAAAACTCCAAATTATCCATAATAATAAAAGTGCTCAAATCCTTACCAACTTACACCTAATCCAAGATAAGCTCAAGCCCAACACTAAATTTCAATAAACCTAAGTTTAGAATTTACTTACCAATCCACAAATCCAAGGTGAGACTTCTTCTCCTTCTTCTCCTCTCCTACGTCCTCCTCTCTCTCTCTCTCTCTCTCTTCTCTTTCAAATGAATGAACACAATGAAACCCACTCACAACCTCCCTTAAATATTTTCTCTCAAACTTTCCATAAATGGAAAGTCCTATCCTCAAGTTTATTTCACTTTGGTCCTCAATATTTCAAGTCATTCTAATGGCACTCCTAACTCTCTCTTAACTTCTAATAAGTCCTTAAATCAAGCCTTAAGCCTCATTTGCTATATTGCTCATCATTTGGCAAAATCTCTCAATACCGATAAAAATCATAACTAAAACCGAGCTCTAAAAACTCTCCCATGATCCTGTCAAATCAATCCTCAAATGTCAAAACTCAAATCAACAAAGTTGTAGTTCAGGACATTACAAACATCCTCGAATAGGAATCACTCAAATCGGAGGTCGTATAAAGAAGTTATGAATTTTCTAAGAAAAGTGGACGCAGCTGGCCTTACGTAGCGCCGCTACGGGCCGCTAGGAACGCGTAGCCAAAATCATATAGCGCCGCTATGACTTCGTAGTGCCGCTATAGTGCTACTGTTCCTAGCCCGATCAAAATTCGCCAAAAACTCTAAAATACAGGGCTCAAATCATAAAACGCAAAACACGAAAGTCGTAGACTAACGTTTTACGGACTTACTCGACTTGAAATCATCTAAATTGGAGTTCACACAAAAAAGTTATTCATATTGCCCCAAAGGTCGACGAATTAATCATAACGGTTCTAACACCGATCAAAACAAAATAACCAAAGGTCAGACTAAGTGATCACGATCAATACAAATTTAGCGAGGGTCGTAACAGTCTCCCCTCCTTATAAAATTCGGTCCCCAAATTTGCTTAACGTAAACCGACCTACTTATCAAACAAACGAACTAACATACTTGTAACACAAACGGATGAGGGTATAATGGTCTCCTCTTCTTAGGAACTAATCAAGTACCTTGTAAATGAGTGTTTAGCCCACACAACTTGACCATCAGAAACTTTCTACTTCTGAGCTTAGAAAACTCACATTCCAAATATCTTAAACTTAGCTTACCCTCTTTCTAAATCTCGTAACACCTTCCATCGAAGATACATAAGAAACATTCTTGAACCTCAATTCAAATCCAATGTCCTTTCTTCTTTTATCCGATTATGAAATCCATCTACTCTGAGCTTTCAAAGTTATTTTCCGAATCAATTGTCTTCTCAACCATGATCATCTAAGAATTCCACATTTTCATACCATTTCTCAACAACTTTCTCCCAATATACCAATGATCTCAACTTCTGGCCATCCCACAACTCATATGATACCATCTGACTACTCTGATAACAATTATTTCATGAGAATTCCATCAAAGATAAATAAGATTCCCAACTACTAACAAAATCAATCATACATGATAGCATCATATCCTCGAGAATTGAATTGCTCTGACTGTCCAACTATCTGAAGATGAAATACTATGACCAAAATCCAAATGAATACCCATGGCATCTTCAAATTTCTTCCAAGTCTGAGATGTAAAAATATATCCCTCAATTCAGAGACGACAAAGATGAGAATTCTATATAGACAACCATTATAATCAAAGAATAACTAAGCAGACTTAGTAGCATCATACGGACTCTAAATTGATAGAAATATGCAGACTTTGACATCCCATACAAGATAATCCAAACTGAATCAAATTTGAAGTCAGAAGATCTACCAATAGATCCATCGAAAACCATTCTTATTTCCATTCTAGAATATCCAACGGTTGAAACAAAATCCTTGATATCCTTATTCATATCATTACATCAATAACTACCCCTCATATCATGATGTATTTTCATAGATCCCAGATGCATACCATAGACAAACTCTCATAATACATACTATCCCAGATAATATGAAGAAAGACCATATTGTCTCTTCTTACATCTTCCATGTCAGATACGACCATCTGAATACCATAGTATAAACATCATTTAAACTGAGATAGAATTTAGGCAATTCATCTTCTTCAACTTTTCCGACCATCTTCATCAACTCAAAAATCATTCATCTAAAGTTCTACAATTTATCATGATGAGTTTGCATATGTAACTCTCCTAGCAGTTCAGACTCATTTCCATTAACACTGTTGTCAACTCTAACCCTTGGTTGACTATCTCATATATGTTTGAAATCAAAGATACGAAGACCACTGACATATCAGACTTACCACTGAAAGCATATGCCATAATGTCAACCCCGAGTAGAATTCATAGCAAAGACAACAGAATTAGATATATGGTATAATCCACCTGAACAGAATTTATCCTCATTAAGCAACCCCAAACAAGATAACCATCATTGTTCTCATCCTTAACCCTGATTCAACCATCCACAAAATAGACAAATCCACTAATAACTATTATCCCCCAAGCAGACATCAATGCTTTATAACGTAACCACTAACATCAAAGCTTCATAATATAGAACAATCATATTCCTTGAAAACTCTATTCATCTCTTCTGTCTCATATTCAGATCTCGTTGTTCATACTTCTTCAGCTGACTAAAGGCATACACAATCAAATTTCTATCTTGCATTAATACTCATCCTAGACTAAACCTAGAAGCATCTAAATATCCTAAATATTTCCCTGTTGCAACCAATGAAGCCAAAATTGGTGTATTAATTTAAAAGTACTTATCTCTTGAAAACTTCTCCTACAATTTTCTATCCACTCATACTTCATATTCTTTTGAACCAATTAAGTCAATAAAATGGCCCAAGTAGAAAATTCTTTTACGAGATGTCTGATATACTCAACTGAACCAACAAAGTTTCATACCTCCATAACATTTGTAGAAGTTGACCAATTAACCATAGATTCTATCTTCTTTGGATCAACCAACAATCTATCCTTAGAATAATTCATCCTGTGAATGCCACACCTTGTGACCAAAAATTCACATTTAAAAGTTTGACATACAACTGATTATCCGGTAATGTCTTCAGACCAATCAAAGATATCTTTTATGTTCTTCCTCAGTTCGTGAGTAACTAATACATCGTCGATAAAGACTACCATAACTGATCCAAAGTAGCTTAAATACTCTCTTCATCAAGCCCATAAAGAAATCCGAAGTATTCATAAGACCAAATAGCTTAACCAAAAATTCACAATATTCATGCCAAATCTGAAAACTATCATGATCACATATCTTCCTTTCCAATTCTCAGCTGTTGATACATTAACCTTAAGTTAATCTTTGAAATCACTTATCATCACGCAACTGATCAAATAACTCATCGATACTCAAATTAGAATTCTAGTTACGGATTGTTACCTCATTGAGTTACCAATAATCAACATATGATTTCAAACTCTCAACCTTCTTCCAAATAATATCATCAGAGCACTCCACAGTGCAATACTAGACCAAATATTTTCCTTATCCAACAAATTCTGCAATTCAATCTTCAACTTTCTTAACTCAGTAGATGCCATACCATATGGTCATATCGAAAATCAAATATGTTCCTTATCCATCTCATATTCTTTAACAATCTGGAACCCTTCAGACATAAGGTAAGCCTTGATGGAATTATCACCCCAATATATAAATTCTGACTCGTCCTCAGGCTTAAACTTCACAATCTTATTTAAAACAATCCACCGTAACATGATGGCATGACAACCAGTCCATACCCATTTTAACATCGAATCATCCAAAAGTAACCAAATAACTCAAATCCTTTAAACACTTGGTTCATTACCAAATATCTCATACGTATATACCCTATATACAAGTCACTCATCCACACAAGCATACACAACAATTCTATTTTGCCAACCGAACCTCAACGAAGCACGTGCCAAGTTCAGTCATAATTTTGCCATTTGGGAATAGGTCAGAAACTTCAAATGCAATCCATACATCACTTAAAATCAACTCCTTTATATATTCCAATATCTCAGAGTCTCAAAATTTACCTCAAATCCCCAACATTCATCTTACCAAGCTTGTCTCTTTGAGCTTGCTCAACTGTGAACTCATCCAATAAATCCGACTTTCAAAATGATACTTAAAATGTTTCCAATTTATTCTTCCTCCCCTACTCATCTCAGAGTTATTAGGCATAACGATCATATCCTCGTATACTATCATATAAAACCTAGGCACACTAAAAATCTAACACACAAAAGAGGACAAAGACATGACAAATCCTATGCTCTATTATACATAACACATAATTCAAACTCAACTTAAGTTTGTCAGATTTAGAGCTCTGAAAACCTATAGCTCTGATAAACTTATAGCTTTGATAACTCAAAGCTAAAATAACCTTATAGCTCTGTTAACCTAGAGCTCTGATACCAACTCTGTCACGACCCAAATCCAGGCCGTCGACATGGTGCTGGATCATGCTTTCTAAACCGAAGAGCCGTGACCCAACCAGCCTCATACGTATACACAAATATCATAGTGTGGAAGCGTAATTCAAATGCAGAAGCATAAATTCATATATTATACATATACATTACAATATTCTTATTCAAGGACTAAAATTCATACATAAGATCCTAACAATTATGCTTGCATAATTCTAAAGTCATACAAATCCAGGATTTACAATATGTACAACAGAGCGACACATCTAAGATCATAAAGAAAAATACCATCTGGAGACTTCTAGCAATCCGAGAAGTAGACGATGATCTCAAATATATAAACAACAAAGACTCTCCAATCGCAATCCTTAACTTTCATCACCTGTGGAGGAGGGGGTAAGTACTTGGAAGTACTTAGTAGAGGATATTAAAACTAACTTATAATTAACTAACCAACCACACGCATAGACACAAATTCATGCATAGACAAAAGGGTACTAAATTAACATTTAGCACATCACAAGTAATTCAATCGTAAATCAATGACAAATTCGTAATCATACACATAGGCACATTCCGATCCGAATAGGTATTGCGAATGCCATATCATATTCACATATCATACACATAGATACGTTCCGATCCGAATAGGTATCGCGAATGCCAAAACATGGATGGACTTTGGATAGGTCTAGAATGTGTCACTCCCTCTCACAACATGAGGATACCATATCTTATAGCGCTTTCATAATCAAACTCTGCCGGCCATATCATAATCGTATCAAATCTAATGTATCCCCAAAACATGTGCACATGTGCCAACATCCCCGGTTGGTCACGGGTAGACCTCATCGTCTGCCATCTCACAAATTGACTCACACATATCATACACATATTCATAATGTTCAAAACCATGTATTCATAATCCACAAGACTCATATTTATCAAAACCATGCATAACCAAAAATCACCAAATCACACAAAACAAAGACTCACTTTCACAATCCATCATATAACCACATAATCATCATATCAACCAACATCACAAGTTTATAACAAATAATGCTAGTCAAAACAGAGGTTAGGGATAATATCTCCCTACCTTAACCAAATTGTCCAAATGCTCCAAAAGTTTCCACACACCACTTCATGATCCACGATGCTGAAATGGTAAGGTGCGATCAACTAAATAATAAGAATAACCTTCTATCAAACATCATCCTCTCAACACAAGAAAAATGGTGAAAATCATACCTAAGTCTCTAATATCAAACCCTCACACAAAGTCTTTAAAAATATGCAAAAGTCCTCTAATCCCACACAATACCATAGATCATCATCTATAATCACCATATCTTCTCATAACATCAACCAAATCTCAACAACCACATATGCTCTTCAACAAGGTAATACCAAAAATTCTCCAAAATATACACAACCCTCTAATCTCATCATTAATGACTAGATCAACATCTATGATCATCAAATCCTCCATTCAATCCTTAAATACTTAAAACTCCAAATTATCCATAATAATAAAAGTGCTCAAATCCTTACCAACTTACACCTAATCCAAGATAAGCTCAAGCCCAACATAAAATTTCAATAAACCTAAGTCTAGAATTTACTTACCAATCCACAAATCCAAGGTGAGACTTCTTCTCCTTCTTCTCCTCTCCTACGTCCTCCTCTCTCTCTCTCTCTCTTCTCTTTCAAATGAATGAACACAATGAAACCCACTCACAACCTCCCTTAGATATTTTCTCTCAAACTTTCCATAAATGGAAAGTCCTATCCTCAAGTTTATTCCACTTTGGTCCTCAATATTTCAAGTCATTCTAATGGTACTCCTAACTCTCTCTTAACTTCTAATAAGTCCTTAAATCAAGCCTTAAGCCTCATTTGCTACATTGCTCATCATTTGGCAAAATCTCTCAATACCGATAAAAAAACATAACTAAAACCGAGCTCTAAAAACTCTCCCATGATCCTGTCAAATAAATCCTCAAATGTCAAAACTCAAATCAACAAAGTTGTTCAGAACGTTAGAAACATCCTCGAATTGGAATCACTCAAATCGGAGGTCGTATGAAGAAGTTATAGATTTTCTAAGAAAAGTGGACGCAGCTGGCCTTACGTAGCGCCGCTACGGGCCGCTAGGAACGCGTAGGCAAAATCACATAGCGCTGCTATGACTTCGTAGCGCCGCTATAGTGCTACTGTTCCTAACCCGATCAAAATTCACCAAAAACTCTAAAATACAAGGCTCAAATCACAAAACTCAAAACACGAAAGTCGTAGACTAACGTGTTACGGACTTACTCGACTTGAAATCATCTAAATTGGAGTTCACACAAAAAAGTTATTCATATTGCCCCAAAGGTCGACGAATTAATCATAACGGTTCTAACACCGATCAAAACAAAATAACCAAAGGTCGGACCAAGTGATCACGACCAATACAAATTTAGCTAGGGTCGTAACAATATGTTTAGTCAAGAAGTGGATGTCTATTGATTTTTGTATGTTTTGTATGGAATGGTGAGCAGGACAAGAATCGGTGAGAATGTGAGAAGAGTTAACGAAGAATGGTTTAGGCTCAATCCATTGATGTTTGTTAGAAAATACATAACTTTCTCATACGAATTCCGAATTGAGTAATTCTAAGATGAGAAGATCCGTGATACCTTGATCTATAACTTTGATATCAACAATGTGACAGATTGTTACCTAGCATTCACTGGGTAAGGCCAGCAATTGCTGGGCAACCCGGGTTTGAAGACTTTTGCCTATTTAGTTTAGTTAGGACTTTTATTTTAATTAGGAACTTTTGTCTCACCTATATAAGGTGTTAAGACCTAGGTTAAAGACATTCTTGGCCAGTTTTAATGCAAGAGATATAGCTTTTAGGTTTTGTTACTTTCACTTTACTTCGAGGATTGTAATCAACAATTTGGATCTTCAATTAACATGGTATTTTCATACTTTGTAATCAAGATTTGTCTTTTCATTCAATTTCTTGATTATTTATTGTTTGATTGATTCGTATCGTGTGCTTAGAATTAAGATTGACAACCTTAGTTCATAGGACGAGATTGCATCTATTTATTTCATTTTGTTTCGTTTTGTTTTGTTTGCTTAGATATTGTCGTTAGGGTTTAAGATTGACAACCCTAGATTCAAATGCAATCTTATTCGTAGGATTAGAACTATCTACTCAATCATTTGATTTAAATTGCTTAGATTAGGATTGAGAATTCATAATACCGTACTTAGAGAATGGATTCATCTGTCCCTGTGGAGACGATCTTAGTTATCACTTTATTACTTAAGCGATCGTGTTCTCTTACACGTATTCCTAATCCAATATTTATCGTATCAATATTCACATTTATTATCGAGAGTTGTTACACCTTGTTTATAAAAATATACGAACCTAGTGTTTCAAGAACTTTAGTTATATGTAAAATTCTAACATTTTTAGTTGGCTCCTACTTCTCTATGACCACTAAAACAATGAAGAACCAAATTGCTTAATATGACAACATTATAAATCAAATTATCTAAAAGCATTTTGCCTTATTTTTTGTTCCCGGTGTTCTTAATGTTTGAGTAGTGTTGGGTGAAAAAGGTTGTGAGAGTCAAGATCGATCTCGTGACGGCTCTAGATACTCGCCCCAAGGTCGGCTTAACTAAAAGTAACAAAGGGTGGCCAGAGCCGGACTACTTCTATCTAAACTATTGCCTAAACTACAATAAAAGCCAGAGCTTGTTGAACTTGAGTTGATTTATGTGTGGTTGATGTTGGATCCCTTCTACCTTCCTCGGATGTCCTTTATACAGGCGTAGAACTCCTTCTTCTACTTATATTCGAACTCTTTCAACGTCTATCTTTGGTTATGTTTATCTTTATCCTGTACTAGAATACTTATTGCTTAACTTATCATGATTTATCTCCTTCAGTTAATTTAGAGTCTGAGTTTAGCCCTTCTAACTGCTTACGGTCTCTTGATATAACCCTTATAATACCTCGCTTAGCCATTGTTACAGGACCTATGGCTGGGTACGATCACCCTACGGACTTGTACCGAGAGAAGAGACAAAACTCTCCCTTCCAAAAGGCAAGGAAGGTCTAAACACATCTCCTTCTGGAAGGCCAAAAAAGGTCTCCGCAAAGAAAAGTGGCTCTTTACACTTCCCTTTCCGAGAGACAAAGAAGGTCTCCACACTCCTCCTTTGGAAATACAAATGGGTTTTCATACCCCTCATTCTGAAGGACAAGGAGGGTCTCCACACCCCTCCTTCCGAAAGGCAAAGTGGGTCATCACACCCCTTCTTCCGAAATGCAAAAAGGGTCTTCACACTCCTCCTTCTGAAAGGCAAAGTAGGTCTTCACACCCCTCCTTCCAAAAAATAAAATGGGTCTTCATACCCTCCTTCCGAAAGACAAAATGGGTCTTCACACCTCTCCTTCTGAAAAAAAAATGGGTCTTCACACCATTCCTTCCAAAAGGTAAAGTGGGTCTTCACACCTCTCTTTCTGAAAGGCAAGATGGGTATCCACACCTCTTGCATGCCGAGAGCCTAAGGCTGGCCGATTGCCCTCCTTTGCCGAGCATTAAAAGTCCTATTTAGAGGGCAAAGTATCGGATAAATTACTCATCCAAGGATAAATATGTTATGACCCTATTGATCATTGTCATTGTAGTGGCCGTTAGGTCCAAAGACCCTCAACCTTTGATTGTTTCAGTTTTAGTCAGTTTTAGGAATATTTAGTTTAGTCAATCGACTTTTTGTAAAATAGGCATAACTTTCTCATACAAATCCCAAATTGAGTGATTCCAAGATGAGTAGATACATAACACCTAAATCTACAACTTTGCTAATTTGAGTTTTGTAAAATTTAGATCGAGGACCCAGCATAAGCTAGCCTCCCAGCATCCACTGGGGGATACAAAAAATTTGTTCGAAGGGATCCCAGCGTCTGCCGGGCTGCCCAAGAAGCTCTTTTTTAGACCATTTTGCCCCTCCTACTTGGTAGAACTTATATAAACCACTTTCCTTATTTAGAAAGTCCATCCTAAACTATTCTAACTAAATATATGGCATTTGAGGAGATAAAAAGTTGGAGAAGAAGAAGAAGAAGAAGAAAGAGAAAAGAGAGGAAGATTTCTTTGATTTGTGGTTTGTTAAGTGATTTATTGATAATGGTTTATTAGAATTAAGTGTAGATCTAGTCAATACCTGGAAGATGAATTTTTATATAAGGTTTTGAGCAACTTTGATAAACCTAGATGATGGTGTTTGAGGATTATGAGGTTATGAACAAAAATTATGAGGAAGTTGGATGATAAGCTAGGCTTTGAGAATATAATTTGAGGACTTATGAGTATATTTGGAGACTTTGTGTAGGAATCCAATAATTTAGAGACTTTTGTGATGATTTTCCCATATTCCTTGTGTTTGAGAGGTTGATGATTGATAGAGAATTTTTTCTCTTGATTAGTTGATCGATAATTGGAATATAAAGAGAAGCACAGAAATCCTATTGGTGCATTTTGTGCGACTTGTGTAGGTGAGGGGGTTATTATGTAATTTGATATGTTTGATATAATGTGATATGAATATAAGTTTGAATTATTGTCTATGTAATCGTAAGTGATTTGGTATATATGATATGTTTTGATAAGGGTATACATTGGAATCGATGTCTATGTGATATTGGACGTTTTCTAGATAATTTTCCATTTGACAATTATGTGTCCACTTGTGATGTGTGATGTAACTATATAGAGATGGATTGATGTATGAATGTGTTTAGATCCTTGATAAGCATCTTTTGACATTTCTTTAGATTATGTATGGAATTGACAATTGTGTATTAGTTTGGGATGTGTGATACATATCATTGTCTATGTCTAGAGCATATCTGAGCTCCCCCAAAGTCTGTATGATTTGGCTATATCTAGAGCGTATCTGAGCTCCCCCGAAGTCTGTGTGATTCGGCTATGTCTATAGCGTATCTGAGCTTTCCCAAAGTCTGCATGATTTGGCTATGTCTTGAGCGTATTTGAGCTCCTCCGAAGTTTGCATGATTTGGCTATGTCTAGAGCATGTCTGAGCTGCTCCAATTCTGCGTGATTTGGTTATTCTTATTTGTCTGAGTTTATGTTATTAATTTTTTATTGGTCTTAGGTGTGATGGAATATCTTGTTAAATTGGCACCACTTTGTCAATACATGGGTATGAAGGGAGATGAATGTTGGTTAGTTAATATATGTTATTTTTAATATTTTCTTACTAAGTATTTTAAAATACTTACCCCCTGCCTCCACATGTGAAGAAGTTTAGCCATTGGGTGACATCTGGGGAAGTACGTTTTGTCAGTTTGTTTGTATAAACCGTTGTCTTCATCCCGAGTCCTGTAAAATCTCCAGATGGTATATTTTCTGTCGATCTAGGTCGCGTCGCTCTATTGTACATATTTGTAGGACCTTGTGTATAAATCTAAGAATACTTGTATATATATATGAGTTATGTTTCTGTAAATGATTACCAATTATATTTATGTGTTAGGCTGGCTGGGACACGGCAATTTATGGTAAGTGAGCATGACCCAGCACCGGTCAGCAACCCAATTTTGGGTCATGATAGAGTTGATATCAGAGCATTAGGTTTTAGAGCTATAGATTTATCATAGCCTTAGGTTATGAGTTTGAATTATGTGTTATGTATAATAGAGGATAGGATTTGTCATGTCTTTGTCCCCTTTTGTGTATCAGCCCTTAGTGTGTCTAATTCTAACTTGTTAGTATAGGAGGACATGACAAGTACACCTAGTGACTCTAAATTGGCAATAGGTGATGGGGAAAGCTCCCAAGGACGAAGGGAAGAAGTGACATCTGAGATTTTGTCACAAGTTGGAGTTACTAGAGATGAGATCCCACTACTTGTTGCTAATGTGTTTATGCCTGAGTTGGAAGGGCAAAGTAGTGATAGTGTGGACCGAGTGATGAGGGCAATAGAGAAATTCATTGCTACTTAGCAAATACAGATGGATTAGAGTGTCGCTCTAGCTGCTAAAGATGATTCTTTGAATGAGTTTCTGAGGTTGAAACTGCCAACTTTCTCTAGTGTGAGCGGTGATCCCCAAGTGTTCATCGATGATATGGAGAAGAGAAAAAGAATTTGAGATGTGATAAGGTGAGAATGGTAGAGTTGGCTTCTTTCTAGTTGGTCGGTGAAGCTAGAATTTGGTTCTAGAATGAGGGATCATATGCTTGGACTTGGGAAGTATTCAACAAGGCATTGCTGGATCAGTTTCTGCTAGAGAGTCTGAAGGATGCTCGAGCTTTCAAGTTTGAGCAGTTAGTGAAAACTCTTGAGATGACAGTAGCTCAGTATGATGAGAAGTTTAACTATTTGTCATAATATGCGAAGCACTTGATTCCTGATAAGGAAAAAAAAGTGGAGAGGTTTGTTTATGGTCTTGATGACTCAATGTTCAAGGTCATGATGCTTTGTGAATTTTAGACATATGCCATTGCAGTGGATTGTGCTTGGACTTTAGAGATGCGAGATAATGATCGTCAAGTAACTCTGAGTCAGTCAAAATTTCATAGGTTTGATAAGCAGCCACAGAGAAGTATGAACCAAGGTTTTAGACCATAAGAGAGATACTTTAGTAGTCAGTCAATGGCATCAAGGGGCAGAGGACCCGTTGGCATATTCGGAAGGGGAAATAACTTTTATGGCCAATGCTTTAACCCGAATTGGTCCAACAACTTCAAAAGGTATCCAAGTTGTGGTAAGCAACATTCGGAGGATGTTTGCTACAAACAATATTCAAAGGATGTTTTCTACATGAGGATGAGAGCTTGCTTTTGATATGGCAAAATGGGCCATCTGATAAAGGATTGCCCTACCAATGGTCAACCTAGGAAGGTGGTGAATTTGGTAGCCATGCAGTTAGCACAAGTAAATCATTGACCATAGGATCAGAGAGAAACAGGTTCGAGGATCGAAGGACCTAGATCTGAAGTTAGAGGAAGCAGAGCACAACATCGAGTATATGCTCTGACGATGAGAGATGCTGAGGCTAGCAACACTATTCTAGTAAGTACTCTTCATGTTGGATCTTCTAATGTACGCGTTCTATTTGACTTAGGATCTACACACTCTTTTATGTCATCTCGATATATACAATTAGTGGATGTTTTACCTACGTGCTTAGATGAACCTATGATTGTTACTATGCCTTCTACTGGATATGTGTATATTTGCGAAGTTGTTAGATCATATGTTAACTCAATCAGTAATCATGAGTTGTCAACTGATTTGTACGTATTGGATATTGATGACTTTGATATGATAGTGGGAATGGATGTGTTGTCCACTTATCATGCGGTGGTGGACTACTTTGAGAAGCGAGTCACCTTCCGTCTTTTAGAAGGGGCAGAATTTGAGTTTCAGGGTGAGAGGAAGGTGACAGTTGCAAAATTGAGCTCTTACCTAATAGCTAGTAATTTTTTAGAGAAAGGATGTGTAAGCTATCTAGCTTGGGTGAAAAAGATTGAGAAGGGAGAGACTTCGGTGAATGATATTCTAGTAGTTAGGGAGTATCTGAATGTATTTTTCAAGGATTTATTGGGCTTACCTCCAGTGAGAGAGATTGAATTCTACATTGATTTAAAACTCGGCACTGAGCTAATTTCTATACTATTGTATCGTATGGCTTCAGCTGAGATGAAAGAATTGAGAGAACAGTTGCATGATTTGTTGGAAAATGGGGTATATCAAGCCTAGTGTGTCTCTGTGGGGAGCTTCATTTTTATTTGTGAGGAAGAAGGACAAAACTTTGTGGTTGTGTATAGACTACTGAAAGTTGAATAAGATGACCATTCAGAATCAATACCTACTCCTAAAGATAGATGTTTTCTAAGATTAATTTGAGATCAGGGTACTATCAGTTATGGATAAGAGAGACAGACATTCCAAAGATGGCATTTAGGACTCGATATGACATTATGAATGTTTGGTTATGCCATTTAGATTGACAAATGCTCCAGCTACTTTTTTGGATATGATGAACTGGGCATTCGAACCTTTCTTGGATCAATTTATTGTCGTGTTCGTTGATGACATTTTGGTGTACTCTATGAGTCAAGAAGAACATGAGAGGCACCTCGGACAAGTGCTACAAAAGTTGCAAGAGAAAGAGCTATATGCTAAGCTCTCAAAGTATAAGTTTGGCTTCAGAGTGTAGCCTTCCTAGAACACGTATTGTCCAATGATGGAGTTTTAGTAGATCCCAAGAAAGTAGAGGTATTGGTAAGTTGGCCTACTCTGACGAATGTTACGGAGATACATAGCTTTATAGGTTTAGTGGGTTATTATTGACAGTTTATCAAAGGATTCTCTAGTTTGGCATTATCATTAATACGGCTAACTCAAAATAATATGAAGTATGAATGGTCAAAGAAGTGTGAAGAAAGTTTCAGGGAGTTGAATGATCGGTTAATGCACGTAGCTGTGTTGGTCCTACCTTTGGGTACAGGAAAATATTGTGTTTATTGTGATATTTCAAAAGTCAGATTAGGATGTGTTTTGATACAATACAAGAACATTATCACTTATGCTTCTAGACAGTTGAAAATGAATGAAGAGAATTATCTGGTACATGATTTGGAATTAGCGACTATTTTGTTTACATTGAAGATTTGAAGGCATTATCTGTATGGTGAGAAGTTTGAGATCCTTACAGATCATAAGAGCCTCAAGTATATCTTTGAGCAACGGGATTTGAACTTAAGACAGAAAAGATAGATGGAGTTGCTTAAGGATTATGATTGCACCATTAACTATCATCCGAGAAATGCTAATGTGGTAGCTGACGCTTTGAGCCAAAAATCAGTGGTTCAGCCGAAATTTTTGGCTGAGATGCATATGAGACCCATCTTGCGAGGACGAGTCATGGATTTGCAAAGGGAGGATTTGGAGATGGTTGAGATGATAGGAAAATTTGAATAAGGTATGTTGCCTAAGTTTTAACTTGATAATAGTGTATTATATTATGGACTCTGATTAGTTGTTCCAAATGTTGGGGATTTGAGAAGAGAGTTGTTGGCTCAAGCGTATCAAGCAGTATATAGTATGTATCTAGAGTTTACGAAGATGTACCATGATCTGAGAGGAAATTATTGGTAGAAAGGTGTGAAGAGGGATATGGAAATATCCATCTCTAAGTGTCTGACTTGTCAGCAAGTGAAAGCAGAACATCAGAGACCTACGGGATTGCTGCAACCTTTGAAAATTCTGATGTAGAAGTGGGAAAGCATAATGATGGATCTATTAATAGGACTAATGACAACCTCTCGAAGTTATAATGCAGTTGGGGTCATTGTAGACAGATTGACCAAGTCTGCACAGTTTCTACCAATTAAGACTACCTATAATGCAAGTAAGCTTGCTCAGATTTTCATTGATGAGATTGTTTGGCTGCATGGTGCACCAATATCAATTGTCTCCGATCGTGGAATGCATTTTATGTCACAATTTTGGAGGAAATTTTAGGAGGCTATGGGAACTCAATTAGATTTAAGTATGACCTTTCATCCTCAAACAGATGGTCAATCTGAGCGGGCTATTTAGATTTTGAAGGATATGATACGAACTTGTACAATTGGTTTCGAAGGAAGTTGGGATCGCTATTTGGCTTTGATGGAGTTTGCGTATAATAACTATTATCAGTCGAATATCAAGATGGCTTCGTATGAAGCTTTGTACGAGAGAAATTGTAGATTTCTGCTATGTTGGAATGAGGCCAATGAGAAATAACTTTTTGGAAAAGATTTGGTGCAAGAGACAAATGAGAAGATTCAGTTGATCTGACAGAGGTTGGAAACATCTCAAAATCGGCAAAAGTCTTATTCGGATAAGAGATGGAAGGACGATGAGTTTGACGTGGGATTGCACATTTTCCTTAAAATATTGCCCATGAAGGGAATAATGAGATTCGGAAAAAGGGGAAAGCTCAGTCCTAGATATGTTGGTCTATTTGAGATTTGGAAAGAGTTAGACCAGTTGCATATCGATTGGCTTTGCCACTATCTTTGTCATATGTTCATCCAATTTTTCATGTCTCCATGCTTAAGCAGTACTTGCATGATCCTACACATATGTTAGAGCCGTAAGTAGTGGGGATCAGTAGAGATTTGACATATCAAGAGAATCTGGTAAGGATTTTGGATCGTGAGGTCAGAAATCATTAGAATAGAGAGCTTCTGATGATCAAGATTGAGTGAGCTAATTGCTCATTGGCTGAATCGACTTAGGAAATGGAGGAAGAGATAAGACCAAATTCCCTCATCTATTCGTAGGACAAGTAAGTTAGTTTCGTTAAGCAAATTCGAGGACCAAATTTTATAGGAAGAGAAGACTGTTATGACCCTAGTGATTATTGTCATTGTAGTGGCCATTAGGTCCAAAGACCCTTAGCCTTTGGTTGTTTCAATTTTGGTCAGTTTTAGGAACATTTAGTTTAATCCATCAACTTTTTATAAAATAGGCATAAATTTCTCATACAAACTCTGAATTGAGTGATTCTAAGACGAGTAGATCCGTAATACTTAGATTTATAACTTTGCTGATTTGAGTTTTATGAAATTTAGATCGAGGATCCAGCGTATGCTGGCCCCCCAATATCTGCTAGGGGGTACAAAAAATCTGTTCGAATGGACCCCAGCATCTGCTGGCCTCCTAGCGTCTACTGGGCTGCCCGAGAAGCTCTTTTTTGGACCATTTTGTCCCTCCCACTTGGTAAAACTTATATAAACTACTTTCCTCATTTAGAAAGTCTATCCTAAACTATTCTAACTAAATATCTAGCATTTAAGGATATAAAAAAGTGGAAGAAGAAAAAGAATGAGAAAAGGGACGAAGACTTCTTTGATTTGTGATTTGGTAAGTGATTTATTGATGATGGTTTATTAGAATTAAGTATAGATCTAGTCAATACATTAAAGAGGAAGTTTTCTTATAAGGTTTTGAGCAACTTTGACAAACCTAAATGATGGAGTTTGAGGATTATGAGGTTATGAACAGAACTTATGAGGAAGTTAGATGAAAAGCTAGGCTTTGAGAATATAATTTGAGGACTTATGAGTATATTTGGACACTTTGTGTAAGAATCTAATTATTTAGGGACTTTTGTGATGATTTTCCCATATTCCTTATGTTTGAGAGGTCGATGATTCATAGAGAATTGTTTCTCTTGATTAGTTGATCGATAATTGAAAACTGAGAACCAAGAAACGTAAAGAGAAATGCAGAACTCCTGTTGGTGCGGTTTGTGCGACTTGGTGCAGGTGAGGGAGTTATTATGTGATTTGATATGTTTGATATAATGTGATATGAGTATAAGTTTGAATTATTGTCTATGTAACCGTAAATGATTTGGTATGTATGATATATTATGATAAGGGTGTACATTGGAATCGATATCTATGTGACATTGGATGTTTTCTTGATAATTTGCTATTTGACGATTGTGTGTCCACTTGTGATATGTGACGTAACTATATGGAGATGGATTGATGTGTGAATGTGTTTGGATCCTTGATAAGCGTCTTTTGACATTTCTTTGGATTATGTATGGAATTGACAATTGTGCATTAGTTTGGGATGTGTGACACATGTCAATGTCTATGTCTAGAGCATATCTGACCTTCCTCGAAGTCTATTTGATTTGGCTATGTCTAGAGCATATCTGAGATCTCCCGAAGTCTACGTAATTCGGCTATGTCTAGAGTGTATTTGAGCTCCCCCGAAGTCTACATGATTTAGCTTTGTCTAGAGCGTATCTGAGCTCCTCCGAAGTCTGTATGATTCGACTATGTCTAGAGCGTGTCTGAGCTCCATTCTGCGTGATTTGGCTATTCTTATTTGTCTGAGTTTATGTTATGAATTTTTTATTGGTCTTATGTGTGATGGGCTATCTTGTTAAGTTGGCACCACTTTGTCAATACATGGGTATGAAGGGAGGTGAATGTTGGTTAGTTAATATATCTTATTTTTAATATTTTCTTATTAAGTATTTCATAATACTTATCCCCTCCCTCCACAAGTGAAGAAGTTTAGCCATCGGGTGACATCTGGGGAAGTACATTTTGTCTGTTCGTTTGTATGAATCGTTGTCTTCATCCCGGGTTCTGTGAAGTCTCCAGATGGTATATTTCCTATCGATCTAGGCCGCGTTGCTCCATTGTACATATTTGTAGGACCTTGTGAATGAATCTATGAATACTTGTATGTATATATATATATATATGAGTTACGTTTCCGTAAATGATTACAAATTGTGTGTATGTGTGAGGTTCGTTGGGTCGCGACAATTCGTGGTAAGTGAGCGTGACCCAGCACCGGTCAGCGACCCAATTTTGGGTCATGACAAAATATCATCGGGCGGGTCACTCTTGGAAGGGCTAATATATAAAATGGTCACTCGAAGGAAGGTAAATATCATCGGACAAGTCACTCTTGGAAGGACAAGTATATAAAATGGTCACTTCAAGGAGGGTAAATAGCCGACTAAACCCTCAAAATGGTGTTTTTTATTCCGGCAATAGATATATAGTTATCAAATGTTCCCAACATATCTTTTGGACACAAATCAAAGAAACGACTTAAGTAAGCCAAATCCCTTTAAAAAAAACATAAGCAAGCAAATAAGTCTACAAAATAAAAATTTTGGGAGTTGGCTCGCTAACTTTGCTTAATCCTATACAAGAAGCAACAATTTTTTTAAGAAAAGGATAGCAACGAATCTGCGTGAGATTTGTTTATAATTGTGATTTACTTTGAATATAAGTATTTATTTGTCACGTTTTCTGTTTTATACAACTTAAAATGACTCAACGGATTGATGTATTACTGTATTAAACTGTTGATTTAGATTCGTCAGGACTAACGTAGCTCAAACCCTCGGGTTCTGCCTTAATAAGGTGGTGCTCTGATCAATAGAATATTAGAAACCCTTACACTTGTAATCTCGTAACTACTTTGGTCAAATTCCTGACATAATAAAACCTAATAGAATAAAACCTAATGTCATCGATGTCATATTTCAATAATCACAAAAAAAAAAATTTCGGCCCTTGGTAGTTACAAAGTTCCACGAATTCATATTACAATAAAAATCCCTGCACTTAAGCCATTTGCAATTAAAACCTCTAAGTCTAGTATGAATCCCTAGCCCCATTTCATATTTATATATGGGACATATCCCTCCATTTCTAACAAGAACACCCAGCTCTCCATCAGACGATTCAGCGAATTCGACTAATTAAACAAAGTAAAAATTATCGATGCCGTCACGTAACAGGCTCTTCTGATTTGCTTCTCGTCTTTCACGTCGATGTGCATTTGTAGACAATAAACCGTGCCACAGTGCGGCAAGTATCTCGGTCGATTAGATTGTAATTTTCCCTTCACCACATACAAGTTCGGTCTATGTCCAAAGTTTGGTCGTTCCACAAACAATTTGATAGTTATGTGTCCCGAAAGTTCTAGTGTCGATGATTTGATTGATTTCTTCAGACACACAAATTAGCTAGTCTTCCACAAACAATTTGGTAGTTTATTTGCACTATAAGGTCCATGAACTCCACCATACTTATTATTGCCTCCTAGTCTACCTAAATGCAATTCACGAAGTCCATGATCTTTTTGAAAGACAAGGTCGCATTAGTTGTGATGAATTCTAGGGTTTTAAAAAAACGATCCGGAGGTTGACCCAGATTTGGGTCCAATCCCAGGTCAACTAGTCCGACCGGTCCAACTACCGATCGGACTGAAATTATTTTTCCTTCATATTTTAATGTAATTTCTCAAATATAGATAGGTCTATAGGAAAATAATCTACAAATTTTACAATAAATATATAAAAATATCAAATTTTTAGTCGAACTACCCGGTCTGTCCCAATTTTCTGGGAAATGAAATTGGGCGGTTCGCAAGGTTACTATTTTTCTAGTCGAACCCGAAATATTTTGAGTCACGATTTGTGGTCCGATCGGTCAAACCACCGGTCGGACTGCGTTTTTTAAAACTTTGATGAATTCTTGAGACTTGTTAACATTATCCTAAAATTTAGGATTTTTTTAACATTATATAAGAGTCTGGTGTCATGTAACATATTGACAATGTTATATCTCTACAAATTTTGATCTAATAAATCTTATTTTAAAGAGAGAGATACTCATGTTGATTATCTAGAGTTGTTACACATTTTTTTATTAAGTAAAATTGATACTAACCTAGTGTTTCTAGAGGTTTAGTTACATATAAACATTGTAACATTCTTACTTCGCTCCTATTTCTCTTTGACCATTAAGACAATGAAGAACCAAATTGGATAATGTGCCAAACTTAAGTAAACAAAATCCCTTAAAAAACTTAATTAGCAAAATAAATCTACAAAATTGGGAGTTGACTCGCTAAAACATTGCTTAATACTATACAAGAAGCAACAATGTTTTTTTTAAGAAACGGATGGCAAAGAATCCACTAGAGAATGCAAGTTTCCCCGGTGTCCTGCTTGTGTTAATAGGAACCTCTAGGATTCCAGCAATTTTATGGGAAGATCATACTTCCTCCTCGTACATTTGCTATTTTTAATTGAGATTACCTTATATTGGGACGATTTTATGTTGAATATTGACACAATTAATTGCCCGATCTGCAGCCAATTGAAGCGTAATCTCAGCAATTGCAGATTCTAGTTCTACAATTGGCAACTCCATTATCCGTTCCCACATTGGCTAAGAATCTTCCCAAATTGAGCCACGATCTACACAATTCAATGTTCCAGCTACTCACTAATGGCTCCTTCCAACGCTAATTGAGGGAATCGCTCTCCAATTTTACTCCAATTGATTTCGAATTGATTGCTCATGCGATGAGTCAAATCGATATTTTCTTTTTCTCTTTTCTTTAATTGATTTTGTAATTATATCATTCTTTGTGTATATAAACAATGTAATCAGTAATACAATTCGAGTATTCGTTTCTTTACATTTTATTAAGCTAGTTAGTTGAGAGTTTTTTTTGGACAAGATCATTTAAGAAGAAGAATCATACAGATGAAGTCCTCGTGTAATCTGTTGCACAACCCTATCTAGGGCATAAATCAGCGGTCAATAAAATTGTCCTAGTTTATGTTGAGAATCCCAATTCTCAGGTGTTAGAGTGACTAACTTATTTATTAGTATGTAAATTTACTAATTTATTATTTTAAAATTTTGCATTTTATACAGAAATTCTAATAATTTAACAAAAATATCTCATGTTTGAATTCATAAAAATAGATCAACAGTTAAATTTATTGTTAAAAAAATTATAAATATTAAAAATTATATTCAACTTGAATCTGTATTAATCAATAATATAAATATCGATCATTTTCAACAAAAAATCTAATCTATGAACCCCGGCCACATCTAATCTAGTGCTAGCCGTCCGAAATTGATTAAGCCTAGAGTGAGACAGCCAATAGCATTTCTTAAAAAAAAAAGGACAGCCAATACCCTACCAGGATATGTGAGATTAATTTTAGATAAGTCAAGGAGACGACATAATTTAAATCAACGGGCCGCGTATGAGTTGTGCATTTCGCATCAACATAAAACGTCAATTAGAAGATTCTTAAAGATAAACCATTGCAACACAGGACAACTCAAATCTTTTTTTCATCTCTGCCAATCGAGCAGCCACTTTTATTTAGGCATCATTTCGTTTTGAATTTTTGAAACTTAAATATAAATTTTCTTAAATGAATCCAATGATTTTACTTGTACTGATAGCCAACAAACAAATAATATTGCTTTGGTTTCTCCATCGGAACCCAACCATTAGCAAAGCAAACAAACCCTACGACTGTCGTCGTTACTTCAGAGTAACACCTTTTTTTATGACATTTCACGTCTGATAGAAGCGTTAAATTTTTACATCTATTAAAACTTTCAATGTTCTGTTAGAACATTGACTAGTATAGTCAAATTACTGTTGTATTCGCCTTTTTTGTCCGACCTAAGTAAAAATTAATTCTCCTACAGATATGTGAATGGAAAATAAATTGGTTAAAAAAAAGCAGGATCTAGAATATTAGATTTCATAAATTAATAGCGTATTCAATGATTTTTCTTTATTTTATTATTCAATCTGCAGCATTCTTTGGCAACTTTTTCTCTTTCGTAATTTTTTAGTTTTCATATTCCAGAACTTATCTCTAGAAATGTCGATAACTTTATTCTGGCAAAATTGTTTACAAGAGGCATGTATAACCCACTTATCAAACTTGGACTTTGATATTAGGGGTTTTGACCAAAGAAGAAAATGTTGACTTTGGGACACTAGCCCGCAGACACAATTTCACTTTATGAAATACTGTTCCGAACAAAGCTTGACGGCGGAGAAAACTACGTAATTAGCAACCCACCCAAAGTAAGGGTAAAAAAAAACACAAAATAAATAAGGTTCTAATAAATAAATAAAGGAAAGGAAGTGAATAGAAAAGACATATAAACTCCCCCGAAGCTCCCAAATACGGACAAGAACACTTTGTCCGTTGTATTCGACGATACCGGGCTTGTCCGATCCCGCCACGTCAGCGCCCTCCCCACTTCTTTCTCATCCTTCTCACCCAGCTATAGCTGTATCAGTATGTACTTTTTTACCATCTCCTCCAACGAGTTCTTTCTCCCCTAAGCCATCCACAAAACCCAACAAACAACTCCCATTGTATATAAATAAACCCAAACCCCAACCCCAACCTCAATTATCCGGAGTTAGTTTTTCTCGTTGTACTCATTTCCGACATCGTAAAAAAAAAAAGACAAAAAAAAAAGATGGAAGTGATCCGTTACCTGGCAACGGGGATCCTGTTCCTGGTCCTACTGGAGCAGCTCTCCTACTGGAGGAAGAAGCGCAACGCGGCCGGTCCGGCTCTCGTGCTCCCCTTCCTCGGCTCCGTGATCTCCTTGGTCCGCGACCCGACCCGGTACTGGTTCGACCAGGCTCGAAACTCCGTCCGGACCGGATTCTCAACAAACTACCTGATCGGCCGGTTCATCTTATTCCTCCGGGACACCGAGCTCTCCCAGATTGTCTTCTCCAACGTTAAGCCGGACGCATTCATGCTCGTCGGCCACCCCTTCGGAAAAAAACTCTTCGGCGACCACAACCTCATTTATATGTTCGGCCAACCTCATAAAGATCTAAGGGCTCGGATTGCTCCGAACTTTACCCCCAAGGCTCTTTCTACTTACGTCCACCTCCAGCAGGAGATTATACTGAGCCACCTCCGGGAATGGGCCGGGCTCTCCGGCCCGGTGAGTTTGCGGGCGCTGGTCCGGGAGATGAACCTCGAGACGTCTCAGACGGTTTTCGTTGGCCCGTACTTAGGCCGGAAGGAGAGGGAGAGATTTAAGGAGGATTACAATCTGTTTAACTTGGGGCTCATGGCGCTCCCGGTGGATTTCCCCGGGTTCGCGTTCCGGAAGGCGAGGATCGCCGTCGGGAGACTCGTCGGAACTCTAGCCGGATGCGTGAAAAAAAGCAAAGAAAGGATGAGGGAGGTCGCCGGAGCTGAGCCGGAGTGTTTGATCGATTTCTGGATGCAGGAGATAATACGTGAGACGGAATCATCGGAAGGGAAACAGCCGCCGGCGAACTCCTCAGACGAGGAGATCGGCGGTTTCCTGTTCGATTTCCTCTTCGCGGCTCAGGACGCATCCACCTCGTCGCTGCTGTGGTCGGTAACGTTGCTCGAGTCGCACCCGGAGATTCTCGCGAAAGTCCGAGCGGAGGTGTCATCTGTTTGGTCGCCGACGAGTGGTGCTCCGATGACGGCGGATCAGGTCCGGCAGATGACGTACACGCAGGCGGTGGCTCGGGAAGTTCTCCGGTACCGAGCTCCGGCGACTCTGGTCCCACACATCGCTATGCGAGACTTCCCGCTGGCGGACACCGGGTATACGATCCCCAAGGGGACGATCGTGTTCCCGTCGGTCTTCGAGAGCTCGTTCCAGGGGTTCACCGATCCCGACCGGTTCGACCCGGACAGGTTCGGCGAGGATAGAAGGGAGGACCAGGTGTTTAGGAGGAACTTCTTGGCCTTTGGGGCTGGGGCCCACCAGTGCGTGGGCCAGAGATACGCGCTAAACCACCTCGTCCTCTTTATAGCAATCTTCGTCTCGGTGTTCGACTTCAAACGGCACCGTATTGCAGGATGCGACGACATCGTTTACAACCCCACCATCTGCCCCAAGGACGGTTGCACCGTGTTCTTGTCTAGGCGCGGGGCTTGGAAATGACTGGTTTGCCCCCTCTCCGCTCAATCATGTGGTGACGTGGCTTGATTTATTTTATTATCTTCTTCGTTGATTCTTGAAAATGGCGTGTGTATAGGGGTTGGTGGGGTTGGAAGATACATTGGATTCTTTGGATGGGGATGGGTAAAAAGGTGAATAATTTGGCGGTTGGGACATTAGTTTGGATGGATTAATTTGGGTTTAGAGTGAATTATTTTGTTGTTGGTCGGGAAAAATCCCACAATAAACTTCATGTGTTTCTAATTACGGTTATTTCTCTTTTTTTGTTTTGCTGTCCCTTCTTCCCCGGTACATCAAAATTGTGCATTCGAATTTCTCTAGTACGAATGAAAAATTATCAATGGAAAATTGTGAGAAAATTGAAGGTCTCAATTGTGTTGATAGGAGAAACGATTACAAGGTATAAATATAGCAATAGATCAGTAATTACAGGGATACGATTGTACAGATTACAATTACAATTAGATGGAGCAAGGTTGAGATAAGGAAGTGGCCGTTGTGATCAATTTGTCCGTTGTGATCAATTTGAATTCGTGATTGCAGTGATTGCATCTGTATGATCTGGACTTCCTGTTTTGATACGATTGCGATCTCCAGTAATTATTCTAGTTACTTTACTTGTCAATTCAGTTGTTGCGCTTTCCAATTCTGTCAGATTGGGTCTGTGATCTTCTACACTCCCCCGCAAGTTGAGTGTGAGGATGTCACGAACACGTAACTTGAACATGTGTGCATCGAAGAGTGCTGTGCCCACGACTTTGGTAAAGAGATCAGCGGGCTGATTTTTGCTAGCAATGTAAGGGGTGACAATGGTGCCGTCTTGGACTTTTTTGCACACATAATGACAGTCAATCTCTATATGTTTGGTACGCTCATGGAAGACAGGATTAGATGCGATGTGGATGGCAGCTTCGTTGTCGCCATAAAGGGGAATTGGTGTCTGCACATGGAAATTAAGTTCTGTTAATAGATTTCGTACCCATATAATTTTAGTTAGTGTAACTACCATGGCCCGATACTCGGCTTCCACGCTGGATCGAGAAACGACATTTTATTTCTTTGATCGCCAGATGACGAGATTGTTCCTGACAAAGACACAGTACCCTGATATGGATCTCCGATTGTTCTTGCACCCAGAGTAATCAGAGTCTCCATACGCCAAAATCTGCAAATGTCCAGAGTTAGTCATAAGAATACCACGACCAGGGCACCCTTTTAGATATTGTAGGATGTGTTCCATAAGGGCCAATATTGAACACAAGGAGCATGCATTACTTGACTAATTAAGCTTACAGCGTAGGTGATATCGGGTCGGGTTATGGTTAGGTAGATAAGCTTACCCACGAGTTTTTGGAATTTTGGAATGTGGGGGTACAACTCACATTTGTGGTTCAAGACCTTGATATTAGGTTGAAGGAGAGTTCTAAAAGGCTTCGATCCTAATTTGTGTACTTCCTGGAGCAAATCGAGAACATATTTCCACTGGTTCATAAAAATTCCCTTAGGCGAATGTGCAATCTCTAGGCCAAGGAAGTATTTCATCTTACCTAAGTCCTTAATGTCAAATCTAGCATGCAGATCAACTTTAAGCTTGGCAATTTATTTCGGATTGCTACCAGTGATTAAGATGTCATCTACGTATACCAAGAGAACGAGTTTACCTTGAGGTGAATCGCAGACAAATAAGGAGTTAGTGTGACATTTTTTGAAACTCAATTAAAGAAGCTCACCGTTGAGTCAGATATACCAGGCACGAGGGGACTGCTTCAAGTCGTAGATTGCCTTGTGTAACCGATAAACTTTACCTATTTTTTCAAGGAGATGACCAGTCAGGAGATTTAAGTATATTTCCTCTTCGAGTTGGTCTTGAAGGAATGCATTTTTCACATCCATGTGCTCAATGTTCCAACCTGAATTAATAGCAATAGATAGAAGAATTCAAACGGTGTTCATCTTGGCTACAGGCGAAAGGTTTCACTATAATCACTCCCTGGGGTTTGAGTGAAAGATCGTGCTTTGTACCTCTCAATTGTGTTGTCACTGTTATGTTTAACTTTAAAAATCTATTTGCAATTGATAGCTTTCTTATGTTTAGGTAAATCGCATATAGTCTAAGTGTGATTGCATTTTAAAGCCAGGAGTTTATCTACCATAGCATCAATCTAGTGTTTTTGTTTTACAGCCTCATAAAATGATTTTGGTTCATGATATGAGTCAAGTTCACTAAGAAATGATTTGTGTTTAGAACTCAGTTGATCATAAGAAATGGATGATTCAATTGGTAAAAGCTTTGAAATGTTTTGAAATCATGTAGTCTACTATTAGGAAATTTTTCTCTAGTTGACCTCTAGATGGACTGATCAGTACGAATTTGTTTAATTTGAACTTGAGGCTGAGTAGTTGCAATTTTCGAATGAGAGGTATGCTCAACTAGGTCGTGATTGAGAGAGAGATTGGGAGTGGTACCTTTATCTTGATAGATTAATTGCAGATCAAGCGTTGCTGAAGGTACTGAGGTCTCTATCATAATTTGGGGTATAGCCGACTCTTCCAGATGTTTGGAAGTCATCAATGGTGCACTAGAATCTCGGTGGCTCGGACCCTGCAATATATGTCTAAGATCAAGGTTATTAGAATGACAATAATCAGGAGAAATTGGAGAGGGAAGATTGATCTCCCCCGGTCAATTATCAGCGTCCTTTTCGTCAAGGTAATAGGGTATATGCTCCATGAATTAGACATCCTTTGAGATAATTGTGATCTTGAGGGATGGCGAATAACATTTGTATCCCTTCTGGGTTGAGGCATAACCAAGGAACAGGCATCGCATCGATCGTTTTGCCAGCTTGTCTTGTTTTTCCTTGGGAATTTGAGTATATACGCAGCACACAAACACTCTTAAGTAGGATAGATCTGGCTTCTTCTGTAAAAGAATCTCAATTGGCGATTTATGATCAAGTAAAGAGCTAGGTAAGCGATTGATCAAGTGGGAAGCAGTAAGCACGGCATCACTCCAAAAACCTCTTTTTACATTCATTTTAAACATAATCACCCTAAAAACTTCTAATAGATGTTTGTTCTTTCTTTCGGCAACACCGTTTTGTTGCGGTGTGTAAATGTATGAGGTTTGATGCACAATACCATTGGAAATCAGAAAATCTCTTAAATCCTTTTTTATATTCGGTACCATTATCAGTTCACAATATTTTAACTTTGGCATTAAATTGTGTGACGATCAAATTGTAAAATTTTTTGAACTTTGAAAACACTTCACTCTTATGCCGAAGTAAATAAACCCAAGTAGCACGGCTATGGTGATCAATGAAAGTCACAAAATAATTAAAGCCATCAAACTACATAGTGGAGGTTGTCTACATGTCTGAATATATCAAATAAAATGGTGAATCATAAGAAGTCTCAAAAGATTTAAAGGAAGTTCTAGAGTGCTTAGCGAGGATTCAGCTCTCGTAGTGTTCTGGTCCCTTTTTCAGATTCGGGAAGATTTTGGAGAGGATTTAATTGCTGGGATAACCTAACTGATCATACCATAGGGTCAATGATGTTGTAGAAGCTTGTGCTGAGTAGACAGCAACTTTAGTTTTCAGATTGTATAGGCCATTTTCCAGCGCTCCTTTACCAATCAGCTTCAAAGTTTTGCAATCCTAAAATTGGACATTATTCACAGTAAAAATGGCTCGACATTTAAGATCTTTTGTGATGCTACTAATAGACAATAAATTTTTGGAAATGTGGGGCACATACAAGACATCCAGATTCCTGACAAATAGATTAATGATTCTTCGTCTTTTAACAGAAACGTGAGAACCATTCACAACCAAGATCATTTGATTATTAATAGGATTAAACTGGGAAATCAAATCTTTCGAATTAACCATGTGAGTATTTGCCCCAGAGTCAATTATCCACTGATTGTTAGATTTTATATCAATTTCATAAGAATAACAAATTTCAATTAAACAATTGAGTGACTTACCCTCCTTACCTTCGGCAGACATAGAGGGTAGTGGTCCAGATTCGACGTTGCCTTTCATATGGAGAAAAACATGCTGAGCTAGATCTTTAATGAATACTGATGAGTTAGGATTAGGATTAGAGCCGGGGATAGTGCTGGAATTACTCGTAACTGTGGTGTTTAGTGCATTGAATCTTTCAGTGTTACTTTTCTCCTTCACCTTTAGGTGTAGGTAAAGAAACCAGCATCTAATCAATCGTGTGACCTGCTTTTCCGTAATGATCATATTGATAAAAGGGCTTGGTAGTGGTTGGTTTACCTGATTTACTGGGATTAAATCTACTTCCAGGTCTTGAATTTGTAAATCACTTTGCCGCTAGGGCCATAGGTTCTTGAGTAGTATGGAAGACACTTGACTCTCCTGTCAAATCTGATTTTAGGTAGGAATTGAATACCTTTTTTTGGGTCTCTTCCTTTTGAATCAGCGAGCGGAGGGAGGTGAATGAGGGAAGCTCAGCAGCTGTTAGAATTTGATCTCTAAGTACATCAAAGTCAGATCCTAATCCCATAAGAATCTTGAAGATCCTATCCTCCTCTTCACGTTTGTTGATTTCAATGGGGTCAATGGTTACAGGTCGTAGAGTAGACAATTCCTCCCATATTAATTTCAACCTGCTAAGAAATTCAACGAAAGGCTTTTCTCCTTTCTCAAGGTCAGCAATCCCCTTTTTCAATTCGAATATATGATATAGATTTTCGGATTGAGAATATAGTACTTTAACTGAATCCCATAGTTCCTTTGAGCATGTGGCATAGTTGAACAATTCATGAAGTTTAGAGTCAATTGAGTTTAGCAACCAGGACATTACCTAGTGATCATACATCCTCCACTTAGTATAGCATGATTCAATAGTAGCTGGGATTAGAATATCCCCATTGATGAAGCCAATTCGACCTCTTCCGCAAAGGGCGATAAACACAGCCTTTGACCACGACATATAATTCTTCTCATTGAATGATACAGTCATGATTTTTAGGCTAGTGTTACCATCGATTTCAGAAATCTTTTTTAAAAGGTCGATGCACGAGTTTGGAGTGATGGTAAGAGTATTATTGATTTCTGCAGTATCAACTACAGAGGATTCGTGAGTCATATTGGTTTTTTTGGTTTAGGATCAGATGGTTTGCTCTGATACCATGTGAGAAATTTGAAGGTCTCAATTGTATTGATAGGAGAAATGATTACAAGGTATAAATGCAGCAATAGATCAGTAATTATAGGTATACGATTGTACAGATTACAATTACAATTAGATGGAGCAAGGTTGAGATAAGGAAGTGGCCGTTGTGATCAATTTGTCCGTTGTGATCAATTTGAATGCGTGATTGCAATGATTGCATCTGTATGATCTAGACTTCCTGTTTTGATACGATTGCGATCTCCAGCAATTATTCTGGTTGCTTTACTTGCCAATTCAGTTGCTGCGCTTTCCAATTCTGTCAGATTGGGTCCGTGATCTTCTACAAAAATTCGGGTTGGAGCATCAGACCACCCGCAGCGGGGAGGGCTTGCGCCCTACTCTCACTATGTGGCGGCTCGTCATTGAGCGAGCCGTGCGTCTCAGTGACATATAGGGCATCCCTGGGTAAGAGTAGTAGGAGCAAAACTTACGTGGAATAAGAGCACGACATTTTACCAAAGCACGGATGCGAGTAACACGGGTGCGTGTAGTCTTAGAGGGAGGTATGTAGTCGAGGGTAGTTGTTGTTTCCGGCGGAGGGACAATGTTAGTTCCAAGGTTGGTGTCGTTTGTATCATCGTGTTTCACGTGAGTGCAAGTAAAGAACCAGTCTGATTTGAGCACCAGAGTCAGCAGAGTACATGTTTTCACTGTCGTCGTCTTTGACTGTCTTTTTCCGGCAAAGAATTACTTTTTTCCTTAAGTTCAGTTGAATTGTTTTAGATTCACCGAGAGTAGTAAACAACAGCTCTGGTGCATGTGGTTTCGTCACGTACACTTTAATCAAATGACTTAATTAAAATTGAGAGTTTTGCTAATTTTGTAGTTTACCTTAACTTTAATTCGAATGAGTTAATGATGTCCATTCTGACGAGGGCAATTTCGACCAACAATATTAATCGACGAAATGCATGCGATTAAATTAATGGGCCCTATTAAATATAACTTTGGATCAGTAAATGCATCCAACTTTGCTTAGGTGTATGTATTGTGTTTGGAACGGCCTACTAATTGTCTAGCTTATCGACAAAGAATACTATAATCTCACGAATATATTATATATTCCCTAGTGATCAACTTTTTGTTTTCAGTCTGACAGCCAACTTGTCACTTGAAAAAATGTCACTGCTAACTTTATGCTTTTAGAAAGTCCCAGAAAATTTAGCACTAAAATGGCAAATCAACGAGTTTCAAAGGGTCAAAGGACTTTTAGACTTGCTGTACGAGATATAATGACATGATCGCCCTTATTTTACCGTAGAGATTAAAAAGATAAGAGCCAAATTTATTTATGAGATTTTGAGTTTAGATCTTACAAAAGTAAAAATATTATTAAGATAATCATATAATTTAGGTACTTATGTTAGGCTTGATAGATTTTTAAAAAAAATATATAAGAGCTGCATTTGCGGAATAAAAGGGGAATACGAGCAGGAAAAGATAAAAGCCGAGGACTGGCGTTTTGAAGGTGGTCCCAGCATTTGAAATAAAGCATTTTGATCGTGAGGAAATTAGAGAACAGCCAATAATCGTGTATGTGTAATTTATATATGGGTAAATTGCTCTCCCGTCCCTCTCTTTTGCTTAAATTACTATTTTCGTCCCTTCTGTTTCAAAAATGATGATTTTGTCCTCCAGATTTAATAGCACTCTAAGGTCCCTGGTGCCGGAATCAGAAAATTTCTCCGGCAAAATTGGACTTAAGATTACGAAAATACTCTTTACCTTTGAAAAGTAAAAAAATAAATTAAAACACAATCGTAATTCGTATTGAGCTGAAATTTTTTAAAAAGTATCTTAAAAATACACATGATTTACATAAAATATTTCAAAAATTTTGGAGGCACAAAAATATTTTTTTTATTTTTTAACATGCCAAAATTTTATAAAATCATATAAAATAGAAAATTTGTCTAATTGGGCTGAAACTTATCCCATGTGTCTTTAAGCATATTTAATGAATTTAGAAATCAAAAAGTCTGGATTCTCACTAGCCAATTTTGAAAAAGTCTAGGGATACCAAAAATATAAAGTTTTAATTTATTTTTCTACTAAAAATGGAGTATTTAGTAAAGATGCTTAAGGACACATAGAACAAAATTTAGGTCCTAAATTCACTATATATTCTTAAGAGCACATGGGACAAGTTTCAGCCCAATTAGACAAATTTTCTATTTTATATGATTTTACAAAATTTTGGCATGTTGAAAAATAAAAAAAATACTTCTGTACTTCCAAAATTTCTGAAATATTTTTTGTAAATCATGTGTATTTTTAGGATGCTTCATGTAAAATTTCAGCTCAATACGAATTACGATTGTGTTTTAATTTATTTTTTTACTTTTCAAAGGTAAAGGGTATTTTCGTAATCTTAAGTCTAATTTTGCCAGAGAAATTTTCCGATTCCGGTACCAGGGACCTTAGAGTGCTATTAAATCAAATCTCGAGGACTAAATCATCATTTTTGAAACAGTATGGACGAAAATAGTAATTTAAGCAAATGAGAGGGACGGGATGGCAATTTACCCTTTATATATTTATATCATAACACTTTCAAAATATATATTATTGTATCTCTATAATGTCATGGTCCCGCGACAAAAGCTGGCAAGACCATGAATTTCACAGTTGGAAAGCGGAAGCTGAACAACCAAAACAACGAACCGCCCATGCGGTGGACTAAGTCGACGGCGATGCCGCGGTAAAGGATTTTTATTCCTGCAAAGTAAGTCTTGCGTTAAAATATTATCGGAATACTCAATTACTATATAAATTTTAGTGATGCTATGCTAACAGAAATTATCATCTGTAATAATTAAATGATATTTAATTTAATAGTACAAGAGAAGAAAGTTAAAACCAAAACTCTGTTAACAAAATTTAGGTCACATTACCGACTCTCTTTGATTCTTGGACATGATAATTGAGTTTTTTGACTTCCGAGTTTTTACCAGTAAGAAACTGCGACCAGGTCCGGAATTGTTTAAAATTTTTGTTATTTTCGGACACACCAAGGGTCTGTTTCACGGTAACATGGTCCATGGCCATCGATCGATCAGGAGAAAACAAAGCAGCAGGTCCATAAATGGACAACGGAACAAAATTTCTAGGAATTGCCGAAGTGGTTTTCCTTAACCATTGGCCTTGTAGCCTGGCTCATCTCCAACGGTAAATTCAGTCGATTGGCTTGTTCAAACCGAAGTCCAATCCCTTTAGCTTGTGAAACTCGTCATATGCTAGATAAATATTTTTTGTTAGGACGTCCTTATTCTATGTACTTCACCTCTTGTTATATGTTTTTGGTTTATCTATATGGTAGTCCAATACATTAATCCATCATTTAAACTAATATTTACTCCGTTATTTATAAGACTCGAAATCCGGAACTATTGTTATATGTTTGATACATGGATATGAAATATCATTTATGTGTCTAATCTAAATTTAATTGAAAAAAATTGTGTTGCAATACTTAATTTGTATAATATTGCTCTTGTATATGTTTGTGCTCTATTTGTTTTTTTTTTTTTTGCTGATAGAGCAAAAATATTAGTTGGAGAAGTAGACAAATATAGAAAATATGCAACTTTAATTTTTCTGATATTCGAGTCGATTCAATGATTCATCACTGATAAGCACAATCAGCTTGCATATTATACTAATCCACGAAGAAGCTCAATAAATTAATCAATCAGTCAATAAACTTATCTGCTCTTCATAGCAATAATGTCAGCAAGCAATTATTTGATAGGTTTTTTTTAGCAATTGGAGTCCAGGATGGCGCCGGCACGTCAGTACCGGCGGAGAATATAATATCCAATTTCTGTTGAGGTTTGATTTTGGATCATTAATAAAGGTAAATTGCCTCGTAGAATGTTGCCTTTCCTATTTTGACTTACAAAAAAGTGCGTCAATAGTGACGAAGAAGACGACGTAGCATGAGTTTCAATTACGCTAAGAATGTCCGTCGTTGACCAAAGTTTTTCACTTGTTTTATTAACCAAAAGTAAGTTTTTCTTAGCAACTTTTGTTGGATATTATAATAATAGATTTTACTTCTTTTCGAAAAAGTTAGTACTTCAAACTCTTCTTTTCAAGAAATTAATGATTTAAATCTTTATTTCTTGTTAAAAAAAGAGAAAATGTTTATTTGGTAAAAAATCATCTAAAATCTCAAATTTTATACTATAAAATTTAAATTAAATATTTACAAAAACAATAAGGTTAATTTAGCTTGACAAAGATGTATTTACCTCTAGAACTTATTGTTGAGTCAATGAAATTATAAAAATATGTAAATTAATTCGTAAGAAAATTATTATAATTTAATTATAAATTCAAATTATTAAAATTAAAAGAGCAAATTGCCCTCAGGTCCATGTCCTTTGCTAAAATCACTATTTTCGTCCCTCCTGTTTCGAAAAAGAGACTTTAGTCCCCCACCTTTATTTTTTTATCACTCTGAGGTCCCTGGTTCCGATTTTTGGGAAAGTTTTTCGGTAACCAGAGACCTAAATGACTTTTTTGCCCTTGCTTCAAAAATTAAAAAAACAGATTAAAATATTGCTCGCCCATTTCTCACTCGGTCTCTCTCTCTCTCTCCGGCTCGAACACCTTCCGGCTGATCTCTGACGCTAAGTACACCCACTGGAACTCCCTTATCTTCGGACGCAGCCTCTCCATGAAGTCTATCTCTGACGGCGCTATCGTGGTGAAGAAGTTCTTGAGCTCCCGATCGAACGAATTCGCAAGATTCTTAAACGAGTTCGCCCGGGCCTGCATCAACTGGAGGTCCACGTCCGCCGAGTCCTTCACCTCTCGCCACCACAAGAACCTGCCCTAAGCCATAAAACCAGAGCTTAGATCCGGAGTGTATCTCGGCGGGCCCAAAGCTCAACCCACGTATATAGATTGGGTTTAATTGAGAAAGAGACGCCGAGAAGAAGGCAAGTGAATCAATTGATTATCTTGGTTCAAATTTTTGATTGAGAAGTGTGTATTTGGTTAATTGAGAACCTCTCGAACCAGGGAACCAGGGCGTTTTTCCAGAGATGCCGAACGGAGAAGTCGACGGCGAGGGAGCAGGGCAGAGCGACGGAACCAGGGAACCAGGGCGGAGCAAGATCTGTTTTTTTTTATTTTTGAAGCAAGGGCAAAAAAGTCATTTAGGTCTCTGGTTACCGAAAAACTTTCCCGAAACTGGAACCAGGGACCTCAGACTGATAAAAAAAACAAAGGTGGGGGACTAAAGTCTCTTTTTCGAAACAGGAGGGACGAAAATAGTGATTTTAGCAAAGGACAGGGACCTGAGGGCAATTTGCTCAAATTAAAATTATTTCACCATCTTAACTCCTAATCACTTCGAATCTTTCTAATAGCAATGCGGGTCCTGACGCGGGACGCCTTGAAAACTTTTCCAAGTTTAACATCAACAAATTTTCCGTAAAATAAGTTTGACACGAACTAAACTCGGCCACATTCTAGAAAAACAAAAGTAAACGCAGATGCAAAGATCATCACGACGTAACCAGCATCTTTTTATTAAAAAAAAGCCCAACATTTCGTTTTAAATAAAATTCATCCAGCTTCGTGGGAATTTATTTTGATATGAAGTAGGATCATCGCCGTGAAAACGTTTAATACCTGGTCCCAACAAAAAAACAAAAACATCTATTAGTTTATAATTTTATACCAGTTTTTTAATCGTCACAATTTAGAATTGTTTAATCTATGTAATCAGCAATTATAATATGCATAATTCGTGTAGTATAGAATCCGGATCTTTAATTTTTTTTAGAAGATAAACTATAATTTTATTCTTATTCTCTTTACAAATAAAGATTCGGGTTTTAAAATACAGGAATATATTAAGGTCATATGTTTAAATATTATTTAATTTTAAATAAAATATAGTTCAATATAATTATTGGCAAATAACATTAAATCAATTTATAAATAAGTCTATATAAATAAAATAACTAAATTATCCTTAGATCTGTGGGTTTTGTCCATAATTTGTGGTAGAATTCTTGGTTTATCATAATTTCTTCTAAGATCTTTTTTTAATCAAAATATTGGGTTCTCTTGTTGATGTCATCAATATTTTTGTTGTTCTTTATTTTAAAAAATGACCAAAATATCCTTAAACAAAAATAAAAAATTGCATTGATAACAACCCTAGCTACCGAAAAGATGAAATCACAGTGGTGTTCCTCCTTCGTGACATTGATTGATACCAACCTCAGTCTGAACTATCATACTCCAATCTCGTGGTATAGTCACCCTCTCTTATGGACTTCTCTAGCGGGCCTGCTCGATGGAGGTGGGAAAGAGAAAGAACCTTCTCTTGACTATCCAAAACTCGACCATGCCATCGACGATACTGATGAGGTTTACCCCAACCTCAATCTCTTCAAGGGTTGGTCAAGAATTGAATCCAATTTGTAATTCGATCTGATTCGATTCATTAATAATTAAATTCAATTCGTATATAATTTGATTCGTTATCAATTTGATTCGAATTCGTAATGGTATGAATTGAATTTAGTTTAAGATTTTTATAATTCGTCAAACTCGTAAATTTAATTCGAATTCAATTCGAGTTAAATTTGTTATGAATTTGATTAAGATTTGTATATAATATATATATTGGTGTTAAAAAATCTCAAACTCAATTATTTACTAAACTTTAAATCCTAAATTCTAAACTCTAAACCCTAAAATCCTAAACTCTAACTCAATTATTTATTAAATCATAAACTTTAAACTCCAAATCTTAAATCCTAAAACCATAAACCCTAAACTTAATTATACACTTAAACTATAAACTTTTAAACTCGTAACCATAAATCATAAAATCCTTAAACTCTAAATCATAGATAACTTATTTTAACACATTAAGTAAACTCAAATTTTAGTTATTTTTTTCTAAAAAAACATTAAACATTTATTTCTTATCTTTTTAATTTTAATTAAATATTATATATTTAAGAATCAATTCAAATTTAATTTGAATTTAATTCAAATTTGAAAGTTTATAATTTGTATTCAATTCGTCATTGGACAAATTGAGTATGGTTTAATATTTTGATAATTCGAATCGAATTATTTTGATAATTCGAATTGGAACCAATTCGATTCGAATTTGTTTGAATTCGAACCATGGTTAGGTCTACCGATAGGGTAGGAGTGCGAAGATGGTGAATGCAGAGGAAAGCTCATGTCCGGGATCCAAGATTTGAACTTTGGGTTATGAGATCTGTCATCGATGAGGTCTGGAGAGGAAATCTAGGCTCCAAGAGTTCGAAGAAGAAGATTTCTTAAGGATATTTGGGTCAAAACTATGGAAAAATAATAATAACATTTATATTATTCCAGGAATCTCATACCAATATTTTATTATAATTCAATAACATTAAACCAAATCACGTTAAACTTGGAATTCTATCACAAATACGAGCATAAACCAAGGATCCGAGAATAGTTAACCCTAAAAAAACCAATAAAATGAATTACGAGTTTGGTAATTTGATATTGAGAATTATGTGTGTATTTCATTTTAGAATTTGATGCTAGATTTAATAATTAATATATATATACTATTTTAATATTATCTTAAAAAACTGAGTAGGATAAAAGCGCAATATATAAGATTTAGTCAAAATTCGAGTCTACACGTAATCAAAATCAACGAGTCTTTAAACTCTCAGGATTTAAATCCAAATAGGCCCTCAAAATAGTCTTCAAATTGCCATCTTATAATACATATAGGGGTATCTGATAAATAGACTTGCTATGTTCAATTGATACTTGGATATGTGTTTTCGTAGAAATTAGAAGTTACTTGTAACAAACAGTAAATTCTATATCTAACTCTAATATTAAATAATAAATATAAATAAATTTATATTTATAAATTGATTCACCATACATTAAACTAACGAATTAGTTTCTTTCTTCATTTAAAAATGATAATAATTTGATTTGATATTTAAACAAGATAAGCCACATTCATCTCGAAAGACATTCCGGTTTCCTTTGGGCCGTCAAATGCGGCCTTGTGAATAATCCGAGGCTACAAACCCAACTTGATTTACTTGAAGTTGAGGCACAACTTGGGACAGAGAGGGAACTTACGGGCATAATTCAGGTTGGGCCTCCATCATTCTATACGGAGCCCTAACTCAACGATAAATAATAAGAAATTTTATTTTTTTTAAAGTGTCTCTTATATATAAAAATTAAGAAAAAAAATACATCACATGCATAATTTCTAAAATAAAATCTGACAAATTGGTAACTCATACAACACAGAGGTGTTCTTTGTTTGACGTTCAAGTGTTCTTATATTGTACATGTGCCATCTACTTGAACAACCAATAGAAGATGTGGTACCCCCTCAAATCGCTAAGTAAAAAAAAGGGTATTTCAGTTGGTAATATTTAACAAACTAAAGGAAAAAAAAATACAAGACTAATTAACATGATAACTCTTTCTGAGATTTTCTGACAAGAAAACAGACTAAGCCCCAAGTCCGAAATAAGTCATAACACTCCTAATAATACAAGAGAGAGAATTAGAGACAAATTACTTTTTTTTTTTTGGGTGGGAATTAGAGACAAATTATTAATAGAGAAGTTTTGGCTGAATATAAATTACTTGGTACGTGTAGTATAAAAAAGCATTATATAACCTTAACCGAGGCAAAAATCCATCGCGAGAAATACAAGGGAAAATTCCCAAATAAATACAAAAGCCGGAACAAATAAATCCTCCCGGTGGTAACCGCTCCGCCTCGAGGATTCTGTTACCTCGGCGAGGAGGAGGAGGCGGTGTGGGGCCCACTAAACCAATATTAATAGATTAATAAATTAAAAAGAGCAAAAAAAGATAACCGGGGAAATGAACGAAGAAGGAAGGGAAACAACGCCGTTGCCGGCGCCGGCGACATGCAACCCGTACTACGGGACGTTCCAAGGGGTGGCCAATTACTACCAGCCGGCGCCGCCGCAGCACCCGATCGTCGGCTTCCCCCAGCCGGTCCCGCCGCACCGGTACCCGGTACCTTGCTATTCCCATGGATACCAGACCATCGCTACCGGTAATAATAATCTCCTTACACACGGCTCGCTCCCTCGTTTTCTTTAAATTTTTTTGTCGTTTTGTTTGTTAGTTGGAATTTATTTCGAGGTTTCGTTTTTTGCTTTTGTGAAGGATACGCGGTTGCAGAGGTGAGGCCCATGCGGCTTCCTTGCTGCGGTCTCGGAATGGGATGGTTCTTGTGAGTTGTGATCTTCGCGAAATTCTATCTGTTTCGGTGTTTTTTCGATGTTAATCGTTAGCTCAGGAGATGTTTTGAGGTTAACGTGACTGGTTAGGGTTCTGCATCACTCGGCGACGTTTGGTTTGTTGTCATGATTGGAATCTTTTGAAATCAGATGTTCTCAGTGGAAGGTCGAAGCTCGATACTAATTTATCCTACGATGGTATTGAGTCTTGTTTAGGATAATGTTTGGGTCATTGTTTGCCTAATCATGGTTTATTTCCTGCGTGGTGATCCTGGTTGGTTTGCAAAGGGGGCTTATTCTTGTGTTATTGCATTGAACTTCGTAGCTGATCTAATGACCTTATTGGATCGTTTGCTCTTCTTTTTTCGCGCTTGGACTTGCTTGCTTCTTGTGTTTTCACTCGACAGATTAGGATGAGGTTTGCATGTCAGGAGTTTTAAAATTGGAAATGCTATTCAAGACATGGCTGTCTGTAATTATGAACTTCTGAAATCGAAATTATCTGAAACAGGAGGCAAAATCATCTTGAACTTTTGTTTGTGTATGCTGACTGATGAAATCAAAGACATCATTCTGTAGTAGCTTTGATCTGAATCAGGGCCATTCAGCTGATAGTACTGGTTTAGAATTTGTTTCAAAGCTAGACTTTTGCCTGTTTCGTTTGACTCCCTTTGTTTATTATTCTTTTGCATACAGGTTTATGATTGGTTTCTTCTTTGGTGGTATCCCTTGGTACGTTGGGACTTTTGTTCTTCTCTTCACACGGGTAGATTACCGTGAAAAGCCCGGATATGTGGCATGTGCGATAGCGGTGAGTTATTTGGCCATGTTCCCGTCTTATGCGCACTGTTTGTGCGGCACCTTTTTTTTTTCTTTTGCACTTAACTTAGTGTTTTTGATGGTAACTAATGTAGTTTTAGAATGACCATAAAGCTCCTCTTGTTTTGTAAAGTTTTCTCCCTTCTGAATTAGGTGTTTAATGCATGACCTACATCTGCCATTTTTTTCTATTAGATGCTGGAGTGATACTCTCTTGAACTATCCATTGATTGCGAACCTGTTGATTTTAGCTATTCTACGTTTTTCAGACATGAAAATTATATCAGCTAATTGATAGGATGAACATAAGAACGCTATCCTATGGTTGTTGATTTGTATTGAGAATACCCGAGTTGGTTTTCTGCTTTGCCGAAAGATTGAAGCATTTAAAATTCGCATTCGTAGTTTGCTGATAAACATATAGTATCTCCAAAGTAACAGTTTCCTAATGCCTAAGTTTTCCTTTGGCAGTCTTTCCTGGCGATTTTTGCTCTTACCTTTGGTGTAACGAGGGGAAGTCATCACCACTATCATCCATGGTGATGTTTACCTCTTGTTTTCTGACCATACAAGGTGCTCGAGTGAACTTTTTGGTCAGGAGGGATATGACGGGCGCCTCCTCCTTGCCCGTCCATAGTAAATCACGACCTAATACACTCAGGTTGGGGCCAGATGGTTCTGATGGTAGTTCTAAAATTGTGTCCAAAAAAGTGCATGAAATTGTAAGCCGGTGGATCAGTCATCATGTGTACTCGTGATGGTGTAAATGTGTAATTACGTATCGACTCATATCTATATATAAATTATTGCGTGTGGCTCCTCGCTTATGAAATTAAATTTTAAGATTTTGAATTTGATAAGCAAATTTTAATGATAAACGATCGGAATGTTAATTAATGTGAACGGAATTTGTCAATTATAGCCTTCTGATGCAGAATTCGATCGGTGATTGGAAACTCTAATCCGAAGTTTCTTTCAAAACAAAACAAAATGATTTCACCACAAAGTTGGCTACAACTTAACAAGTGATGGGTCGAATCTTACGAGAATGCACTGCATTATTAAAATATATGTTAGATAAGTTATCTTTTTGATTTTGAATTTGTGAAATTGAAATGATCCGTTTTAAATTTCTAATGAAATGTTAAAAATTATTATTAACGATTATGGATTAAATATTATTAAAAAAAGTAATCTTAATTAGCATAGTTTTTAAATCGGTGGTCCAACCAGTCGGACCGCCAATCATCCATCACACCGACCAAAAATGACTAATCAAGACCGGTCTTTTAGGTTTTTTAAAAATTCCCAACTTATGGCTCGAACCTGTGACCTCCAAAGTAAAAAGTGTTGCCCTTTACCATATGAGATAGATGAGTTACACGCTAAAAGTCCACCACTTTAACTTATATATATTATAAACTGTAATTTAATTCCAAATACCAAGCCCAGCCCATAAATCAACCTTTCTCCCTCTCCCCAAAACAAAACAAGCCCAGCCTGTAAACCACTTCTTCTTTCTTCTCTCCCACCAAACCCAAACAAGCCCAGTAATTTAATTTATATATATATATATTTTAAATTTTGAGCTCTGGTCTGACCATTGATCTGACCGATCGGACCGGTCAACCTGAGAATTGCCCAAAAATCTAGGTCGATCTCTGGGTCGTTTTTCAAAACTATGTTAATTAAGCGTTGATTAATTGTGTACATTTGGTATTATAAAAAGTAACCAAATGGGTGAACTAGTTGGTTGGACTTGCGAACCGAAAACAGGCACCCTAGGGTTTTATAACTGCCAAGTAGCCGCCGCCAGAGGGAAGTCCACTCACCTAAAAAATTAATCTCTCTCGTCCTCAGCAACCCTAAACCCTCAATTTCCCCAATATATTCATTCTCCTCACAGCCGGCAGAGGGAAGTCTCGAGCATAAAGCCCACTAGAGCTTTTAGGAGGTACGCCCTTAAGTTTCGCCCCTAAGTGTTGTTATGTCTTTGCTCACTATTTTGAATTTGAAGTTTTGAACTCGCTCTTGGGTTATCGAGCCTAATGTGAAGACAAAGGATTGCCCCTAAATGGTGTTAGTGATTTGTCTCTGCTTGCTGTTTTGTCCGATCCTCACGTTTTGGCCTTCACTTGTGGGCTTCTTCTTCAGTTTAATTTGATTGCATATGAAATTTGCACATAAACCAACGACATGGAGGACTTTAAGATTTATGCAGTTTTCGCAACAAATGGATTTATGATTCGGTGAACTATTTGCTGCTTTTTCTTCAGATTTCAGTGCGGTTCAAGGAGAGGAGGAGGAAGGCCAGCAATTCTAATCAGTGTAGACATTTATTAGGTACGTCGAGATGTTCTACAATGTTAAAACAAGTCGGTGGATTAACTTACTCATTTAACTGATTGATATGAAATGATCTGAAAAACCAGATCCAAGATGAAATTCATTTAACTACATTTTGTTTTACTCTATACAATGCTTCTGGAACATATGATACATAGTAAGCAGTACCAGACTGTAGTTGGCTTGCTGGTGATCCTAGTCTCTCTCTCTATATATAAAACCAAAACCCTAGTCTCTCACCCACTAGTGATCCTACCAGCGGCGACCCTGTTTTTGGAACGCTCCAAGGTTTATTTTGTTTTCCCTTTTTCTTACAATAAGCTTAGAACTCGTTAAAGCTTGTTAGCTCGGAATGTGTCTCGCCATGATGAAAATGTTAATATCCCAGCTTAATATGAGATCTTTCTTTTGTGATGGATCAAGGAATTCAACATTTTCCAACATTTTTCAGAGCATTCTCCATCCCTTTTTTTATATTATTAGCCAAAGTTTGGTCATTTTTCATTCTTTTTTAGATTTGAGTTTTTAGATTTGAGATCGGTGTTTTAGTTAAGGGGATCCCCGTGATATTTTAAAATGATCATGCTAATGTATTTCTTATAATTCATGATTGATTCAAATTTTGATTCCAGCTGAGGGAACCCTTTTTACAATTACTAATTGTTATTTTTTTCTGTTGATTGTCTTTCAGTTGTTATGAGTGGGCTTCCTGATGATGTTTTTATATCCATGCTAATACTGAACAATTACCTGATTAATTCAAGTTATATTTTTATCCTGAAGAAATAAATCGCTGACCACTCTTCATTTAAATGTTAAGGGGTTTCTAGTTATCTTACTTTTCTTTGATTTTGAGTTTTTTTATTAGTTTGAAATTTATCCTTCGAATGTTTCTCGCTGTGATGTTAATATAATTTTACTCAGCTCTATGAGACCTCTCTGTGAGGTCAGGGAATATAATTGTTCATACAATTATCTGAGCCTTCTACATCCCAAATTAACTACATATATATAAAACCAAAACCCTAGTCTCTCACCTGCTAGTGATCCTTTCAGCGGCGACCCTATTTCTGGAATACTCCAAGGTTTATTATGTTCTTACTTTTTCTTACAATAAGCTTAGAATTCGTTAAAGTCTGTCTGCTCGGGATGTGTCTCGCTATAATGAAAATGTTAATATCCCTGCTCAATATGAGTTCTTTTTTTGTGATGGGTCAAGGAATTCAACGTTTTCCAATATTTTTTGAGCATTTTCCATCCCTGTTTTGCATATTATTAGTCGAAGGTTAGTATTTTTTCATTTTTTTTAGATTTGATTTTTGGATTTGAGATCGGTGTTTTGGTTAAGAGGGTCCCTGTGATGTTTTAAAATGATCATGCTAATGTATTTCTGATAATTCATGATTGATTCAAATTCTGTGTATTCCAGCTGAGGGAACCTTTTTTACAATTACTAATTGTTGTTTTATTCTGTTGATTGTCTTTCAGTTGTTTCGAGTAGGCTTCATAATGATGTTTTTGTATCCATGCTAATAATGATGTTGCGAGTTATTGCATGAAGTATATAAATATTTTGTCCTCATAGTATAAATTTTCTGGATCCGTCCCTGGTTCTAGGGTCTAGGTGATCAGATCGAGGAAGCTTTTACAAATGTGAGGATGAGGAGGTGCACTAAACACATATGTGCAAACTTGATGACTGCGTTCAGGGGTGAGAAAAATCTAGAATCACACTTTTGGCAGCTAGTTTATGCAACTACAAGATCTTACTTTAATAGGACCATGGCTCTATTGAAATTGGAGAAAATTCAACCAAGGAAATTTGGATCTGCGATGTTGACTCTAGTTGAATATTTGGACAGAATTTCTCTTGAGAAATGAACCAGGTTTGTATTTGATAATTATATAAAATGTATGGATGTCACTAATAACTTAGTTGAGTCATTCAACAAGAAGATACTTGATATACGAGAACTGCCTAGCATCTACTCGACAAGTTGAGATAAAAGTTGATGACTATGGGACATAAGAGGTATGAAAAGGCTACTAAGTGTAGACATTTTGTTGCTCCTAAAGTACACAAGGAATTGAGGAGGTTGAGTAGTTCATGTCGCAAGTGTAAGCTTTTACAATCAAGAAACATGGAGTTTGAGGTGATGTTTGAAGATAAAAGGTTTGTGGTTGAACTAGAAAGAACACGAACCTGTTCTTGTTATGTTTGACAACTTAGTAGTGTGTCTTGTGTCCATGTCGTAACCTGTATCATCTCAATAGGAGGTGATATTGTAAAGTATATCCATGACTATTTGAATGTCTCTATGTGGAAGAAGACCTACAAACTTGGAGTCTATGCTTTTTCAGAAGTTGATCTAGATCCGAAAAGTAGTCTGCCTAGGTATATTCCACCTTAATTAACAAGACGAGCTGGACGACCGAAGAAAACTAGGAGACTACAAGAGGGTGAGGGCCCTGTATCCTAGAGAGGCAATACCACAAAGTGTACCATATGTGAGAGGCTGGGCCACAATAGAAGATTATGTGGAGGTACCCCCCTCAAAGACAAAGAAAAAGAAAAAGACCTATGGTAAGATGAGTGTGTATTAAATATTGTCACACTTTTGGCTGTAGTTTTTTGTTTTCATGTGACTTAATCTTGGCATTTGTGCAGCGCATGAGAGAAAAAGAAAAAGGTGGAAAAGGAGGAAAAAGAGGTTCTCAAGTTGGTAGCTCGGGACCAGCACATGGGAGCTCAGGACCACAGCCTACAAGTGAAACATCCTTCCATTTTGAGGTCTCCAGTAGTGGCAATCTAGGTGCTTTAACAAGTACAAATCCAATAGCTTCTACAACTACAGGTCTCGGAATTCCAAAGTTTGGAACTCAAAGAGGCCAAGGAGGTCGAGGTCGTGAAGCTAGATCAACCTAGCTAGATTAGCTCGTGGGCTTGAACTTTTAATATTTGGGATGTTCAGACTTGGAATCATGTTTGAGGTTCTGTTTATTTGTTGTTGAACATGTTTTGAAGACCTATGATAGATTGTTTATGAACATGTTTTGAAGTCTGTTTGGATGTTTAGACTTAGGATGCTATGTTTGCTTGAAGCTTGTGTTTGCTTGAACATTGAAGGACTGTTATTCAACATTGAACAAGTGTACTACTTGAACATCCAACACCTTTCATTATAAACTTTATTACCTTCGATACAAGTTCATTTCCTAAACATTAACTGGAAAAATATAAACACATTACAATTAACTAACACAATTACCAATCTTTCAAGTAAAGCAATGTTGTTGTTTGTTTGATGCTTCACCAACTCTTTCATCATCCTTATTTCTTTTGCAAGTTCATCACCATCTTCTCTCCTTACAGCATGAGAGAGAGATCGTTCATCTTCGTTCCTTGCAGCACGGGGCGCAGACCGATCACGTGGCACACACCAATCAATTCACTTACAAGCTTTTTTCTCACAAGCATAGTACAACCTTCCATTGTTTTAGTCCGATTCGAAAATTTTAACCAGAGCACGAATACCACATTTACATTGAATGTTCATGTAGCGTGCATCATCCTCAAACTCATACGAAATGTTAGAGGAGGACATATTCAAAGCACCCAACCCCGAAATCAACCTAACCTTTAACTTCGGACCCGACCTCCACTTCGACCTAACCTTGAATCTGGCAAAATTCCACATTTAATATTAATTTTTCAAAAACTATTCGAATACGAGTTATTCAAAAGAATTGTGTTTTAGAATTAACATAAAGTTGAAATCAAAGTATTTAAAAATGTAGTATGACCGGTGGTTGGATTGGTCAGACACTAAATTGGACACTAGAACATTCTGTTTTTATGGGTTCATTTAGTTAATTTACAAACTGTTCAAAATCTGGTCAGATTGTATGGTTGGAATAAATTTTGACCCATAATTTTTTGATCAATAAGGTTGGAAGGATAAATTGGAAAAAATGGATAATTTCTCCAAAATTTTAAAACTTTAAAATCTAAATAGACGAAAAAAACAAAGTGAAACTAAAAGAGCAAGGACGTTCATAGAAGATAACGACAAAAAAATTTGTTAGACCAAAATTTTTTTTAACCACAATATATAAATATGATTTTCATGTAATTTACTATTCTGGTTGGAGCAATATTTTAATTGATCAGATCATTCGAAGGGCGACTAGAACAAATATTCTGGACCCGGAGCAAATAGCAAGATGACTCTCCGGATTGATTTTGGAAACTATGGTTGAATTGGCTCAAAACATAAACATGAGAAAAGCGCCCTTGCCGCACAAATAAAAGACAACAGAAGGGGCGTTATAGTAAATACAAAGAAACTCAAGTGGCAGATCCGTGAATTCACTAGAGTCCCAGTCCACACTAAACCCTAATTACTCCGCCTCATATAAACTTGGCCGACACAACCAGCCCACCTCTTCTTCTTCCCTATCTCTCTTCGTCTCTCAGTTAGGGTTTCCCATTTTCCAGTCTAAATACCAAACAAGCCGCGAGCTTCCCCTCCCTATCAATCCAGCAACAATGGTGAGCTCTCACCACCCCCCCTCTCTCTAGAGCTCCCGGTCTCTTATCCCTTTCACTTTCGAAACTTATGCATTCGCTGATTTGTTTTAATTTTTTTTGTTTTGAATTTTTGTCAATATCAGTCGAAGAGGAAGACTAGGGAGCCGAAGGAGGACAACGTGACCCTGGGCCCCTCGGGCCTCAAGGATGGAGAGAACGTCTTCGGCGTCGCCCACATCTTCGCCTCCTTCAACGACACTTTCATCGTGCGTCTCTCTCTCTCTGTCTCTCTCTCTCCCTTTTTGTTTTTTGTTTTTTGTTTTCTGTTTTTAAGATTTTATCTGATTTGTTTCTCTTTGTTTGAATTACCAGCACGTGACCGATCTTTCTGGAAGGGAAACCCTCGTCCGTATCACCGGTACGCTTCTGATCTCTTCACGTTGTTGTTTATTGTTGCTGTTGGGTATGAATTGAACGAAATTGAATTAGGGCTTTTGGTTGAGTTATTATGTTTTGTAATGTTGTTGTTGATTGTTCGTGTTTGGGTGTAAAAGGCGGGATGAAGGTTAAGGCCGACAGGGACGAGTCTTCGCCCTATGCTGCTATGCTTGCTGCCCAGGATGTTTCCCAGAGATGCAAGGTTAGCTTCCTGTTTCAATCCCATGTCTAGCTAAACATTGTTAGAACTCTGAAAGAAATGGTTTGTTTTTGTTGGATTGCATTTTGAATACTTGTTACACCCGAGTTGGTGGTTGGAAACTCTAATCCGAAGTTTCTTTCAAAACAAAACAAAATGATTTCACCACAAAGTTGGCTACAACTTAACAAGTGATGGGTCGAATCTTATGTGAATGCATTGCATTATTAAAATATATGTTAGATAAGTTATCTTTTTGATTTTGAAATTTGTGAAATTGAAATGATCCGTTTTAAATTTCTAATGAAATGTTAAAAAATTATTATTAACAATTATGGATTAAATATTATTAAAAAAGTAACTTTAATTAGCATAGTTTTTAAATCGGTGGTCCAACCGGTCGAACCACCAAAAAAGTAACTTTAATTAGCATAGTTTTTAAATCGGTGGTCCAACCAGTCGGACCACCAATCGTCCATCACACCAACCAAAAATGACTAATCAAAATGCTTACCTTTCGGATCGGTCATTTTCCGGTCGGATCAGAAAAATCGACTCAGAAAATCCGGTCCGTTAGGTTTTTTAAAAATTCCCAACTTCTGGCTCAAACCTGTGACCTCCAAAATAAAAAGTGTTGCCCTTTACCATATGAGATAGATGAGTTACACGCTAAAAGCTCACCTTTTTAACTTATATATATATATTTATAAACTGTAATTTGATTCCAAATACCAAGCCCATCCCATAAATCAACCTTTCTCCCTCTCCCCAAAACAAAACAAGCCCAGCCCGTAAACCACATCTTCTTTCTTCTCTCCCACCAAACCCAAACAAGCCCAGTAATTTAACATATATATATGTTTTTTAAATTTTGAGCTTCGGTTTGATTGGTGATCTGATCAGTCGGACCGATCGACCCGAGAATTATCAAAAAATTTGGATCGATCTTCGGGTCATTTTTCAAAACTATGTTGATTAGACATTAATTAATTGTGTACATTTCGCGTTATAAAAAGTAACTAAATGGGTGAACTAATGGGTTGGACTTGCGAACTGGGAACAAGCACCCTAGGGTTTTATAATTGCCAAGCAGCCGCCGCCAGAGGGAAGTCCACTCACCTAAAAAATTAAAAAACACACGAGCTTCCTCTCCCTCCTCACGCTAAAGCTGGAAATCCCCAAACCCAAAATCCCCCCTTCTGGCTCTCTCTCGTCCTCAGCAACCCTAAACCATCAATTTCCCCAAAAAATTCATTCTCCTCACAGCCGACACAGGGAAGTCTCGAGCATAAAGCCCACTAGAGCTTCTAGGAGGTACACCCTTAAGTTTTGCCCCTAAGTGTTGTTATGGCTTTGCTCACTGTTTGAATTTGAAGTTTTGAACTCGCTCTTGGGTTATCGAGCGTAATGTGAAGACAAAGGATCGCCCCTAAGTGTCGTAGTGTTTTGTCTCTGCTTGCTGTTTTGTCCGATCCTCGCGTTTTGGCCTTCACTTGTGGGCTTCTTCTTTAGTTTAATTTGATTGCATATGAAATTTGCACATAAACCAACAACATGCAGGGCTTTAAGATTTATGTGGTTTTTGCAACAAATGGATTTATGATTCGGTGAATTGTTTGCTTGTCTTTTTCTTTGGATTTCAGTGCGGTTCAAGGGGAGAAGAAGGAGGAAAGCCAGCGGTTCTAATCAATGTCAACGTTTATTAGGTACGCCGAGATGTTCTACAATGTTAAAACAAGTCGGTGGATTAACTTACTCATTTAACTGATTGATATGAAATGATCTGAAAAACTAGATCCAAGATGAAATTCATTTAACTACATTTCGTTTTACTCTATACAATGCTTCTGGAATATATGATACAAAGTAAGCAGTAATGGACTGTAGTTGGCTTGCTGGTGATCCTAGTCTCTCTCTATATAAATAAAACCAAAACCCTAGTCTCTCACCCATTGGTGATCCTACCAGCGGCGAACCAGTTTTTGGAATGCTCCAAGGTTTATTTTGTTCTCATTTTTTCTTACAATAAGCTTAGAACTCGTTAAAGCATGTCTGCTCGGGATGTTTGCCATGATGAAAATGTTAATATCCCAGCTCAATATGAGACCTTTCTTTTGTGATGGGTCAAGGAATTCAACGTTTTCCAACATTTTTCTGAGCATTCCCCATCCCTTTTTTGCATATTATTTTAGCCGAAGTTTGGTCATTTTTCATTCTTTTTTAGATTTAGGTTTTTGGATTTGAGATCGGTGTTTTGGTTAAGGGGGTCCTTGTGATGTTTTAAAATGATCATGCTAATGTATTTCTGATAATTCATGATTGATTTAAATTTTGTGTATTCCAGCTGAGGGAACCCTTTTTATAGTTATTGTTTTATTCTGTTAATTGTTTTTCAGTTGTTGTGAGTGGGCTTTCTGATGATGTTTTTATATCCATGCTAATACTGAATAATTACCTGATTGATTCAAGTTATATTTTTATCCTAAAGGAACAAATCGCTCACCACTCTTCCTTTAAATGTTAAGGGGTTTCTAGTTGTCTTACTTTCTTTGATTTTAAGTTTTTTTTACTGGTTTGAAATTTATCATTCCGATGTTTCTCGCTGTGATGATAATATAATTTTACCCAGCTCTATGAGACATCTCTGTGAGGTCAGGGAATAGAATTGTTCATACAATTATCTGAGCCTTCTACATCCCAAATTAACTACCTCATGCTTTCATTTCGAGGTTTCTTGAATTATTGGCTTCAAGGGCAGTGCATTTTTCTGTTCTGAACTGTTTTTTTTTGGGCTCTCTCTCTCTATATGTATGTATATAAAACCAAAACCCTAGTTTCTCACCTGCTAGTGATCCTTTCAACGGCGACCCTATTGTTGGAACCCTCAAAGATTTATTCTGTTCTTACTTTTTCTTACAATAATCTTAGAATTCGTTCAAGTCTGTCTCCTCGGGATGTGTCTCGCTATGATGAAAATGTTAATATCCCAGCTCATTATGAGATCTTTTTTTGTGATGGGTCAAGGAATTCAACGTTTTCCAACATTTTTCTGAGCGTTTTCCATCCTTATTTTGTATATTATTAGCTGAAGGTTGGTTCTTTTTCATTCTTTTTAAGATTTGGTTTTTGGATTTGAGATCAGTGTTTTGGTTAAGAGGGTCCCTGTGATGTTTTAAAACGATCATGCTAATGTATTTCTGATAATTCATGATTGATTCAAATTTTGTGTATTCTAGCTGAGGGTACCCTTTTTTACAATTACTAATTGTTGTTTTATTCTGTTGGTTGTCTTTCAGTTGTTGTGAGTGGTCTTCCTGATGATGTTTTTATATCCATGCTAATACTGAACAATTACCTGATTGATTCAAGTTATATTTTTATTCTGAAGGAACAAATCGCTGACCACTCTTCTTATAAATGTTAAGAGGTTTTTAGTTGTCTTACTTTTCTTTGATTTTGAGTTTTTTTATTGGTTTGAAATTTAACATTCGGATGTTTCTCGCTATGATGATAATATAATTTTACCCAGCTCTATGAGACCTCTCTGTGAGGTCAGGGAATAGAATTGTTCATACAATTATCTGAGCCTTCTACATCCCAAATTAACTACATCATGCTTCAATTTATTTGTGTCGGGGTTTCTTGAATTATTGGTTTCAAGGACAGTGCATTTTTCTGTTTTGATCTGTTTTTTTGGGGCTCTCTCTCTTTCTCTATATATATATAAAACCAAAACCCTAGTCTCTCACCCACTAGTGATCCTTCCAGCGACGATCCTGTTTCTAGAACGTTCCAAGGTTTATTCTGTTCTTATTTTTTCTTACAATAAGCTTAGAAGTCGGTAAAGTCTGTCTACTCGGGATGTGTCTTGCTATGATGAAAATGTTAATATCCCAGCTCATTATGAGATCTTTCTTTTGTGATGGGTCAAGGAATTCAATGTTTTCCAACATTTTTCTGAGCGTTTTTCATCCCTGTTTTGCATATTATTAGCCGAAAGTTGGTATTTTTTCATTCTTTTTAGATTTGGTTTTTGGATTTGAGATCGGTGTTTTGGTTAAGAGGGTCCCTGTGATGTTTTAAAACGATCATGCTAATGTATTTCTGATAATTCATGATTGATTCAAATTTTGTGTATTCTAGCTGAGGGAACCCTTTTTACAATTACTAGTTGTTATTTTATTCTGTTGATTGTCTTTCAGTTGTTGTGAGTGGTCTTCCTTATGATGTTTTTATATCCATGCTAATACTGAACAATTACCTGATTGATTCAAGTTATATTTTTATTCTGAAGGAACAAATTGCTGACCATTCTTCTTATAAATGTTAAGGGGTTTTTAGTTGTCTTACTTTTCTTTGGATGTTTCTCTCTATGATGATAATATAATTTTACCCAGCTCTATGAGACCTCTCTGTGAGGTCAGGGAATAGAATTGTTCATACAATTATCTGAGCCTTCTACATCCCAAATTAACTACCTCATGTTTCAATTTATTTATTTCGGGGTTTTTTGAATTATTGGTTTCAAGGACAATGCATTTTTCTGTTCTGAACTGTTTTTTTGGGCGCTCTCTCTATATATATAAAACCAAAACCCTAGTCTCTCACCTGCTAGTGATCCTTTCAACCAGCGACCCTATTTCTGGAACCCTCCAATGATTATTCTGTTCTTACTTTTTCTTACAATAATCTTTGAATTTGTTAAAGTCTGTCTGCTCGGGATGTGTCTCGCTATGATGAAAATGTTAATATCCCAGCTCATTATGAGATCTTTCTTTTGTGATGGGTCAAGGAATTCAACGATTTCCAACATTTTTCTGAGCGTTGTTTATCCCTGTTTTGCATATTATTAGCCGAAGGTTGGTATTTTTTCATTTTTTTAGATTTGGTTTTTGGATTTGAGATCGATGTTTTGGTTAAGAGGGTCTCTGTGATGTTTGAAACGATCATGCTAATGTATTTCTGATAATTCATGATTGATTCAAGTTTTGTGTATACTAGCTGCTGGAACCCTTTTTAAGGAATTCAACGATTTCCAACATTTTTCTGAGCGTTGTTTATCCCTGTTTTGCATATTATTAGCCGAAGGTTGGTATTTTTTCATTTTTTTAGATTTAGTTTTTGGATTTGAGATCGGTGTTTTGGTTAAGAGGGTCTCTGTGATGTTTTGAAACGATCATGCTAATGTATTTCTGATAATTCATGATTGATTTAAATTTTGTGTATTCCAGCTGAGGGAACCCTTTTTACAATTACTAGTTGTTTTATTCTGTTAATTGTCTTTCAGTTGTTGTGAGTGGGCTTCCTGATGATGTTTTTATATCCATGCTAATACTGAATAATTACCTGATTGATTCAAGTTATATTTTTATCCTGAAGGAACAAATTGCTCACCACTCTTCCTTTAAATGTTAAGGAGTTTTTATTTGTCTTACCTTTCTTTGATTTTGAGTTTTTTTATTGGTTTGAAATTTATCATTTGGATATTTTTCGTTGTGATGGTAAAATTAACTATATGAGATCTCTCTCTGTGGGGTCGGGAATAGAATTGTTCATACAATTATTTTAGCCTTCTATATCCCAAATTAACTACTTCATGCTTCAATTTATTTGTTTCGGGGTTTCTTAAATTATTGGTTTCATGGGCAGTGCATTTTTTTGTTCTGAACTGTTTTTTTGGGGCTCTCTCTTTATATATATATATATATATATAAAACCAAAACCCTAGTCCCTCACCCACTAGTGATCCTTCCAGCGGCGATCCTGTTTCTGGAACGCTCCAAGTTAATTCTGTTCCTATTTTTTCTTACAATAAGCTTAGAATTCGTTAAAGCCGGTCTGCTCGGGTTGTGTCTTGCTATGATGAAAATGTTAATATCCTATCTCATCATGAGATCTTTCTTTTGTGATGGGTCAAGGAATTCAACGTTTTCCAACATTTTTCTTAGCATTTTTCGTCCCTGTTTTTCATATTATTAGATGAAGGTTGGTTCTTTTTCATTCTTTTTTAAATTTGTTTTTTGGATTTGAGATCGGTGTTTTGGTTAAGAGGATCCCTGTGCTGTTTTAAAACGATCATGCTAATGTATTTCTGATAATTCATGATTGATTCATATTTTGGTTAAGAGGGAACCCTTTTTACAATTACTAATTGTTGTTTTATTCTGTTGATTGTGTTTCAGTTGTTGTGAGTGGGCTTCCTGATGATGTTTATCCATGCTAATACTGAATAATTACCTGATTGATTCAAGTTATATTTTTATCCTGAAGGAACAAATCGCTCACCACTCTTCCTCACCACTCTTCCTTTAAATGTTAAAGGGTTTCTAGTTGTCTTACTTTCTTTGATTTTATGTTTTTTTTACTGGTTTGAAATTTATCATTCCGATGTTTCTTGCTGTGATGATAATATAATTTTATCCAGCTCTATGAGACCTCTCTGTGAGGTCAGGGATTGTTCATACAATTATTTGAGCCTTCTACATCCCAAATTAACTACCTCATGCTTTTGTTTCGAGGTTTCTTGAATTATTGGCTTCAAGGGCACTGCATTTTTCTGTTCTGAACTGTTTTTTTGGGGCTCTCTCTCTATATATATATAAAACCAAAACCCTAGTCTCTCACCTGCTAGTGATCCTTTCAGCGGCGACCCTATTTCTGGAACGCTCCAAGGTTTATTATGTTCTTACTTTTTCTTACAATAAGCTTAGAATTCGTTAAAGTCTGTCTGCTCGGGATGTGTCTCGCTATGATGAAAATGTTAATATCCCTGCTCAATATGAGTTCTTTTTTTGTGATGGGTCAAGGAATTCAACGTTTTCCAACATTTTTTTGAGCGTTTTCCATCCCTGTTTTGCATATTATTAGTCGAAGGTTAGTATTTTTTTCATTTTTTTTAGATCTGGTTTTTGAATTTGAGATCGGTGTTTGAAATTTATTGGTTTGAAATTTATCATTCGGATATTTTTCGCTGTGATGGTAAAATTAACTATATGAGATCTCTCTGCGAGGTCAGGGAATAGAATTGTTCATACAATTATCTGAGCCTTCTATATCCCAAATTAACTATTTCATGCTTCAATTTATTTGTTTCGGGGTTTCTTGAATTATTGGTTTCAAGGGCAGTGCATTTTTTTGTTTTGAACTATTTTTTTTGGGCTTTCTAGTGATCCTTCCAGCAGCGATCCTGTTTCTGGAACGCTCCAAGTTTATTCTGTTCCTATTTTTCGTACAATAAGCTTAGAACTTATTAAAGCCTGTTTGCTTGTGTTGTGTCTCGCTATGATGAAAATGTTAATATCCCAGCTCATTATGAGATCTTTCTTTTGTCAAGGAATTCAACGTTTTCCAACATTTTTCTGAGCATTCTCCATACATTAGCTTAAGGTTGGTTCTTTTTCATTCTTTTTTAGATTTGGTTTTTGGATTTGAGATTGGTGTTTTGGTTAAGGGGGTCCGTGTAATGTTTTAAAATGATATGCTAATATATTTCTTATAATTCATGATTGATTCAAGTTTTTTGTATTCAAGCTGAAGGAACCCTTTTTACAATTACTAATTGTTGTTTTATATTGTTGATTATCTTTTAGTTATTGTGAGTGGGTTTCCTGATGATGTTTTTATATCCATGCTACTCCTGAACAATTACCTAATTGATTCAAATTATATTTTTATCGTGAAGGAACAAATCGGTGACTACTGTTCCTCTAAATGTTAAAGGGTTTCTAGTTGTCTTACTTTTCTTTGATTTTGAGTTTTTTTACTAGTCTGAAATTTATTCTTTGGATGTTTCTCGTTGTGATGATAATATAATTTTACCTAGCTCTATGAGACCTTTCTGTGCGGTCAGGGAATAGAATTGTTCATACAATTATCTGAGCCTTCTACATCCTAAATTAACTACCTCGTGCTTCAATTTAATTGTTTCGGGGTTTCTTGAATTATTGGTGTCAAGGGTATTGCATTTTTCTCCTCTGGACTGTTTTATGGGGCTCTATATATATATATATATATATATATATATATATATATATATATATATTCAAAACCAAAACCCTAGTTTCTCACCCAGAAGTGATCCTACCAGCGATGACCCTATTTTTGGAATGCTCCAAGGTTTAGTATGTTCTCACTTTTTCTTATTACAATAAGATTAGAACTCGTTAAAGCATGTCTGATTGGGATGTGTCTCGCTATGATGAAAATGTTAATATCCCAACTCATTGTGAGACCTTTCTTTTGTGATGGGTCAAGGAATTCAACATTTTTCAACATTTTTCTTAACATTCTAAATCCATATTTTGAATATTATTAGCCGAAGGTTGGTCCTTTTTCATTCTTTTTTATATTTGGGTTTTTCGATTTGAGATCGGTATTTTGGTTAAGGGGGGTCTCTGTGATGTTTTTAAATGATCATGCTAATGTATTTCTGATAATTCATGATTGATTCAGGTTTTGTGTATCCCAGCTGATGATACCCTTTTTACAATTACTAATTGTTGTTTTTCTGTTGATTATTTTTCAATTGTTGTAAGTGGGCTTCCTAATGATGTTTTTATATCCATGTTGAAGGAACAAATTGCTGACCACTCTTCCTCTAAATGTTAAGGAGTTTTTATTTGTTTTACTTTTCTTTGATTTTGAGTTTTTTTACTAGTCTGAAATTTATCCTTTGGATGTTTCTCGTTGTTATGATAATATAATTTTACCCAGCTCTATGAGAATTGTGCATACAATTATCTAAGCCTTCTACATCCCAAATTGACTACCTCATGTTTCTATTTATTTGTTTCGGGATTTCTTGAATTATTGATTTTAAGGGCAGGTCATTTTTTTGTTTCTGAACAATTTTTTTTTTGCTTTCTGTTATATAATAGTTGTGTGTCGGTGAAATATTTGTTCTTGCTTAGTGAAACAATTGTATTTTAGTTGTAATGATGCTTCCCCATAAGTTTTTAATTAGAGGAAATAAGTTGGATAGTAAGGGCTTTTTAAAAAGTTCAAATTGAATGATATTGCATGTTGTAAAAATCAAATTTCTGAATTTTAATGAACTATACAAGTTGTATAACCAACAATTTTAAATTTCTAAATTGTTTTGAGGTAAACAGTTGTCGAAAGTTAATGGAATCTAAAAGTAAGAAATTGCAGCAATATGTAAGACCACCTGCAGCGGGGAGGGTGTGCACCCTCCTCCCGCCATATGGTGGCCCGCCATATGGTGAGCCGCGCGGTTGGATAAAAAACATACTTTCGCTCTTGGTGAACGAGCTGGAGAGGGAGAGGAAGCTTGGAGACTTTGATAAGTCTCCTTCCTTCTTACTCTTTCCTTTATCATTAAATATATATTGTTATTCTTGTTTATGCTTTTGATGTTCGTATCAAGCATATGTAAGTAGTATTCTGTGAGTTTGGTGCCTTGTTACCTTGCATGTAACCACGATTTTTAAAGGATGTGTATGATCAGTATGTGTTCTCATTAACATGCATAATACATTGCTTAGACTTGCTTGGCCACCAAGCCTTCGTAGCTAGTCAAAACTTGAGACCAAAAAGAGATATGATTGATGGAAAGGTTAGTTTGATGATGAGTACTCTTACTAGGAGAGAAATCTTCTTGGTGACCTACTGATTGTCCTTTGAGTGGAGCATATAGTTGGTGCTTAGCTTAGTTTAGTTGGTTGGTGGGGTCGAAAGAACATATCTAACCTTCTAAGCTTTGTTATGTATCAATTTAGACTCATCATACATGAAAGTGTGGTTGATGTTGCCTTAGATTCACTCGGACCACATCACATACACTAAAAACCCCCTGATGCTTTTGATTATGTTGCTGGTTTAGGTACTTTACTCATTTTAGTATCTTAAGTTGTTAAGTTTGTTGTTAGTAAACTAGCAAACCTTTAGCTTTAGTGAAAGTTTGTGACATTTAGGTTTGTTATTTAGACATAGATCACTTGTTCAAACAACCAAACTTCATAATCTGATCATATACAAGTTAGTAATCCATAGAGTAGCCTAGAACCTCAGTCTCTGTGGGACGATATTTTCTCGATTTACTCTGTATTGCTTCTGTTGATAACCTGGCGCACGCCACCCTTAGTTGGCGTACGCCAGTGCTGCTACTGTAACTGTAAACTTGGCGCACGCCTCCCTTAGTTGGCATGTGCTAGTGACACTGAAACGAGAAAATTGGCGCACGCTACCCTTTGTTGGCGTATGCCAACTAGACCCCAAACGCAGCAAAAACATATGAAATCGGTAGTGATTAATTAGCGCCGTTGCCAGGGATTGAGTTATAGATACTCAATTTGGTTTATGAACTTGGATTAATATATTTTTATTTTCTTTTAGTTGTGATAGTTAAAATGGATTCCTTTGGTTACCTTTGGTACAATAGAATGGAAAATTCATTTTTAGAAGATGAAGTTGAGGATACACGTAAATGGGTGGAAGAAAATCAAATAAAACTTAATCTCAACCAAGTTCAGCTTTGGACTTGCGAGTGGTGCTGTTGGTTGGGACATAACAAAAGTCAATGTGAAGAATATTAGTTCGACACCCCCCATGGAGCGACCTCAGATCATGAGAATTTTGCGCATAACAATGAGGGGCAACATGACACCATTAGTATTCCAACATGAAGTGGAAATCTTTATTCCTCATGGTGCAAAGAAGAAGTACAAACTCCAAGGTCTGATTCCCTTGAAGTTAAATTGGACTCATTGGAAGCAAGGATGGAGAAGATGATGGAAAATGTTAAAGTTATGCTAAAAAAATTTTAGAACCATTGAGGGTATGCAAGCTCACTCAGATAATGTTTGCTTCAATGCATATGCAAAAGATGCAATCTCCATTAAACCATCTGATCAAGTGGAGGATGGCAATATGCAAATAAACTTGGAAGTTGAGGAACAGTTATACGTTCCTCCACTATCATACATCTATCCAATGTCATTCATAGAAGCTGTATCTAGTTTAGAGAATAAGGCTCGTTTGTGGGATTTTGAAACAGAGGATTGGTACCAAGAAACTCCTACGAGTGTATTTATTCATACCAACGCACTTCCAACAAAGAATGAAAAGAATGAGGAAAAGGAGGAAGAGAAAGAAGAGATAGGGTTTCTCAAGGAGCACAAAAATGGAGGTTGACGAACCTATGACTAGTGCTAATTGCTTTTTGCATAACTCTAGCTCAACCAAGGATTTGGCAAATATTGAAAATTTTGAAGAAAAAGAAGAAGCTATACCTAAGGAAGAATCTAGTGTCATCCGCCACAATATTTCACCTCGACTTCAAGATCCAAGAAGGTTTGCTAAACCTTTAATCTTGGATATGGTAAGTGAAGGCAAAATACCCGACGATAATGTTAAACAACCACCCACTCTTGGCTGGGACTGGTTAGTTTTGGGTGAGGATAAAACACCTTTCAATCTCACGATAAATATCAGTGCTATTGACCCTGTGGTTGACTGGCATATGTCTTTATTTTTGTGATTGATGGGGGATAAAAAGTTACTCCTATATGATTGTTGTACTCAACAATTTACATTGATGAGTGCCTAGGAGTAGGAGGTTCAAACACGAAGGTGACTGTAGCAAGAATTGCACTATCTCACAAACTGAGCGTACCGTGCTACTACGTCGCAATCCTATTAGGCTTAAAGCTGAAAAGGTTGCACGAAGAGATAGTTCGTCATGGTATGCCATTAGTGAGTTGTATGAATTGCGAGCGTCAAAGTTGCACCTTTGACCTATGCGGATGGGGCGTCTGGTTTTCAAGCTTTCCAGGAACGCAACATACATAAAAGTCAAAAAAATTAGATTAGCATGTTTTATTTCGTATATTAGATATATTAGTTTAAGTGTTTTTATCTTAAGTTTGTAGTTTTTGTGGTTTGTACATAGTCGACGCACGCCTACGGATATGGCGTACGCCATGTCCAACATAACTGAGGTAGTTGGCATACGCCAACGCACCTGGCACACGCCAGGCTTGAAAAATTGAAGAAGCTAGTACACGCCAATAGACCTGGCGTATGCCAGGTTTGGGCAGAATCGAATATAATGCTCTCGGGCATGCGCCATTCTTCATAAAAATACAAAACAAACTCTTCTTCTCCACCTAAAAATGAAAAACCCACTGAGCCCAATCCTTCCCGACTATTTACCCATATTACCCAACACCCGAAACACATTCCTCAATGGCAGATGATACAGGATCTAGCCAGATTTGTAGCGAAGACTGGAGAAAGCGCGCCAGAAACCCTACGCCTTCACCACAAGATTCTCTACTCTAAGACCTCCGCGACCACTACAACGCTCCCTTCGCAATCTTCCACGATTGAGAGGGAGAGAGGTATCAAAAATTCTCATAAATTTCTGCCCTTATTCATTTTACAATTGATTGGGATGACATACAGAGATTAGGGGTAGATCGACAATTGCGGTCGGTGTTTAGGAAGTTAGGGTGGAGATACTTTGAGACTAGAGAGATAATGGCTAGGCAAGAGCTTGTTTTAGAGTTCTATTGCACGTTGCAGGTTATGGCTAACAGAGGATCATTTACTGCACGTATATTTGTTACTAATTTTAGCATGGAAGAGAGTGAGTTTAATGCACTCTTTAACCTTAAGGCTGGAGCTAGTGTTTTTAGATTTCATACCCACTAATCAGGCCCATTGGGTATGGCAAGAGATTATGGGTTTTGAGAGATATGAGTCAGGGAGGGCGCCTAATGTACTAATTAGAGAACCACATTTAGGCGTCCTCCATCGCTTTATAACTCTGACTATTAGTGGTCAATGGGAAGAGTCTAAAGTCTTTCGATCTCTGCTCCACGCCATTGACTGCCTACGCCACGATATCCCTTTTAGTACCTTTGCGATAGTCATTGACTGTTTTGTTTGTTCTATTAGTGATAGGGAACCTAGGCATCTGTACTTAGGTCATATTATTTCCCGCATTGCATGTCACCATTTTTCTGAGCAATTTGCAGACTTTCATGGATCAATTGTGGAGCCGGTGTTGCTCAATATTGAGAAACTCCATTATAGCAAGCTGATCAAGAAGACAATGATCGATAGAATAGAAGTTATCGAGTACAAGCTGTAGGAGGAGAGACAAGCAGTTCAGACTTCCCTTGGGGCGAGGGTCCCTAGGCAGGATCCAGATGAGGTAGGCCCTAGCGAGCAAGAGCACTAGGAGCCCAGCCATCACGACGATGCAAGACTGAGCCATCGGGCGCCTAACCCACAGGTAGAGATGCAGTATTTACATAACCAATTTTCTACGATGCAGGTGCGGCTATAGAGTTACGGAGAGCAGCTTCATGGTTATGGCGTGCAACTACAGGACTACGCAGTTAGCAACGTAGCCAGATGGGACCACCAATACGACTACAATGCTCATATGAAGGCCAACTTGGGAGCAATGAGAGAGGAGCAGAGTGCATTCTACGCTGATCGGAGAGCTCATATGGCGCGCCAGCAGGAGCATATGGAGCAGCAGTAAGCCCATGTAGAGTATATGCGACAGTGGGCCGATAACTTTGGTTCCAGATTCATCTTCCCACCTCAGCCTCCACAAGAATGATAGGGAGCTCCTTTTTCCTTTCTACTTTTTATTTTCCTTGTTTATTTTCTTTCTTTGTTTATTTTTATGTATTTTGACTTTGTTTTTGAGTTTGTGTTTTTGTAACTCATTTAATGATTGTGTTATACTACTAAAAGGTGATCCTATTAGGCTTAAAGCCGAAAAGGTCACAAGAAGGTAGTTTACATAACAAGTCATTAGTGAGTTAATATTTTACATGTTTGTATGTGTGTTTCGAGATTAGTTTTTCGTATCTTTGGTGACTTGGTACGGAAGTGTTCCCATTTTGAGCTCTTCTGGGTTCAATTTCCTTGATGCTTCTTAACGTACTAGATCATCGAGATAAAACTGTCTCACTTTTGTGCTTAGTGTTTATTAGTATCTTAGACACATTGAGGACAATGTGTCATTCAAGTGTGGGGGAGGATTCCTTCTAGGAATCTTCCTTTTAGGTTGTTTAGTATGTTAGCATGTTAGGTTGTTGTGTTTAGGTTTAGACTTGTCATGAATTTTTCAAAAATTTGACCCCCCTCAAAAAATTTTAACTTGTGTTAGAATTTTATCAAACTCTTAGTTAGGGATTTAATTTGAGCGCAAAGCCTAGGAATTAGTAGAAATCTCGCACTCTATTGTTTAGATTAGTGGTTTCACTATGTAGACTAGACTAGAGGGTTGATGAGTGAACCTTGTGAGTATTTGAGCCGAAGGAAGAGACATCCATCTCTATATTTTTCATGAGGTGCATACTTAAGTTAGTTGATCGAGGTATCCTACTAGTACTTATCGTAGTCTATGTTGCGTGGAAGTTAGTGATAGGACAGGGGCATTCTTTGACATTGAGCCTAGAGCCTTAGAGACAAAATCCCTTACATATCTATTGTTTTAACCAGTTGAGCCGAGCCTTTTCTTGATCTTAAATTAGGAATCTGACTATAAACCTTATATCATCCATCTTCCTTATCTTTAATCATCCGATTCGAGGACTTATATGTTTGTATGTGTATTGGGTTTAGTTGGTAGCTTTGGTTTAATTTGGGTTATTTTCGTTGGGATGTTGTAGTTATGGCCATGTTAGAAGCCGAGTTTTTGCCTAGAACGTGCTAAGTTTGTATAGTTGTTGTAGTTTTTGAATAAGTGTTCCTTATGTATATAAAAAAAGAGAAAAAAAGAGAAAAAGAAAAGAAAAAGAAGTGAAAAAGAATGCGAAGATTGAATAAGGCATGTTTTCTAGGAAAAACTCGTGCTTCTCGGTCTTAGGACATTGGGATATTTGGGGAGTATGTTTATATATGTTATATATGTGAGGATGTTTAGATTAGACGAGTGATTAGTTGCATTTGTGACATGTCGTCGGATTGGGTGGTTTAGCTACCATCCAAATATTTTACCTCACCTTTACCTTAAGCCCCATTACAACCAGATGAAAAGACCCCCCGATCATTAGCAACTATTGCGACTTTTGGATAACGCTGAGTAGGACGTAGGATGCTTTGAGTATATTGACCTGTATGCGAGTGATAGGAAGTTAACCATACAGATATAAGTGAAACACTTTTCTATCCTCATGAGTTCAACCTTCTAGTGTCTTTTACATAGAGTTAACACTTGTTTAAACAATTTAGTGTTGAGGTGTCTACTTCTTCGTTGTGCTTTGCATTTTGAATTGTTGAACTAACTTAGTTTATGATTACATTTTGATATAAGCTGATGTTTTTTAGGGACGTTATGTTTTGATCCATTCATGCCATGTCTTTACCTTGTTTTGTATTTGTTTGTTCTTCTTTGATTTTTGTTTAGGTTGTCCGTATTTTGAGTTTTTGCTTGGGGACAAGCAAAGATTCAAGTGTGGGGGTATGATGAGTATCAAAAACACATTATTCGTGTCATTTTAGTAGATCGTTCTTAGTATTTTAGTTTGATTTAGTTGTATTTTAGTTGTCATTGTGTTAGTTTTTGTTCATTGTGTGTTTTTTATAGTTTATCATTTTTCATTGCGTTTGCTTGTTTTTAGGAGCCTATTTGAGGAGAAGTGGAGGACGATTGAGCTAGACATGCAAAGTCAAGGACGAGAAGAAAGTCACAAAGCCAAAGAATGCAAAGAATAGGAAGCTGGCGCACGCCAAGCCTATATGGCACACGCCAAGTAGCCGTTACTCGAACGACCGTTCACTCAGATGACCATTTGTACTCATAGAAAGAAATCACGAAGGTTGGCGCATGCCAGGTGACTCGGCGTACGCCAGACCAGATTGATAGAAGTAAAATAATCTGAGTGTTGGACAAACAAAAGGAATGATTTGACAAGTTCGACTTAGAGCTTTCAGGAAGGAAGGGGATAAGTTGCTGACTTATTTTTAGATATTTTGAGTAGATATTTTAGTTAGGATAAGTTAGATTAGATATTTTGTAAACTATTTGATTAGTTAGTTAGTATATAGACTATTTTGCTTTCTAAGTAAAGGTAATGTACATATTAGATAAAAAACATAATTCTGCTCTTGGTGAACGAGCTGGAGAGGGGGAGGAAGCTTGGAGACTTTGATAAGTTTCCTTCCTTCTTACTCTTTCCTTTATCATTAATATATATTGTTATTCTTGTTCATGCTTTGATGTTCATATCAAGCATATTAAGTAGTATTCTGTGAGTTTTGTGCCTTGTTATCTTGCATGTAACCACGGTTTTTAAGGGATGTGTATGATCAGTATGTGTTCTTATTAACGTGCATAATGCATTGCTTAGACTTGCTTGGCCACCAAGCCTTCATAGCTAGTCAAAACTTGAGACTGAAAGGAGATAGGATTGATGGAAAGGTTAGTTTGATGATGAGTACTCTTGCTGGGAGAGAAATCTTCTTGGTGACCTACTGATTGTCCTTTGAGTGGAGCATATAGTTGGTGCTTAGCTTAGTTTAATTGGTTGGTGGAGTTGAAAGAACATATCTAACATTCTAAGCTTTGTTATATATCAATTTAGACTCATCGTGCACGAAAGTGTGGTTGATGTTGCCTTAGATTCACTCGAACCACATCACATACACTAAAAACCCCCAGATTCTTATGGTTATGTTGCTGGTTTAGGTACCTTACTCATTTTAGTATCTCAAGTTGTTAAGTTTGTTGTTAGTAAAGTAGCAAACCTTTAGCTTTAGTGAAAGTTTGTGACATTTAGGTTTGTTATTTAGACTTAGATCGCTTGTTCAAACAACCAAACTTCATAATCTGATCCTATACAAGTTAGTACTCCATAGAGTAGCCTAGAACCTCAGTCTCTGTGGGACGATATTTTCCCGACATACTCTGTATTATTTCTGCTGATAACCTGGCACATGTCACCCTTAGTTGGCGTACGCCAGTGCTGCTGCTGTAACTGCAAACTTGGTGCATGCCACCCTTAGTTGGCTTATGCTAGTGACGCTGAAACGAGAAAATTGGTGCATGCCACCCTTAGTTGGCGTACGCCAACCAGACCCCAAACGTAGCAAAAACACACAAAATCGGCAGTGATCAGGTTCACATACACCATCTGCAATAACCTCTTTTACTTCTTAAACTTAATCCCTAATTGTGCCACTTCTTTAACTTATAGAAAGTTGTGGAAAGCCCTAGTGTCAAGAACTGCCGTGATTTCTCAGGTATTGATACATGTCGTGACATACATCCACCCCTTCCTATCCAACTTTGGCCTCTCTATCTTGGCGTTGATAGTACTTAGAAGCCTCATTGCTCTCACTCTCACTTCCTCCTCAAGTATTTCTCCTTCTTTGAGCATTACGTTGATAGTGTTAAGCTTGGCCTTCTTTGGACACTCACTTACCCAGTGAGGCCTCTTACAAATAAAGCATCCTCAATGTTTCTCCTTCTCGTAATGGTCTTTAGTCCTCTCATTTTATTTAATAATCCTCTAGTGGTGAGAGGTTGTATAATACTCTCGATCCTTACTTTACAACTTGGTATGTTGTCCCCCACCTTTTTCTTTGTTCTCCTTTCTTACCTTCTTTAGAGACTTGAACTTTTGAAACTCTATTAAAGGCTCAACAATCGTAATTATCATCGAGACATCTTATACCTCTCGCTACTACAGCTTCATCTTTGTTCATGGTTGTAAGCCATCATTGAAAGGAAATAGTGACTCCTTATTCTTCATGTCGAGAATCTCTAACAAGAGCTCTTGGAAATCCTTCACGTACTCATGCATACTTTTATTGTATACAAGTCTTCAAAGACGTGCACATGCTTCATGCTCCATGTTCTCCATATAAAACTTATTCTTGATCTCCTTATGAAAATAAGCCTACTTTGTCATCACGCATCTCCCCTGCTCTCTCTTTTTTCTTCCTCCTCTACTAAAGTATGATGATATCGATGAGATATAGTGCTACAGTTTAGATTGTATCCTCCTCATCTGTGATGTGCATTGCCTTAAAGTATTGCTTAAGTTCCCAAAGGAATTCCTTAAGCTCCTTCGCATTCCTCAAGCCCATAAAACTCTATGGCCTTGGAACATCTCCATGGCCCCTTGAAGGTGCTGCTACTCTACTCGTGACTACCTTTATACACAAAGCAAGGTGATCCTTCATTGCAAATATAATAAACTGTACCTTGTCATCTTGCACTTGAAGGTTGGCTGAACTAGTCTCGAGCATCCCTTATATTTGGCCTTACATCTTTATATTTGATCCTTCAAGACCGTTGAGTATGCCTTACATCCTCCCTTGGAGATGAGCATCCCCATGCTCCAACTCTTTGATATGTAGCGCCAAGTCCTCCAACTTGGTCTTACTCTCTCTCATCACTTGGCTCAACATTTCAAATGCTTTCTCTATATAATCAGCACCTGTGTACGGCACTGACTTGTCTTGATGAGTACCTTTCCTCGTTGTTTTCTTCTCTAGTGCCCTTGAAGTGTGATCGACAATTTCTCCACCAAAATTGCTTCTATTTGCCACCATGACAAACACTAATCTACTCTGATACCAACTATCATGAATAAACTCTCTGATAATTTGTTATGCAAGTTTAAGCTCCCCATAAGTCTTTCGACAAAACTCCTTCACAACGCTTTTGAGTCTAGAGAGAAAGAAATGTAAGTAAGCTTTTAAAGAGAGAATACTTGCATAAAATATTGGGTGATTACAAATGAGAGTGGCAAATCCTTATATACACATCCAAATGTAGCCAAGTAATAAATGAACTACTATCGATTAACTATCACCTAGCAACTACTTAATAATTACAAGTAGTTCCTCTAGGATTTTTGAGTAGAAGCTTCTACATGTCTTTATGGTTAACCTTCGACGGTCGTCGTTCGTTGGCAGAATCTGGCCTACATAAAGTTAGCTTATAACACATAGATCTATCCCAACTCATCACCAATCAATAAATAACTAATATCTCTCTATCTACATCATCAACCCAATTCATTTTAATTTCTCTCATCCACATATTATCTAATATTATTTAGTATACTTGTAATTTTTTATAAATATATGTAAATATAAATTTTAAATTTAAATTAAAAATTTAATTGTGAAAATAACAAAATATTATTTCATAAATAAAATTAAATATTAATTAAAAATAATTTGAGCTACACATAGAAGTCAAAATGATAAATTACAAATACAGAAAATAGTAATTATAAATTAGGGTAAATTATATTTAGCCCTCTGTCTTTTGACATATTTTTCTCTTGTCCCCTTTTATTTTGCAAATCGATTAATAAATCCTAATAGTTTGACAAAATCCTTATAGCCCATAGAGTTTTTTACGACTTAGGTCACATGAAATGAATAAAATAGTCATGCCTAAAAAAACTCTTATTCCTCCCTCCTCCGTCCCTCCTCCTCCTCCCCCTCCTCCTTCTCCTCCTCACTCCTCATTCTCTCCTCCTCCGGACCCCCTCCTCCCCCTACTCGTCCTTCTCCTCGTCCTCCCTCCTCCTCTACCCTCCTCCTCCCTCTTCCTCCTCCTCCTCCTCCTTCCTCTCCTATTCTTCCTCCTCTCTCCTCCCTCTTCCTCTGGATTCCCCCTTCTCCTCCTCATCCGCCTTCCTCCTTGGCTCTCCTCTTCTTTTATATTAGAATCAGATCGGAGCGAGTATATTTTTTTTTGGTTAGGCATATTTTTGTCAATACGCATTGTCATTTGCAAAAAAGAAACTCTAGTTCTGATTTCAGAGTACTTAGAGTATAATTTTGTCAAACTAAGAGAATTTTATAATCAATTTAGAAAATAGAGGGGAACAAGAGATAAATATGACAAACTATAGGGGGCCAAATATAATTTACTCTATAAATTAATTATGATCTCCAAACTTTTACCAAATATGCTTATTCAGATCATTTTTTAGAGCGTTATGATCATCTCTATTGCAAAGTTTTTCCTGGCACTCATATAACTAGATATATCTTTGATTCATTCAGTAGAGAACTGGGCAGGTTGTCCATCATCTTCTTCACGTCATCTTGGTGTGTTATTAAGAAATTCAGTCAGATCATAATAACGAAGATACGTATCTTGTTCATCTTTTATAATTATATAGTGCAATATGATACAAGTCATCATAATTCTTTTTATTTTATCCTTATTCCAAAGAAGATATAGATATTTGATGAATGCAAAATAAGCTTGTAGAACTCCAAATGCTCGCTGAACATCCTTTCTACAGGCCGTTTGCGCTTGAGCGAACAACTTGTGTTTTGAGTTGATGTAGATATAATTGACTTGACAAAGATGGCCCATGTGTGAAATTCTATGAGAGAATATGTAGTTTTTTTATGATAGTTGATGATATAACTCATTTTTAGTGCTCGACTTTCCAATACAATATAAAAAATAGGAGATTGCTAAAGCAACAATGCACGTACTTGGTAATCCAAAGAAAGCATGCCAAATTTATAAGTTATATGATGCAACTACGTTTAATATGATTGTTGCCTTCTCACTCTTATTTGCATATTATACAACCCATGCATTAGGATAATTCTTTCATTACTAGTGCATGCAGTTAATACTTTGTATCATCATTGTGAATCCATGTTATTCTTCGACATGCAATTTTGTCAAATCTTGTTCATTGAGATTTCTTAGTTATTTGACATCGAGGTACAAAATTACATGGTCTACCTTCATGCCAACTTTACTAGTTGTAGATTCGTCCATTCTTAAATATTCTTCAACGATATCATATGATGTCTCATAGACTAACACCCTGATAGTAGCAATACACTTCTACAATGCTGAAAGGCCTTGTCTGCCAACATCATCTCATCTCTGCTTAAAATTTATTAGAGGCACTAACCCCTTTCACTATTTAGAGGAATAATGATCTTTGCAAGCAAAACCAATGTCAGAAGATATTAGGTCAATATGCTAGCATGTTGGTAAAGTAGTCGGTTATTAAGCGTTCCTCCCTAACTTTGCATTCACTATTTATGGATCTCTTACCATAGAGTACTACCTTATCCTGCATTCTAAATAACACTGTTGGTTTACATATCCTCGAGTATGCAATTCATTTGCTGATTCTGTTCGTAGACTCCTTCCTATTCATTATAATTTATATTGAGTGAATCATCATAACCTGAATTTGAACTAGAACTTAGAGATATTGTTTTGGATGTTGAAAGAGTGTTAGAAGGATGTGTTAGATATTCTTTTATATTCTAAAAAGAGCCTCCACGTGGCCGAGGACAACGTAGAATGAATGTTCGTCCGTAGGCATCCTCGGTAACTAATATTTTTTAATATATATATATATATATATATATATATGAAACTTGTATTACATGTGTTAGCCCGGGCATTGCCGAAAGACGGGGATGCATTTCATTTGGAAAGAAGATGACACAAGAAGAGAAAGATGCGAAAGGAATTCAATTTCACTTTTTTGGGGTTTTCTCTTTACTAAAGCGTAAAATAATAAATGTACCTACATTAGTATATATGGGAAAAATTTCACTCCTTTCTAATTGTTTAAAAACCACTCTAGTGAGTTAACCCGATTGCGGAGGGCAATTTTCTCGCCAACAACTTTTGTCTTCTTCTCGTTGAGTGGCAGCTCCTCACGTGCAAGCTATTTCTCCATCTCCCTCTGTCACAACTCACATGTAGGGTTTTAAAATATGCGATCCAACTGGTCTGACCACAAATTGCCTTCACTACCGTTTCGTTTTATTCAAAAAAATGCCCACCTTGCGAACCACCCAAATTCTGGTTGGACCAGACAGTTCACCTAGAAAATCTGGTCGGACTAGATAGTTCAACCAGAAAGTATTTATTTTTTTAATATTTTATCTACGATTCGAGATTATCCGTTAGTATGGATACTTTATTTGGTATATTTTAAAAAAATGGTATGTTTATATGTTATTTTTTAATCTATTTTGTTATCATTAGTTTATTACATAAATTATTTACTTATATACCTATATATATTTTAAAAAATACAAAAAATAGAAAAAAATTCTGGTCTAACTAGTAGTCCGATCAGTCGGACTGATCAACCCAAAAGATGGACCAATTTCTGGATCGACCTCTTGGTCGTTTTTTAAAACCTTGCAAAAAAGTCGCATGAAATTGTAAGCCGGTGGATCAGTCAGGTCATGTGTACTCGTGATGGTGTAAATGTGTAATTACGTATCAACTCATATCTATCTATAAATTATTGCGTGTGGCTCCTTTCTTATGGAATTAAATTTTAAGATTTTGAATTTGATATAAAAATTTTAATGATATAAATTTTTGTATAGTATTGTTCTGTCACCATATTAATTAATGTGAACGGAATTTGTCAATTATAGCCTTATTTTAATGCGGAATTCGACCGGTGATTGGAAAATCTAATCCGAAGTTTCTTTCAAAACAGAACAAAATGATTTCACCACAAAGTTGGCTACAATTAATAAGTGATGGGTCGAATCTTACGAGAATGCACTGCATTATTAAAATACATGTTAGATAAGTTATCTTTTTGATTTTGAAATTTGTGAAACTGAAATGATCCGTTTCAAATTTCTAATGAAATGTTAAAAAATTATTATTAACAATTTTGGATTAAAAATTATTAAAAAAGTCTTGCGAGAAAGCTCGAAATATTAAAAAATTAACCTTAATTAGGCGTTAATTAATTGTGTACATTTTGCTTATACAAAGTAACCAAACGGGTGAACTTAAGAAAAAAAAAACCAGTGGGTTGGACCTGCGAACCGGGAACAGGTACCCTAGGGTTTTATAACTGCCAAGCAGCCGCCGCCTCGTTCGATTAAAAGTTAAAACCATACTTTGACAAGCAGCGGGAAAGGGAAGAGGAAGAAAGCCGAGATGGTAGCCTTCAGGGTAAGTCCCCGGAACGGCGTCGCTTCCCTTCCGCCCTTCTATTTGTGTTTTAACCTTACGATGTCGTTTGATCGGGGAATTTGTGTATGAAACTAATTAAAAATTAACGGTCTTGTGGGTTGTTGTGGTGGCGACGGCAGTTTCACCAGTACCAGGTGGTCGGGAGGGGTCTGCCCACGGAGACCGATGAGCACCCGAAGATCTACCGGATGAAGCTCTGGGCCACCAACGAGGTCCGCGCCAAGTCCAAGTTCTGGTCCGTTCTCTTTTCCTCTATGCCGTTCAATTTCTGCCACGTGGTGAAGTTACTCGGCTCGTTCTTAGATTTAGGGTTGGTTACGGAGATTCTAATGGTTCATTAGTATTTTTGTAGTTTGCTGTTGGGCTACGAAAGAAATACCATCTTAAGGTTTTAAGATTCTAGCGCTTCATTTTGTATGTTGTTTCTCTTCTGGAAATATCTCGTAGTTTTGTTCACATCCCCACGTTGATTGCATTGTGTTGTTTGTCTATCAAATAAAGAGGTATTAAATGGAGATTCTATGGCTTTATTTTGTATGCTGTCTCTAATGCTCAAGGTTAATGATGCCTTCTTATGTAGGTATTTCTTGAGGAAGCTGAAGAAGGTCAAGAAGAGCAACGGCCAGATGCTCGCCATCAATGAGGTGTTGTAACTGTTTCCCAGAGCCTTATTTCTCTGATTTAAGGAATTGATTAGGGATTTGTTGGGGGCTGATTTGTAGATATATTAATGTGTTTGTGTGGCAAAGTTGCATTTTATGCTTCGCTATCTGGTCAGTGTGGATTCCAAGTTCCCACTTGACTCGTTCCCTTGAAGCGATATTGCTCTGTGTTGCTTTTTGTTTATAGTGCTCTACAAGCCTTTTCTCTCATAGCTTTTGGAGACCCCTGGAGCAACTACATTTGGATCAATTATTGTTTTCTATCTGGTTTGGTTATTCTACGTAGAAAAGAAGCTGAGCCACCGAGAAATTGACGGTCTAGCTTCAATGATAGGATGGTTCTTTGGTGTGCCTCCTTACCGTAAGAGAGCAGGGAGGATAATCATGATGGGAATTGTAGGAGATTAGAAGTACTTTGGCGAGCTGGGTTCCTTGTTGATTCTGATGGGATGGGACTTGTTCTGTTTTTTTTTGCTTCTTATGTATTTGATCTTGTGCTTGTTGTGCAATTTGCAATCTGGGCTTGTCTTTTCTGGTTATTTTGAGAAGTGCTTAATGGTCTAGTTGAACAATGTCGTATCCAGGATTGTTTATTGACATCAGCATGTTGAACACTGGATCCTTTGAATTAATTGTGACCTACTTTCTCCTTCTAGACGAGCACTAGGTTCATGTGTTTATTTTGCTTAACTTTGTCTGATCTAGTTGATTGATATGATTTGAACTAATGAATTGTTATTGAACTCTGATGTATACTACATTGATCATTGACATTTAACATTTTGGGTGCTGGATCATTTGATTTAGTTCTAAATTCTAATGGGTTTTGTGTCTAGTTATTTCTATAATTATCTGTATATATTTTTACCACCAGTGAAATGGAAGCTGTTGCCTTGCTTCTTTTGATAACATTCTTCCTTGTGTTTCTTTGTCGTTACTGATAACCAAAAGTAGGAAATGTTTTAAGTACCTTGGCGGGCTAGGTTCCTTTGAGTTGATTCTGAGATGCAACCAGGGTTGTTTTTCTGCTTGATATCTCATCTGGAGCTGCATGTCTCTTCTGGTTATTCTGATAAGTTGCAAATGGTCTAGTTGATGAACAATGCCGTGTACACTTTTTTACTTTTTTTTCTTCTATCAACTGCAAACATGCTGAATGCTACCTTTGAATTAGCTCTGATTTATTTTGACTCTAGTTATACCATCAGCAGGTTAGAAGCAATCCCTTGCTTGTTTCTGACTTGCTTTCTCCCTTCGGACATGCATAGGTTTCATGTGGTCATTTTACTTAATTGTCAGTTATCTGGTTGATTGATATGAACAATGAGATATGCTATATTGTTTGTTGATTACTGCAGATCTATGAGAAGAACCCGACCACCGTCAAAAACTTCGGGATTTGGCTGAGGTACCAGAGCAGAACCGGGTACCACAACATGTACAAGGAATTCAGAGACACCACCCTGAATGGAGCTGTCGAGCAGATGTACACAGAGATGGCTTCTCGTCACCGAGTGAGGTCACCTTGCATTCAGATCATCAAGACAGCAACAATCCCAGCGAAGATGTGCAAGAGGGACAGCACCAAGCAATTCCACAACTCGAAGATCAAGTTCCCCTTGGTGTTTAAGAAGGTCAGACCACCAAGTAGGAAGTTGAAGACCACCTACAAGGCATCCAGGCCGAACTTGTTCATGTAAGATGGGAGATGGATGAGCTGCTCTTCGAAATGAAATTGCGTTTGATTCTAGAATCCGTCTTTGTAGAAGAATTGCTGCAAATTTTGCTTTTTGGATGAGGCTGTGTTTTATGATGAATCTCGCACCTATTTAGACCTTATGTTTCAGTATCGCTCTCTTTCGTTGGATTGATTTTCTTTCTTTCCATTTTCGACGTTACTTGTGATGCATTTATGGATAATGTCTTGGGCATTTTGTTCTCGGCCTTGAACTTCGGTGATCTCACTTCCTTCGCCTTGAACTTCGATGATATTATTTCCTCCGCCTTGAACTTCGACCATTTTGGATGCATTTCTTGTTCTTTGGAGCTGTATTATCTCCCGGCTACTTTCTCCAGCTTTCACCACGATTTCCATCGAATTAATTACGTGTGATGGATGAATTTTTTTTTTCGTATGCGTATTCTTGGCGGCAAGGTGGTAAGTGTTTGTCCGAGGCGGGGGAAGATTTGTCATATAATTAATTTGCCTTTAAAGTTGATGGGCTTGTAAAATCATTTTTTTCAGAAATGATCCGGAGGTTGACCCGGAATTGGGTCTGACTTCTGGGTCAACTAGTCTGACTGACTCAACTATTGGTCAGAATAGATTTTTTCTTTCTATTTTTTTTAATTTTTGAAATATATATATATATATATATATATATATATATAGATAATTGATGTAATAAATTAATAACAATATATAAATATATCAATTTTTATAAAATAAATCACATAAAGTATTTCTACAAATAGATAATCTCGAATAAAAAATAAAAATATGAATTAGTGAAACTTTTCGGTTGAACCATTCCGATTAGATCGCAAACCATCCGGTCCGATTGGATTTCATCCGACTCGAATGGTCAACGGGTTTCTGCCCAAAAATGGTCGTTGAGTGGCCCAATTGGCGGTCCGATCGGTGCATACAATTATATTTGGGCCAAAGGTGGTAAGTGTGTCCGAAGCGGGAGAAGATTTGTCGTATAAATAATTTGCCTTTAAAGTTGATGGGCTTGGTAAAATCATTGTTCTCAGAAACGACCCAGAGGTCGACCCGGAATTGGGTCTGACCTCTGGGTCAACCAGTCTGACCAACCCAACTATCAGTCAGAATAGATTTTTTCCTTCTATTTTTTTGTAATTTTTGAAATATATATAGATATACAGGTAAATAATTGATGTAATAAATTAATAATAACATATAAATATATCAATTTTTATAAAATACACCAAATAAAGTATTTCTATAAAGAGATAATCTCGAATAAAAAATAAAAGTATGAATTAGTGAAAACTTTCCGGCCATTGAGTTGCCCAATTGGCGGTCCGATCGGCGGATACAATTATATTTGGGCCCAAGGTGGTAAGTGTTTGTCCGAGGCGGGAGAAGATTTGTCGTATAATTAATTTGCCTTTAAAGTTGATGGGCTTGGTAAAATACAATTATATTTGGGCCTTGGGCCTAATGTACGAAAGGTGGGGTGAGAGTATCTTTCCATTTGTTTTAACTGGGTAGATGGTTTATTTTCATTTTTTCTTTCTTCAAACTTGTTGTCTCATCAATTGTGGTCTTCGTTTCTATTTTTAGAATTATATTTCATTTGTCTAATTTGGAGCAACATGAAAAATATTATGTCTATTTTATCGAACAGGTGTGAGTTATCGAAACTTTTCCAACTAATTTCATAACACTTTGTTGGAACCCAAAAACAATGTTGGCCTTGTGGAAGGGAGGACCAAGTATTGGGCTTTCTCATAGTGGCTATTTGGTAATTTTGTCTTTCGAAAGTGACCACTTTTAGTACTTCACAAAGTATTTTTCCTTGAAGAAGGTATTATGCTGGAACTTTGCCTTCATGAAGTGGCTTGGTAATTTCATGAAGTACTTTACCCTCCAAAGATGATTAAAGTGGAACTTTACCTTCCAAAGGGGGGACATGCACATGTGACTTAAAGAAGGGAGAAAGTGACTTCATGAAGCACTTTATCTCCCATAAGTGACCAAAGTGAAGTTTCACCTACAAGGAGGGGGGTTTCATGCGTGTGACTTCAAGGAGAGGGAGTGTGACTTCCATAAGTACTTTGTCTCCCAAGAGTGACCAAAAAAATATTTTATCCCTTGCTATGCGTGGCTTTTAATAGGAGGGAAGGTGACTTCTCGAAATGCTTTGCCTTCCAAGAGTGACTTAAAAGAATATTTCGCCTTTCATAAGGGGTTAGTGTCTTCTTAAAGCATGCCCTTTGAAAAGGAAGGGTTCATTTAGGCCTTTCAGAAGGAGGAGTGTGAAGACCTTTCTTTGCCTTCTGGAAGAGGAGGTGTGAGGAGCCACTTTACCTTTCGAAAGTGGGAGGTGCGAAGAGCCACTTTGCTTTTCGAAAGAGGAAGGTGTGAAGAGGCGTTTTGTCTTTCGTGAGAGAAGGTGTTAAGAACTTACCTCGCCTAAGGAAGGTGTTAAGAGCTTATTTCAGCTAAGAGAGGTTCTAAAAGCTTATTTCACCGTGGAAGGGTGTGAAGAGTGTTAAGGAGGCGTAAATGACTTACTTAGCCTTAAAGAGGCTATTTTACCTTAGAAGGGTGCTAAAAGCTTATTTCCCTTTGGAAGGGTATGAAAAGCCTTAAGGAGGAGGCATAATGGGCTTACTTTGTCTTGATTAGGCATAAAGAGCTTACTTTGCCTTAAGAGGGTCAAAGAGCCTACATTGCCTTATAGAGGTACTAATGACTTATTTCACCTTGGAAGTGTTATGATCCTCGTAAACTTTGTCTAGGTTGCGACCACTTGGTCCGACCTTCGGTTATTTTGTTTCGATCAGTGTTAGAATCGTTGTGATGAATTCATCAACTTTTGGAGGAATAAGTATAACATATTCGTATGAACTTCAAATTGGATGATTCTAAGTTGGAAAGATCCGTAACACATTGGTCTACAACTTTTATGATTCGAGTTTTGTGATTTGAGCCTTGTGTTTTAGAGTTTTGAGTGGGTTTCGGGAGGGTTGCGATTGATAGACTTAGTTTATCGATGTTTGGTAGAAAAATCATAACTCTTTCATACAAACTCCGAATCAAGCGATTCCAAGAGGAGTAGAACCAGGAGACCTGGATCTATAACTTTGCTGATTTGAGTTTTGCAAAATTCAGAATTTTGAGGGTCGATACAGGTCATTTACCCAGCGTACGCTGGAAAGCCAGCGTACGCTGAGGGGGTTCAGGTGGTTTTCCCAAGGGACGCTGGGGAGCCAGCGTACGCTGGGCTGCACGCCCTTTATTTCAAAAATCCATAACTTCCTCATATGACCTCCGATTTGAGTGATTCTAATTTATATGTATTCATAACATCTAGAACTACAACTTGGTTAAGAAAGTTTTGACATTTGAAGAATTAATTGATGGGATCATGGGAAAGTTTTTAGGTGCTTGGTTTTAGATACAATTTTCATCAGTATTGAGAAATTTTGCCAAATGGTGAGCAATGTGGTAAATATGGCTTAAGGCTTGATTTGAGGACTTATTAGAACTTAAGTAGTAG